>JAKUBL010000001.1:0-409562 GCA_030563225.1 Petasospora hungchunana | reverse complement strand
GGGGGGGGGGGGGGGGGGGGTTAGCTTGGTTTTTGTGAAGGAACTCAATAACCAGAGAGTCGTGTTTGTACTCCCTTTGCAGCTCTGCATTGACCTCTGCTACGCGCGTCAGCACCTCTTGCGAGTCTTTCTCTTGCAGTCCAGCTCGCCCAGGTGCGTATACACACCACTCCTTCGGGATTGCGAGTTTCTTACACCACCTACAAATGGGCACCGCACGGTCACACCTTTTGTGGCGGATTCGGCACGAGATACACGGTACCTCTGTGTTTTCTGGCATCCTCCGTTTTCTCTTTTTTCCTGGCGGCCCGAACATCCTCTCCCTCTTAACCGTTGGGATTAATGGGGGAGGGGGGGGGCGGCGCGCCTGCCTTTAAAAGCCTTTCAGCGTCTGCAAAAAAGGACAGACATTGGCAGTCGTTTTATTGTAGTACCGTAGGAACTGGAAGGATCACTTCTTGTTGAGATCATTCTCGGATTCAAGCCAGTCCTTGGCCTTCTGATTCCTACGCATGGAAAACGTGACAGCACTTAGTGATAATCAACTCGGAAGCATCTTTGTCTATGGAGAGAGTAATATGCTAGGACAAATGATCATCCCTCATATAATGGAAAGTCTTATTTAACCCAATCACTCATAGTCCATGTCGGTGCAAGTAGTAGAGATCTGCGGAATTCACCGTCGATCTCGGAATACCGAATGATACGTGAGTACCAGTCGATGATTTTTTCCCCTTAAGCTCTGAGGTGGCAGGATGCACAGTCTTTGAATGATGCTATTGAATAGAAATCAATCAGGCAGCTTCGCTCGAGTATTATGCAAACACGTTGTAGATATTGTGTTTTTATCAATTTCTACTTCTCACGTCTCAAGCGAGAGCTCTTTGGTATATGGGATCTGACTGGTCGTCTCAAGCTCACAGAAAGCGCCTTAAAAAACCTTCACCACTTCGGATATTCGAAAATGATCTCTCCCTGATTGCCTCTATCTCCTATACGGAGAGTTTTGTTTTGTAATATCTCTTTTATTAAAATCAATTCACTGTCTCAACGCAAAACGATCAGCGTTTCAATACTTCCTTCCCACTACTTGCATTTTCTCTCAGGCCATGATACCCTCTCCCATATTTCCCTTAAGGTCTCCTTGGCTATCTCGACGTTCCTTCCTTGGTTCCCCCCTTTTTCCTCCATTTGAAGGCCTGCTTCAGAGACGTTTGTTGGTAATGGACTCAGCCAGTGTGGAATATGGCTAAGATACCGAGTTCTTCATTGTCATTCTTAGCTTTAAAACCGACAAAATCCTGTGTATGGGCGATAAATTCTGCTTATAGCCCCATGAAGTGGACAGCCGGATTTGGTCTGTTCAAGGCGCGAAGGTTGGTTTTGTGTCAGGTCGCACACAGAACACAAAATCGAAATAGCAGGACCAACTACCACAATTTTCACAGTGTCGAATAGCAGCTTAGGTCAAATAACTCAGACTTCAACGACCAAAACAACCTCTTTTCTAGTCTGAGCTTGATGGAATTGTTCTTCCATTGTTGCCAATGGACTAACGGCATCCAAGAAAAGGAATCTCCGGCACTCCTGGATTCAGCGAAGGTGAATTCTTTCAGGGAAGGTGCTTACCGAAGCTAAGCTTGCCTCTTTCCCAAAGCAGATTTGTTTATGGTGATTGGGGGAAATAAACGAAAGGGGGCGTGCCAGGTTAGATTGGCTAGAAGAAATATGGGATCGTTCTGGATGACCGAAAGACTAGCGATGATGCAGGTCCCTGTCCATTTGGTATTCACTCCTGATTCACATGGTAAGGTGCTTCGCTGAAATGACTAAGAACGGTGCTTCTCTCAAATGACCAACTGCCTTACAAAGTTTGAGGATACACTATGAGTGTTTTAGTGCAGTTCCACGTCAGTAAGTCGATAGAGAAGAGTAGATGCAAACCAATAATTTCCGCTTGAAAATGAAATCCAAATAAGCAAGACCTGGCTTCAAAGGACCCAATTTAGTAGAGACTCCATTAACATCAATATAAACTGGAGGGTCCTATTCCGAATGTTAATGGAGGGGGGGCAGATCAAGCCGCATTGTATTTCAACATCTTTATGAAACCTAATCTCACCAAAAATCAGAGCTTAGAGCTCTCCTTCTTCTCCTTCATCATGGTCTTTTCCTTCTCCAAAGCAGACTTATAAGCGGGTCTTGAGGTCACCTGACTAAGCCACTTCATCACCATTGGGTAATCAGACTCATTGAAGAATGGCTTCCAAGACTCCATTGCCATAATGACATGCGTGAAGTAGAACTCGAGCATAATATCGGCACCGGTCAATTTGTCACCAACAAAGTACAAATTTCCACCCTCACTTTCACCCTTTTTGACCAAATGGTCTTCGAGGAGCTTAGTCATGCTGTTGATGCCTGGAACGCACAACATGGTCTTCACTTGATGTGTAACGAGTCGAGCGACTGGTCTAAAGAACCAAGGACTCAGCCTCTCTACGAAGTCCATAATGAGGAACATCGTCAGTGGTGGCATGAAAGATCCCTCAGCAAATTGGATGAAGTAATCCACATCATCTTCTTCATCAGTAGTCTCTGGGGTGAGAACTTTGTTTGAGTCAAAGTACTTGATAATGAAATTTTGGATATGGCCAGACTCAGTGAGGACGCGCTGACGGCCATTCCAATCAACCTCAACAATCGGGACTTTTCCCAGTGGATGGATCTCCTTCAATTCTGCTGGAGCACGGAAAGATGATGTACGGAAGTGGGGAACAGTCTTATATGGGATCTTGAGCTCTTCAAGGAGCCACAGAGTTCTTGTTGTTCTTGAGGTGTTGAGCCTGATGTTGTTAGTGAAAAGGACTCCAAGACTCGGGATTTATCATGAAACATACCAATGGAGGGTGATATTTGGCTGTCCGGACATTGTGCAAATAGTTGAAGATGGAAAGAGTGAAATTTGGAAAAGATTTACGGAAGATGTAAAGCAATGATCTCTCAACCTCGTACGTCATAGTCCTCCGCAATTTTTGTGGGGAGTTATTTGGTAAGCGAGAATTAATGCGATTACCCAGAAAGGAAATCGATGGTAAAGCCGTTTAAGCAATTTATTGCACCGGAATATGCGACAGAACAAGATAAAAACAGGACTTGAAACAAGACCAAAGTAGCTTTATGTTAGAATATGGATTAGGCTAATGACCAGTGATCAACTGCAGCGAAAAATGTGTAAGATTCACACGTTCTAATTCTAAAGAGCTTTAGGGGGAGTTCTGACGACGTCATCGGATTGAGATCTCCACCTGAAAGAAAAAGAGGCGCTCTGAAGGTGCTACATACATTGTTTAAAAAGATATTCAAAGGCGAATCATTATTATGGATCTTCGTCACACCTTATTTAAACTATTACCAGACCAATCATCCCCCAAATCACCCCTAAATCCTCTCACTACACCCCTCGAAGCGACCCCTGAAAAGTGCGCGAACCACTCCCCGAACACGTCCAAAACCACAACATTCCGACTCCCTACCAACACCAAAAGAGACTACAGTAAAAGAGAAATGAGTTCCAAACACGATGATCTCGTTGCAGAGGACGACTCTGGATACAAGCCATCAGTCAAGAAGACCGTCGAGGAGTACGCAACGTTGGATGCCGAGGATGAGTCGCTCCAGAAGTGGAAGAAGTCATTGGGTCTTCTCGGTGGCGAGCCACTCCCTGTGGAAGCAGGCGATACTCGTAAGGTCGTCATCTTGGAGATGTCTCTGCTGATTGACAACGATGAACCAATTGTCGTGGATCTCACACAGGAGCAGACACTTAAGGATTTGACCCTGAACAAGAACTACTTCAAGATCAAGGAACGTTCGATCTACAAACTCAAAATCAAATTCAAGGTCCAACACGAGATTGTCACTGGAATAAAGTATCTCCAGGCTATCAAGAAGGCGGGTATCAGAGTTGACAAAGTCGAGGACCCACTCGGATCTTATGCTCCAAACACCAAGGATAAACCTTTCTACGAGGTTGTTCTTCCTGAGACTGAAGCTCCATCAGGTATGCTTGCTAGAGGTACCTACTCTGCTCAGTCCAAGTTCGTTGATGACGACAAGAACACCCACCTCACCATCAACTGGGGAGTCGAGATCATCAAGAACAAGTGAACTCTTCCCCGAATTACACCCCCTAATTAATGCAATCCTAACGTACCTTCTACTCAATTAGCATCACGTGTGTATTTGACACGCTACGTCGTTAACTTCATTACAACTCTCTTTCCTCCGTGCTTTTTCTTCTTCTTATCTCTCTTCACTTCTTGTCCTGTTCCTTCTCCTTTTCACCATCACCATTTTTGTCCTTATCTTCTCTGTAGTTATTATTACCACGATTCCCTCTGTACGAATGATGTGAGTTGTAACCACCATAACTCTTTTTTCTGTACCCTCCACCACTAACGTACGGGGCATGACTGAAGTACATCTGCTGGCCATACGGCATCATCTGTGGATACATCTGCTGTTGTCCTCCATAGTACTGTGGTGGTATCATTGAACCAGGAACAGCACCGGGCACTCCACCAGGGACACCCATCATCGGTGGAATTGCTGAAGGGATGTATGTATACCCTTGAGGCGCGGGCATAGATCGAGACATGTTTGGAGATGACGATGCGCTTGATGAGAGGGACATTTTAGAAAAGTCGTCCATGACATCTCTGTAGTGTCTGCGGCGGTCATTGTGTCCTCTTGATGTCGTTTCCGGTTCGTCATCTTCGTCATCTTCGCCATCGAGGAAGATACTTTCACGTTCCCTTTGGTACTCGGACTCCCTTGTGGCTCTGGCTGTCTCCAGATCTACGGGCTCATCAGGTGTTTCAGCCTCAATTGGCGTACTTTCTCCTGACTCCGTACCATCACCAGTCTCGTCACCATCGGGCTCAGTCTTCTTCTGGGTTCGTTTCATGAGCTTGTAAGTAGCAGCTGGTGCATTTGCAAGGGTGTCCGATGAAGTAGCTTCATCAACTTTTTCCTTCCCATTCTCATCGTTTGCAAAATCTTGGTTCCCTTTGTGCCCACCCTGGTTGTTCTGTTTGTTGTACTGACGGGACTGATAGCGGTTACCACCGTATTTGTTGTTCATTGGACGCGGTTGGTACTGGTTCATCTGCGCATACGGGTACGGAGCCGGGTACCCGAACGGAACAGGAACAGCACCCAGACCCTGCTGGTACATGAATTGCTGTCTATGATGTGGCTGTGGGGCCATGGCAAGAACGGACGGGTCGAATGGGATGGCAGAGAGAGGCACGGGAAGGGTCAAGTCGCCGTTGAGGTTCTTGAACACAATGACAGAGCCCCCCTGTTTGTCGAGGTTGTGGCCCAGATTGTAGTACTCGGCAGTCTGATGTGTGAGAAGTCTATAGTACGAGTTCATCGGACTGAGAAGATATGAATCTGTGTGAGAGGAAATGAAGCTGAGGAGATCTTGCTCGAGGCGCATAAGGAAGCCACGGTCCTTAGGAGAGAAGAGTGCAGATGCCAAAACATGAGAGATTGGCGGCTGTCTGGTCTGCGTTGGCGACTGTGGCTCGGAAACTGGACTCGTCGCCTGTGGAGACGTCTCAATTGCGGTCTCCTGGCCTTCCTTGTTGGGATCAGTGTTTGTCATTGTCATGAGGCTTCTCTTCCAGGTGTATGAGGTACGAAATCCAATTGAACTCCAGCTAGACGGGGTTCAAGCGAACTGACAAAAAAAAAAAGACAGGAAACAAACTCAAAAGACTTCAAAGTCCGGAAAGCGGTGACACAAAAAAAAAGACCGAAGGAAGTGCTTTCACACGAATTAAACGGGCGAAGTTTCTTTGTTTTTACCTTTTGTTTTGTTATGTTGGCTTGCGGCGTCTGGGTTTTTTTTCCCGTCCAAGCTTCGCCGCTTGCGCAAAGTGTCGCGAAAATTTTCGCAGTCTGATCACGACAAATCTCCAGGATTTCCTATTTCGGACAGTGGCAAAATGAAAATTGCGCCAAAAATTACCACCAGAATCACAATCGATTAACACTTTCACTCACAAAGTCCTTTAGAAAAAGGCTCAGAATCGGTGGGTAGAATCTCAGAATTCTACTCTCTTTAACACTTTTACCTATCCACTCTGTCAGACATACCGCAGACTACCGACTCCAAGCGACCCCTGGAGGATACCATGCCCGACTCTATGGATGATATCAGGGCTAAGAGGCTAGCGAAGCTCTCCCAGGCTTCCGAATCACAGCCAACGAAGGAGATGCCAGCTAGAGCAACACCCACGCCACAGACACAGACACAACAAGCAGCAGCAGCAGCACCTTCTACGGCCCTTCCGAAGCAAGCAGAATCAACTCCAGTGCCACAGCGTGAGACAATCGATGTCTGGGCAGCTAAGGAAATCGCCCGAATCCTCAAAGTAACGCTTGAAATGGATGAAGCCAGCGACACGGTGGTGTTCCTAGAGTCTACTTTCCAAGAATTGGTCGAGGAGAACGAAGATCCAGTGCTTTCGGGGTCATTGGTGGATCGTGCTATCATTGAGATGCTCACAGAGATTGGTCACCAAAACCCATTCAGATACCTTTTGGATGTTTGGACTCAAACACAGCAGTCCAGAAGAATTATCAAGGCGAAAGATCCATTGAAGGATGGGAAGCTCGAAGTGTTGGACGAGATTGATCGACTTTCATCTGGTTATGGTCTCGTGGCATTCCAAATCCCTGATATGTTCCTGAACGGACAGACCACCCTCTACATGAAGGACATCATCAGCAACTATTCCAATTACACAGACTTCATCATGAAGATCATAATGAGAGCCAAAGAAGACGATTCCTTGCTAGACTTCCTCAACGTGTTCGTCCCTAGACTTTCCACCCTCATAGCTGGGATTGATCTAAATGATGGGAGTTATCCATCCATGTTGTCCGTGTTTGAGTCCCTCGTTGCGGTCAAAGACGTTGCTGCTATCTTCACAGAAGTTAGGGGCTTCAAGATCAAGAACCCAGGTGTGGAACCATCGCAGTTCGAGCTCACAACCCTCCTTGGTGCTATCTTCAAGCTCTCCCCACTTCAACCATCTATTGCTAATGAGACCTTTGCAACCACAGGTGACAAGGGATCAAATTCCGCACTCCACAGAGCTGGCGAGTCGCTACGTGCAGAACACAAGGTTTTGATGGACAGACTCTTCTTCATCACAGACAAGATCATCAGAGGTTCGGAACAATCGAGAAATGACATCCTTCAATACTTTGCTACTATTGTAAACAAAAACCACTTGAGAAGAGGTGATCATGCTGATAGTGCTAAGTTATCATCAGATGGCTTCATGACAAACATTGCATTGGTGCTGGTGAAACTCTCTCTCCCATTCACCGATGCCTCTCTTTCCAAGATTGATCGTATTGATAGGGATTATTTCTCCAGGGATGTCCAACTCATTGATATTTCAGAAGAAACCAGAATGAACTCTACCATTGCGGAGTCCAAGATCTATTACGATAAGAACAAGACCGAGTCCAAGCCGAACTTCATCTCTGATTGTTTCTACTTGACTCTAGCATATCTCCACTATGGTATTGGTGGTACGATTCTCCAAGAAAAGCGCTTGAAGCGTAAGATTGACCGTATGGTTCTGATGCTGAAACAGACCAAACAGGAGATTGAAAGAAGAGGTGGCCAAGCTAACCAAATCGCTGCTATGGCTATGCAGCGCACAGAGAGACAACTCGCAGAGATGAGAGCGGCAAGAGCTGCAATTGCTCATGGATTCTTTTTGAATGATGCACTCCAATCTGATGTCACTGAGTTTATGATGGGTGCGTCTGCTTTCCTTTTGAGAACGATTGATCCAGCACATACGTATCCGAAGGGTACACTTTCCCTTCCATTCGTTCCAGATATCATTGGCGTGGAGAACGTTGACAACACCGAACACTTCAGAGAGAATGCACCAGCCCCGTTCAAATACTTCCCCGAGTTTGCAGTGGAAGGACTTTTGAACTACGTCGCCTTCTTGAGTCAGTTCACCAAGACTCCACTATCCAACAACGTTCGTATGAATACACTTGTGGAGTTTGCCACTGTTCTGTTGCGTTGTCCTGAGTTGATTGGAAATCCCCACTTGAAAGGGCGTCTCGTTGAGCTGTTCTTCTTTGGTACGTTTGATAATGGCCAGTCTAAGGGCTTCATGATTGAGCCATGTTTGGTGAACCCACTCGTGACCAAAAATCTGTTGTATGCCCTGTTAGACTTCTATGTTGTGGTAGAGAAAACTGGTTCTTCCTCACAGTTCTATGATAAGTTCAACTCTCGCTACTACATCTCCATGACTCTACAGGTGTTATGGAAGGACAGTCTTTACAGAAAGCAGTTGATCGAGCTGAGTGAAAATAATGAGGAATTCTTCATCAGATTTGTTGCCAGAATGCTCAACGATTTGACGTACCTCCTTGACGAGTCCTTAAAGAACCTCTCTGATGTGCACAGCATTCAAGTGGAGCTGGAAAACAGACAGAAGGGTGTTTCTAACATGGAGGGTACCGACCAGGAGCTCCAATCCAGACTTGACCAAAGTGAGAACCATGCAAAGAGCGATCTCAGTTTGGCTAAGACAACCATTGATCTGTTTGGCATGTTTACCAAGGATGTCCCTCGTGCATTCATCAAATCCGAAATTGTGGGCAGACTTGCCAGTATGCTCGATTACAATCTCGAGGCACTTGTTGGACCAAAGTGTGCTGAGTTGAAGGTGCGTGAACCGGAGAAGTACAGCTTTGACCCTAAGGAACTACTGGTAAATATCTGTAAGGTGTACGTGAACCTCTGTGGTGAATCCGAGTTTGTGAAGTCTGTTGCACAGGACTCAAGATCCTTCAAGAGATCTTTGTTCACTCGTGCGGAGGAGATCATCAAGCGCTGGGCTTTGGAGTCTCAGGAGTTCATCGCAACACTCACGTCATTCGCAGATGATGCAGAGGCTGTTCGTATCGCAGAGGAGGCGGAGGAGTTGGAGCTTGGTGATGTTCCAGATGAGTACTTGGATCCACTGATGTACACCATCATGGAAGATCCTGTGACTTTACCATCATCCAAGGTGAACATTGACAGAACTACAATTAGGGCGCATCTTCTCAGTGACTCTACTGATCCATTCAACAGAATGCCCCTGAAGTTTGAGGATGTGATTCCAAACGCAGCTCTGAAGAAAGAGATCGAGGAATTCAAGGCCAAGAGTAAAGGAAAGAAAGACGTTGCTATGCCAGATGCTTAATAAAAGGGAGCTTCCTCTACAAGCAAGTGTAGTTTAAACAGAAGTGCATTTTATTCTACAAAAGGGAGAAAGAGTGCAAACAAAAACCCTATCATACCTTATATTAACAACAAAGAATTTTCAGTTCGTTTAAGCCTTGATAGCGTACTTTCTCTGTGGGAAAGCAATCTGCTTCTTTCTCTGCTTCTCGGTGACCTGGGAAGCCTCGAACTTGGTGAGCTTTCTTCTCAAAGCTCTGGTCTTCTTGGCTCTCAAGTCCTTTGGCTGGTACTTCTTACCGGCGTAGAAGGCTCTGACAGAGTCTCTCTGGTTCATGTTGATGACGGTGAGGACACGGGCAATGTTCTTTCTGACGGTGTTGATCTTTGGAAGGGATGGTCTCTGGAGCTTCTGGACCTTCAAGGAAGCCAACTCCTGCTTCAAGGCGAGGAGCTCGTCCTCCAACTGCTGCTTGGACTTGGTGCGCAATTCGTAAGCTTTCAAACCGGCCTGATGAATTTGTTAGTATAACTTCTTGGTTGTAGGGATTTGACTGGGACTTGGAAGATGAGCATAGACTTGTGAGTAGTTTGTGACTGAGTTCTCTTGTTTGTGCTTGTGATATATCTTGCGAGAGACAGAGGGTACATATTTGGCCATGCCCATCGGTGACCTTGAAATCTCCATAAAAACTTCAAAGTTCGGGTATTGAAGTTGCCATCTGCTCTGTACATTGGCCATGTGTGATAAATGTGTTCTAAACGTTCTCCTTGTGCTGAATGGCGGTCTGTAGTATACGCCAGTGCCTCCTGGTCCAATATCGTAAAACTCTTGTATGCATCGACACTTAGTGATCGTGTCATCTCCGTTTAAACTCGAGTGGATTCATGACCTCCATCACATCACTCATCAACGTAGTCCGTGTCTATTAAGCACTTCATTTCGACATACCATTTTGCTTTGAACAATCTGTTGCACCTCCTTCTGCGTCGCTACTGGAACTTTTTTGTGTGCGATTTTTCACCAAACCCGCGAACCCGCCCAGGCCCCAATTCGCGGATGGCGGAGGTTTTTTCGCGGGTGGTTATATGTGACTGCTATTTTTGTATGTGATCTGTCTGGTTGGTGCCACACTTTCGCATCTTTTGACATTTATGGTGTTTGGGTGACAATGGCGATCACGTGATAATTTCTAGGGCATGATCGAAGAGCCTTCTTGATATTTCATTAAGAGCGAAACGTTTATAGTAATGTGTCATGTGAGTTAACAGAGTGAATTGGGCGTGTAAATAGGGTTTGGAAATCGACCAGAACATAGCGATACACATTCAAGCAACAAACTACGCCAGTCTCAAAGTGTACATGTGTATTCATCTTAGCTCAACTTTTTGCTGTCAAAACAAAAATCTTTATTGGAGTAGTTATATCATTAGGAGAACAAACTCAGGCTGAGTTCTTCAAGTTTGTACTCAACCATTCCAAACCCTCGTACAAACCGTCACCGGAAGTGGCACAAGTGGACTGAATGTACCATGGACGCTGTCTGATGGAGTGCAAGCCCAACTTTTCTGTAATCTCTGCAGCGTTCATAGCGTTTGGCAAATCCTGCTTGTTGGCAAACACGAGCAAGAGAGCGTCACGCAACTCGTCCTCGTTAAGCATTCTCTGCAACTCGTCACGAGCCTCGGCGATACGGTCTCTATCGTTGGAGTCAACCACAAAGATGATACCCTGGGTGTTCTGGAAGTAGTGTCTCCACAATGGACGAATCTTGTCCTGTCCACCGACATCCCAGACGGTGAAGGAGATGTTCTTGTACTCAACGGTCTCCACGTTGAAACCGATGGTTGGGATGGTGGTGACAATCTCACCAAGCTTCAACTTGTACAAGATGGTGGTCTTACCGGCAGCATCGAGACCAACCATCAAGATTCTCATTTCCTTGCGACCAAAGAGGCCCTGCAACAACTTGGAGATAGACAATCCCATTTCTAGATGTCGATTGTTAGTAGCTGGTTATTATGGTGATGGAGATCGGGATCAAGGAATCAGTGACGCGATAAGACACGTCACGGTGAGGGGACAAAAAAAAGAAAGGAAGAGGATGTAGTGACCGCGGATGATCGGTGTGCACCATGAGAGTTTTGCACTGTGTGGCGTAATGCTTTGTGTCGTTGATATGCTTTTTCTCCCACTCGACTCCCGCTAGCCAAGACGCCTTGTTGTTGTCCGACAAGTCCCGAATCAAAACAAGATAAGCGTGAAAACACAGTCAGAAAGAGCGGCCAAACGGGACACATAGACAGACTCCTAGACATCACTCGATGGTCTCCTCGAAAGCCTCCCCAAATGCGTTATTAGAACGGCATTTTTAGTTATTCGCCTCGGGTTTAGGTTTGACTGTAGTGGGGCACAGCCAATAACGAGCGCCCCGGGCACTTCGATCCGCGAGAAAACAGCCCGTAACTCCATCAATTCGTACGCGTCCACCGTCGCTCTTTCGAGGATCCACACCTCTTCTCCTGATTGATTCCATATGTCGCTTCTCCGATCGGAATAGACTCACTTGGTGCGTTGTTTTATGTGTTGTTTTGTTCCCTGCTGAGGGTGGGAGCGTTGGAATTTTTGCACTTTCCAAAGGGGTGGACGTGGCCGGATCGCGACGGCCGGGTAACTGGTATACGCACACTGCCCCCCTCTACTGCGCAAGGCCTACAGAAGCTCTTCAGATTAAGTGTAAAGTTTGTCGTCAAAAAGTCATAAGTAGATGCCGATTTAGTTTTTTTTTGTCTCGTTCAGGATGTTCATAGCAAGGGTTCGTTAGCAAATTTGGGGGTGTGGGGGTTTTTTTTATACCTCTTATTTTCCCACGTTGATCTTACACGTGGAGAACTTCTGGAGGGCTCTGAGGAAGATGGCGTAGGTGACCTCCTCGTTGTCTGGCTCCCAGTAGAACTCGGAGAGTCTGATATGCCATGGAGGGTAGCCCTGGAGATCGAGAGTTGGCGTGAAGAGCATGATGAGGTCAGGCTCTGCGCCCACCAGTTCGGTCAGCTCGTTGTCAACGAGTCCAACGGTAACGTCCTTAGGGGACAACTCGTGGCGTTGGGTCAATTCAGCCATGGTCTTGGTCAACTCAACAATCGTAGGCTTCCCATCTGCAAAAGACAATAAACTGATCTCCACGCCCATGTCTTTGAGTTTGTAGTCTTCGTCATTGTCGTTGTTTAGGCCGTAGTACTTCTCGTTGAGATGAGGAACTCTGATGGAGAAGTAGGGCGCAGAGTTGGCTCCAAAGTAGTCATTGAGTTTCTTGTAGACAGCGACACGCAAATCCTCCACGTTGTTCTTGAGCACTCCGTCGTGGTCGTAGATGGCCAGGGATGGGATGCCGGCAGCAACCGTCCAAGTGACAAGCTCTGCAGATTCGTTCAACAAACCATAAAAGCCACCACCTTCCTCCTCTTCAGACTTCAAGTTCAAGATCGCAGCAATACGCTTAGGAAGCTTTGTCAGCTTGGTCACGTCGTCCCTGATGATCTGAGGGGTCTTGGATGGATTGTAAGCCAAGTTGAGGAACTTCACCCTGGACTTGTTCTGTACATACTGGAACATACGGAGTACAGAGTAGAGAGAATACACCACAATCAAGATAGTATGATAGATGTAGAATGCAAGACGACCAAAAAGGGACGTGGGATCGAGCTTGTTCGCATGTTGCGACTGCTCCTTGGCAGCTTTCTTCTCCATCTTTTGCTTGATGATCTTCTCTGCGGTCTCCGAGAGATGTGAAACCTCCTCTGGTTTGAGCTTCGCAGAGCCATCGAGTAGCCCCTTGAGCTTTGCGTTATCTTCTGCGTTCATGGTGATCAGGGGGTAGAAGGGATGTGATATTAAGGGGGTGAGTAAAAGCGGTGTCTCCTGTGGGATATGACCGCAAGAAGGACAGAGATGTGCAGAATTGAGCACAATGAAACGGTGCAGGCCACTTGATTCGGTCACAAAGGCTCGCTGCTGGTCGAATCCGCCGCTTACGAAGAAGAGGAAACGTGTGGGAGAAGCCGCTCTGTGAAAGAAAGCAGCTGGGAAAATAAATTTGGGAAAAATTCGCGGGATGGGGGGGGGGGGGAAATCACGAGGGCTCTTGACCGAAAAGACTGTTGTGAACTGCCCCGAAACTCGTGAACTGATTCTTCTCCAGAACTATTCCAATACCACAGAAAAATGGACATTTTCTGGCTTGTCTTGCTTCTGTTTGCAACTGCAGTACGAGCTGACGATGGAAAATGGTCCACATTATCAACAAAACGGGCGCTTGCGCTGCGGTCACAAAGAGACGTGTCAACCAACACAACAATAGACCAGCTGAGTCTCACTGGTGCCGTTCTCTCTTCTACGATATTCAACACTGAGGGCTTCACGCTGGATGCTCTCGGAGACGTGAGGAACCTGCTTGACTACGGTATGGAGACGCTTGTGGTGAACATATACTGGCATGAGCAGTTGCGAAAGTTCCAACTGTGCCCTGTTTCAATGGCATCCTCGTCAAGCGTCAACACCACAGAAACGTTTACCGGTGCAAATGGGCAGTCATACCAATGCCAGACGAATCTCCAGCTTTCAGATCTTGCTAATACGATCATGGGATACCTTACGGACTCGGACACGAACCTCAGTGCCAACATCGTGGTTCTCGTGCTTAACATGCTAAGCATTACGGAGCCTGACAACTCCCAAATTAATTACTCAACATCATCTATTGGTACTTCGAATGACACGCTCTCGAGTGTACTTCAAAACTACTTCGGGTCGAAGCTCTATACCCCACAGTCACTCGCCACGGATAGAGCTAATGACGATACATTCAATGCACTTGGAGAGTCGACTAAAGGGTGGCCCACACTGTCAAACTTTCTATTCACAGAAGAGAAGCGGATAATCAGTGCACTCTGGTCTCGCTCCTTGCCTTCCAATACCACGTACGATATCAACCAGGATGTTGATACCGTCTTCAATTCATCATTCCTGGAGCATGGGATCGCTTATATCAACGCTCCAGCACCAGAAAATATCACAGAAGCTTCGCTGCAGTCATGGAGATTCGCAACAGACTCTTCGACTGGAGCTTATAATGCCAGTTCGCTATCATTGATGGTGACTCGCGGATACTCCCCAGTCATCAACGACACGCTTCCATCCCTCTCTGAAGACATTCCAACGTTGCTCAACGATTCTCTTTGGTCTTGGGAGTCCAATCAGCCGATATCAACATCAGAAGCGCGCAAGCAGACTAACGATGAACCATCGGCACAAGCAGCCTATTCATGCGCCTCACTCTCACTATCATCGGGTAAATGGCAAGTATCGAACTGTTATGCCGAGAAGCAGGTTGCATGTCGCTTAAACACTCCTTTCTCTGACGAGTGGGCCATTGCTCTCGAGACCTACTCCTACTTTCACGCCTCTGACGCTTGTACATCACTTCCCAACGCCAAATACGTATCCTCGGCCTCCACAATGTCTGACAATGCATCCTACGTGTTCTCCGTCCCACGGACTGCACTCGACCAACTTGCACTCCTTGACTTGGTTGATTCGGCTGATTTGAATGTCACGGACATTTGGATTGACATGAACTCGATCGCCATCTCCAACTGTTGGGTCACTGGTGGTGCCTATGCCAGTTGTCCTTACCAGAAGGTCTCATCCCACAGAAACTTTGTGGTGATGATTACTCCTGCGACGATGTTCTGTGGGTTTGTGCTAATCGGTATTCTACTGTTCAGGTTGAGAAGAGTGCCGGTGTATGACAATAGGAAGTATTGGAAGAGGCTGATCAATGAGCATGCGGAAAATGAGCATGAGGGTGTTCCTTCTTGAATCTAACGACACTAATGAACCATTATTTGTTTAATTGCTCGACGACTTGTAGCAATTTTAAAGCGAGACGGTTTGGAAGGTGGATGTACAAAAATGGTGACACAAAACAAAACTGCAGGCCACAAAGAAGGTTCGCGCTCTAGTTCAAATTTACCAATTTCTTAATATTAATCCGGCGGTATATCTTGGAAGTAAGCTACCTTAGACCGTCTTCGACAGTATCAATTGATTACCTGATGAAATGTCTCAGAATTTGGAGTTGACTCTACGGTACGCAAGGCACGGTAAATTCCTTCGTCTAACAATTCCTGCACGGGAATGCTTACGAAGGAATTCTTCATAATCCTTACGATGCCGGCCCACTTCTTAATCCAATCCATACGGACATCAACTTAGTGTCTTCACAAATTACTCACCTAGAGTGATGACTTGTTAGATATATGGGGTTATACCCTAGAAAAGTGCATACACCCACCCCCTTTCGATGTTCCTTCCGATTGCTAGAGGCAACTGAACTGACTAGCCAGTAGCACCGTATCTGGTTCAAAGCTCTGAGATTTTGGAATAACTTTACAGTAAGAGCCTTAGAAAAATTTTGGCGGACTAACATAACCGGATCCGCAAGTGAGGATCTCAGACAAGTAACAAAGGCGGGCCTGAAGCTGAACAAATGATGGACTAAAACAATTGCCGTCTGAAAGAGAAGAGTATTTCATTCTTGATAGAGACGAATGGTACAAGACATAAAGGGTCCAGTATCCGCCATTGAAGTTTTCCATAATGGTTGTTCTCACACCAAGCAATGCTCTACCTACTCTTCCTTCATCTGACTGCAGCCTCGGCAGCTGAGCTTGTCGCTCTCTACGGCCAGTGCGGTGGTGCTATATGGACTGGCGCTACTGAATGTTCCGCTCCCGCTATCTGTGCTTCGCAGAACGATTACTACTACCAATGTGTTTTGACCTATGCTAACACCACCACTTCCTATTCGAACACAACTACCCCCTCCATCATCACATCTGCGGCTACAACTTCTACGGTTCCTGATGGCAAGGTGGGTTTGTGGTCACAGTGTGGTGGCATAAACTGGACTGGGAACACTGAGTGCATTGAGCCGGCGACTTGTTTCTCCCAGAACCAATACTATTACCAGTGCACCACATTTGATGAGACTTCAACAGAGGTTGCCGGTGAAGCAGCAGTAGTGGCTCCAAAGCCATCTGCTGCTGGTGCTACTGAAACTGATAGAGCCACTGAGGTAATTGATACTACTATCACATTGAGTTACCGTCCTTCAACAGCAGCCTCTCCTTCCTTCTCTGGTGCCGACGGTTTACACTATTACGATGCTTCGGGTGCTCACTCCTTCACAAAAGCTTCTTCATCAGAGTTCAAATCTACGCCTGGTCTTGTTCAGACTACTGCTATTTCCGATCTATTTGATCACAGCAGCACTAATGGATACAACTCAGCGAATCACACAGGCGGAACTCACTCTCCTAACTTATCCGGTCACTCTGAATCTGAAGAATACTCGACTGACATTTCGCTGTCCTTCAATAATGATGCTTCAGTGACTACAGTGAAAGCTAGTGTTACTTCCACAGACATTGTCTCTTCTTTATCCACCTCCACCGTCGCAGTTGACACCACCCTCTCCTCTGTCGTCGTTTCTGCCTCTTCCACTGGCTCTCAGAAAGACTTCAAAACAGTTCCTGGTGGCTGGTCCGGTTCTGCAGTAACCACAAGATACTGGGACTGCTGCAAGCCATCGTGTGCCTGGACTGGAAAGTCGGCTGACGTCGACTCCCCTGTGCTCGCGTGTGACGCCAACGATAATGTTCTCTCTGACTTCAATGTCCAATCTGGTTGTGTTGGAGGTACTGCCTATATGTGCAGCGACCAGTCTCCATGGGTTGTGTCTGACACTCTGGCCTACGGTTTCGCTGCCGCTTCTATCATGGGTGGTACCGAGGACTCCATGTGTTGCTCTTGTGTAAAGTTGACATTCACAGACCAACTTGTGGGAAAGTCCATGGTCGTTCAGATCACAAACACAGGAACAGACCTCAGTGATAACCATTTCGACATTGCGCTTCCAGGTGGTGGTGCCGGTCTTTACACTGACGGATGTACATCCGAGTTCGGCTCAGGATACATATGGGGTGAGCAATATGGTGGTGTCTCTTCTCTTGATGCATGTACTGCACTTCCATCAGAGCTACAGGACGGATGTGATTTCAGATTTGGGGACTGGTTCGCTGGTGCTGACAACCCTGGGGTCACCTTCGAACAGGTTGTATGTCCACCTGAGATCATCACAAAGACCGGTTGTGGTAGAACTGACCAATAGATATATGGAACATACGGCGAAAACAATTCGAATTATTATGCGTAGAATGGGACAATTCTATAAAAAAATGCAAGTATTAGATCAAGTGCTTAGGCACTAATGCTCAACTCTTCAGCCTTCTCTTCGAGGCTCTTCATCTCATCATGCTTCTGACCAAGAGACTCACTGTCTATCAGATTCTCATCAGCTGTCTCTAAAACATTTGCGTCTCCAGTCACTGTCTCCTCCTCCTTCAAAAACAGCTGCTCCTTCACAATGGCATATTCCAGATCAATAGTGGACATTTTGATCGTACTAGCTAAGAACATCATCCTCAGTTTCTCCATGAGAACTCCTGCCACATGCTTCAACGTAGTCTCGGTAGACTTACTCATTCTCATATAAGCAGCAGGCACGACCAAGTACTTGTCGTCCGCGGTCCACTTGACAACTACCTTCAATCCGAACAGGGAGAATTCTGGGAGAATAACATCTTCCAAGTCATGTTTGGTGACACCGGTCACACAATCCTCAATGATCAAAGCGTTGTACTCAGCTGATGAGTCTTTCGGTGGCTCCACTGATGGTGATGAAGACTTAGAGATCATTCTCTTCTTTTTTTGCTCTGCCAAATGTGCCTCGTAAGCTTGAATAGCATCCGTTAATGAGTACTCCGGAACTTGGCAGTTCTGAGTCTTCTTCACAAACACACTTCTCTGTGGTTCTGGATCCTGACCCTCAGAATATAAGCGATATGCCTCTGCAAGTTCATAAACAAATTCTCTCTGTTCAGATCTCATAGGCTTGAACGACATGCTTGCCTTGTCGGACGCCATGAACTCCTTAAGGATGGATTCGATGTTAAGGCACCACTTCTGCTGGACATGCGCAGTTCTGATGGCATGTAATGAATAACTCAAATCCTCCAGCTTCACTCCACCCTCAGTAGAACTTAGCCCAAATGCCTCTTTCAACTTTTCCTGTCTCTCCTTCAAGACACAAGAGAGTTCACAAGAAAGAACGACATCGCCGTTACTGGTATGTGTAGCAGAAGCATTACACCATGCCTTCCTCTTGACTCTGCCACATGCACAAGATTGCGTGACCTCTTCCTTGCATGGCTTTGAATCATCACAACGAGATGGGAAATGACATTTTGTTCTATCAAGATGGGAGCAGTATTTCTTCTTTTTCCCACAAATAGAAGTACATTTGCAATCACCTTTATGGCATGAAGTCAAGCAATGATGCTGACATTCAAGAGGTTTACCACACTTCTCAGTGCAGAATACATCTTCTTGGAAACACAAAGCTCTGACTTTGTTTTTGCCACAGTTGCATTGTTTCTCGACGGTGTATGTACACTTTGGACAAGAAACATCATCTGGATGACAATTGTGGGGCATTTGTGGATGTCCACATGGCAAGTCTCTAACACATTGGTGTGGACATGGGGGCAAGGTAGTACCACAACGGATTGGGGCCATAACGACAGTTTGGCCACAATGACAGACCAAGTCGTCGTTGGTAGACTCCAAACATGGTGGGCATGGACCAGCGTGACATGTTCTGTTACAGACGTGATCCGGGTTGCCACAAGTGAGCTTTTTGTTGCAGGTCTCTAGACAGACATGGGTGGCTTCAATCAAGAAGGCTTCGTTTTGGTTTTGGGTATTGACGGTGTTGTTTCTGATTCCCTTCTTTCTCAGACGTTCACGGGTAAGAGCAGTCCCTTCATCAACACAACATATGTTAGAACATCTGTGACGACGACAGGAAAGGAGGGCAGTACACTTTCTGGTACAGGTTGGGATATTTCCAGCTTGAATGAACTTGCAAGGCACTGTGAAGCTGTTGAAACCACACTGGCATTTCGCTTGGATGAATTGGTAACATGGAGAACATTCGCCTTCGTGACATGGCCATTGACATGTATGACCACATGGAAGTGTCTTGCTGCATGTGTTCTCACAGGTTGGAATAGGGTCTGTACAAGAAGTTCTGTGACCATCAATAACGGTCTGTCCACAGTGACAGGTCTTAATGACATCAGGGCTCAACGGACAGTGTGGCGGCTTCTGAGAAACAGGCTGGCACTCGACAGACGTAGAGTGAACTCCACAATCGTATTCTCTCTCTGAAACAACTGAACACTTGAAATTTCCGATCCAATTGTCAGACTTTGAGGAACCATAAGACTTCTTTGGAATTCTTAAATGGCATTTGACCTTATCGGTTGTACGACCACAATAACACCGAGAATCCACGAATTCTGGACACTTACCACAAAGACCATCGTGACAAAGCTGATCACATTCATGGATTTCACAGGGGAACATCTCATTACATGGCTCATCACAACTCCATCCTGCCTGGTACGGAGTCAAGACGCATGGCCACTGATTCGTGTGTTTGCCACAGCGACACTTGAGGATAGGCCCAAGAGCATTACAAGTGGCATGTGGTCCGGGATGACAGGGTAGGGAACATTTGTGAGGACATCCAGGGAGGCTTGCACCACAGGTCTGGCCACATGATCCAGGTGTTAGAGGATTATGCTGTGGATGGAGGACTTTCTTACACCAACACTTGAACTGGAACTTCTGTTTTCTGTGTGTGGAGTGGCATGCTGGACACTTCCAATTTCCAGACTCATCAGTGGAAGACCCCTTCGTGGACCAACTGGAGATACACGAGATATGATAAACTCGATGACAGTCCGAACACGGCCAGAATCTGTCCCCCGGGCCAACTTCACAGGTACACACAAGACAGACGTACGTTTCCTCGCTGATCTCCTTCAGAATAGCTCTTCCAAGATCAAGGTCTTCCTCAGGCTCATCTTCACTCTCATCCTCCGAAGAGGTCGTAATGCCGCCGTCACTGCTCGTCAAATCGGATTCAGAGACCGGGTCCTTCAGCGTCAGAGTCTCGTCCACACCCATGTCGACAGCAGCATCGCATCCATCGTCATGCCGAATGCGAACCATCGTTAGCAGCGTGATCAAGTCTTCAAAAGGTGAAAGGATAACATCTTGTAGCCCATCAAAAGGGCGCAGAGCAGGGCGAATCAAACACCCGGACACCTTATGGTAGGCGACGCATTTTCGCGAAAGGGCTTGTCCGTGTTGTCAATTGGTTGGCTCTCTTGCGGAGTTTCACAGGTGGGAAGAGGGACAAGAAACTGATAAAAAAAACATGAGACAGACGCTTTTGAGAAGGATTGCAAGTGACCCATGGGCCAAGAGGTATGTGACTGTCTTTTGAGGCGCTTCGATTGGTTGCCGGTCTGACCTAACTCATGGGAAGATATCCGGTGTGGGGGGGAATCTTGTACTAACAGTTCTTAACCAGAGACGCTTGGAGATACGAAGGACATTTCGCCAAGAGCTACATGTACCGTAACTTGTGGCCAGGATTCTCTTATGGAGTCGGTGCATTTGTTGTTTATTGCGTTGCCGAGAAGCTATTCTTCGCACCAAAGCATCACCATGATGAAGGCCATGCTGAGGAACACCACTAAATGTGGATTATAGGGAAGTCTTGGCTTGGGTGTCTTATTTATTGCTGGATATACAGCCGGTCCTATTTATTGCAATTATTTTTGCACGTTATTTATTCTACGCAACACGGATATGATTTCATACGAGAATTTGAGTACTGATTGATAATGTCCTCTAGGAGGGGGCTGCGGAGTCTGAAACAAAGCTGATATACATAAAACTTCTATGAGAAGACCCCAATCAACACCAAGAACCAATTTAATATAGAATTCACCCCGCGTTATAAATCGGGACGGGTGGCCTCAACCGTTTTAGGGCCTGCATTTCCCGCAGATTTGTCGGATCGATCTCCATCGCCCACTTCTCTGCACCCAAAGAACTCCATAATTCCCCGTCTTTTGGGCTCTAAACTACACAGAGAACACAACAAAGCACACGATGGACTCAGAACTGCTTGGTGCTTTTGAAGATATTGCGCCGATCAGGCCTACAGAGCACCTTGGCGAGTCAGACATGACGTTTGAAGGGAGATTGGCTGAGCCCTTGAAGATCTGGGAGGATGGCGGTGCTTCTGGATGCGGGGGTAAGGTCTGGGTTGCCGGTGAGTTGCTATCGAAGTATGTTCTCGACACCGATCTCAGAGGGCGTAAGAAAGTCGTGGAAATTGGTAGTGGAACTGGGCTCGTTGGTCTCGCATTGGGGAAGAGTACGAAAAGAGATGATGATATGGAGGTGTGGATCACGGATATTGAAGACTTGGTGCCGTTGATGCAGAAGAACATTGAACTCAACGGACTGGAAAGTACTGTGTTTGCTAATACACTCAGTTGGGGCGAGCCACTCCCTGACTATGCCAGTGAAGGGGTAGACTTGATCCTCGCTGCTGATTGTGTCTATCTTGAAAAGGCATTTCCCCTCCTTGAAAAGACATTACTTGATCTTACAGAAAATGAAGATCCTCTTGTCCTGATGAGTTACAGAAAGAGACGCAAAGCCGATGGGAAATTCTTCAGAAAGATCAAGAAGAACTTCGACTTGGTGCCAATCACCGACTTCAAAGGATACGACTCATATATCAAACAGAGTGTTTTCCTCTTCCAGCTCATCAGAAGAACAAGCAAACGATCGCTATCAGTCACCCCACTTGACACTCTCCATTGATCTATTATCGAGATACCAGTGATGACCCCTTGATGAAGTTACAATATTGACGCCATCCTATCCCAATCAACGTTAAAACATTGCATTCCGAAATCCGTTAAATCGTATTTACATGTAGGCCAACTGTGATATATGCTTTTCTCCTGCCTTTTTTTTTCACTGACTACCGGGACCAGACTTCTTAGCCTCTTCGATCTGGTACAACTCCGTAGCATCCTGGATCCACTGGTCGATAACCTTCTGTTCCTGCTTGACACCGTGCTCTAATGGCGAGTCCTTAAAGACTGCACCGTACATCTGGTTCTCCTCGGTGCTAATCTGATCCTCGAGCTCCTCCTCGACTCTAAGTCTGTAAAACTCCATTCTAGCCTGCTCATATGCTTGATCAAGGACCATCTCCTTGTTTTTCATGAGGTATAGCGTTCTCTGTACAACGCTTTCACCATCCAGCGGCGTGTTGATCTGCTGTATCGTGCTCCAGTCCTGTGACTTAGTGTCATCACCTGTGTTCTCGAGCAAGATCTTTGGTCTAGCCAATTCCCATGGATGCTGTTCATAAAAGAGTTGTCTGAGTTCATCCTCGACGAATCTGAGTTTGTTTGGCTTGTAGATGTTCTTGCCCTCGCGCAACGAGGCTCTGGTCTTGTACAAAGTGCGTGAGTTAGTCTTGTCAAACGCACCCTTCCCAAACTTGACTGTCTGCCCATCAGGCTTGTTCTTTGGCTCGAGGAGGAAGTTCTTGTTTGGCGGATTGGCACCAACAACGTCCATCCAAAGAGGTTTCTGGCGCAGCACGCCGGCTCTCAGATAACTGGAAGTTCTCTCCAAAACGTTCACAGCTTTTGTCTGGGTCTTCATCTCTGTCGAACTGAATTAGATGGGCTTTTGTGACTCGAGATCCTCTCTCTACCATCTACTTGGGCGTGGAAAAAAAAGTTCGCGAACGCCGCTCCATTAAGAATAGTGTGCGCATAACGAAAATGTGGAGACGTCTTTTGTTAGCTGACTCTCCTTATTATATTCTTATTCTCTTTCTTGACCGGAATAAGGCCGAAATGCCGTCGAGTTTGAGCAGGTTTGTGCTCCAATTAGTCTCCAAGCCACCAAAGTTCCCCTCTTTTGAAGCCTTTATCGAGGCCCAGTCAGCGTGGAAGGCATCTATATCCCGCTTCACATCCCAACTCCCAATCCACAAAGACCACGCTGGTGTTCGCTCACGAAGACTGGCTATTCCACGTCCAGGATACCACCATGTCCCGAGAGAGCAGTACTTTGCCTTCCTCAGAGAGCTGTATCCTCGATCTGGCTCTACTGTCCACCATAATAGACTCTACATGGCCTATGCTCAGCTCCCCAAGCCACAACCATTACACGTTTCCCCACAACACTTTGAAGACCTCATGGACCGGTTCCGTGACGTTGAAGGAGCTTATGGACGAGCATCAGCTAGCACTTCGCTCCACAGTCTGGTTGACACGCTGAGGAAGTGTGGAATGCCCATCAGTATTAAGGAACTGAATACCTTTCTAAGTTTGAAGAATTATGACCAGAAGAACGTTGCTCTGGTGAAACGAGATTGGGAGTCAGTAAAGGACAAGATCACAGATATCAGTACTGTCAACGTGTTTCTTAGATATGCTGTCCGTGCTGATGATTATTTCTTTGTGGGCGCTATCATGGAGTGGGTGAATGGGCATCAAATACACTTTGATAGAGTATCATATGACTGTATCCTCAGGTTCATTGGAAGAAATGACAACACTGCAGACTCTGTGAACTTGCTGAAGTCAATGTTGGACGAAGGGATTGTGCTGAATATCGGAATCATGAACACTATACTCACTACATTGGTGAGATCTGGTGATCTCGAAGGTGCAGAGTTGATTCTCGAGAGTATTTGCAGATTGCCTACACCAAGTCGCCCAATAGCCAATGCCAGAGAAAGAAAAGAGGATCTCATGTTGATGAAGTTTGTGGATTCGAAGAAACTGCAAGATCAGAGTTCGTTACTGTTCGGGCTCTCTCCGACTTTCGATACCTTCAAGCCATTGCTCCAGTACTACTCGGATCTTGCGACTTTCGAAGCAAGAAAAGTGATTACACTATTTGAAATGATGGCACGAGCCCAGGTTCCACTCACTGCCAAACATCTCAAATCGGCACTTGCCGCTTTCCGTGAAACCGATACCCCCGTTTCTGAACAAGTCAAACTGACATATCTCTTCCTAAACAATGGCAAACTCAGAATTACACATAAATTATACACTGAGATCCTCGATGCCTGCCAAAAGCACTCCAGGTTCAAATCAGAAACAATCAATGATATCGAAGAGAGTTGGAGACCAGAGAGAGACATGCCATATTGGGTCAAACCTGAATCACAACCAGATTTGGACAATCTGGCAGAACACAGCTTACAACGACTCATGGCAGCCTTGTAACTTTAATTTATTATAATTTATCATATTTATCCTACTGCATGGCCAGGTGAACTCCAATGTCATTGGTATTCAGCTTTATATAATACAAAACAGAATCATCCATCAAAGAGAACTCTCCATCTCCTCTAGCTTCTTCAAACTGTACTGCTCCAAGGCAACAGCATCCAAATAAACAGGTGATCCTTCCTCGTTGTAGAACTTCGCATTGGCGTAGATCCTTAACACGGACTCCTTGAAACCGGCGAAATCTGTGATCTTCTTGGTCTTCATCTTTCGTCTGATAGTATTGATAGCAACAGGAGAAGATATGAGCTTGTAGTAGTCTGGATATAACTTCTTTGATGGCAGATCGATGAAGTACTCAGACAACAAGTGCCCATCACTCTCATCCGTAATCGATTGGATATCATCCAAGTGTGCGAGAGCAGAAACAGTCCATTTCTGGTCGGCCTTAGGCTTATCTGCCATGAATGAATCATTCTCAGACATGGCCGAATCATTCATGGTTTCGTTGAATGTTTCTGCTGTGGCCGATCTGGATCTCTTAGCTCTTCCATTTGGAGTAGAAACACCTTCCTCTCCATCATCGTCACCGAATGCAACTTCAGAACGTCTCTTGTTTCTTCTTTCCTTCGCACTTCTTTTACGAGCAATAGCAGCCTCAACAGTATCCTCATCATCATCCATAGCCATCAGCCATTGCTCTTCAGTCAAGCCATCGTCGTAGTAAACACGCTTCTTTTCTCTCGTACGACCCAACTCTTCCTTCTTGACCTCAAAGTGATGGGAAATGTCGGCAGTGAACACTTCTGGAAGTTCTGCATCGGTCAGCAATCTCTCCTTCCATCCACCTGGTTTTCTGCTCTGGATCTTCTCCTGTGTCTGTCTCTCAAGATCCATCTGGGCAAAAAGTTCTCTCTCATCATCGTTTCTGGCCAAAATGTCATTGAGATCATCATCGTCAAGCTCACCAGCTTCTTCGTTGTTTCTGCGGCCTTCGTTCTCCAACAACTGTTTCAAGAAAGCTTCCTGCTCCTCAGCAGTAGACTTGTTGTCGAACTTACCGGCCTGGATGACCTTACCATCAATGTCCAATTTCTGCAAAGCTCTCTCCAAGATAACTTCTTCAACTGTGTCTGAAGTCACCAATCTCAAGATTCTCACTTCATTTTTTTGACCAATTCTGTGTGCACGATCCTGTGCTTGTAAATCCTGGTGAGGGTTCCAGTCAGAATCAAAGATGATGACAGTATCAGCAGACTGCAAGTTCAGACCCAAACCACCAGCTCTGGTGGACAACAAGAAGCAGAAGTACTCGGACTCAGGCTTGTTGAACACCTTCAGCATACCGGTACGATCATCGGCCTTGGTCGAACCATCCAATCTCAGGTATTGCATCTCTTTTCTTCTCAAGTAGTCTTCCATGATATCCATAACTTGTGTCATCTGGAAGAACATCAGCACCTTGTGACCAGTGGCTTTAAACTTTGGCAAAACTCTGTCTAAGACTTCAAACTTACCACTGCATCTCCACATCATATCAGTAGTCTCCCTAGTTGGGTTGATCACATTCTCAACTTCCTCAAAGACATAGGGATGGTTACAGATCTTTCTCAACTGCATGATCTTGTTGTTCAAACCCTTGATACCGGACTTGGTGGCACCGTTGGCGCCAGCACCAAGGAACAAGGCATTGTGCTTGAGCATTTGTTGGTATAACACGTATTGCAAACTGGAGAGCTTACACTTGACCACCTTCTCAACCTTGTCAGGCAGGTCCTTCTCGACCTCCTTCTTCAAACGACGCAACAAGAATGGTCTCAGCACCTTATGCAATCTTCTAATGACCAACAGTGTTTCTTCCTCAGAGAGTTCGATCTTCTCCTGGCCACCAGCACTGTCGAACGGAGTGTTGAACCACTCGTCGAATGTCTTCTGCGAGTTGAACACCTTTGGAAGAACAAAGTTCAACAATGCCCACAATTCAGGCAAATTGTTCTGTAGTGGAGTACCGGTCAAAATCAATCTGTTCTTGGTGTGGTAATATTGAGCAATCGTAGCAGACAACTTTGAGTTGGCATTCTTCATACGATGACCTTCATCGATAATCATGTGGACCCATCTCAACTTGCTCAGCACAGGACGATCCTTGATGATGTACTCGAAGGTGGTCAAGAGGACATTGAAGTTTCCAGTTCTGACATCATAGGCCAAGTTCTTACGTTGCTGTGGTGTACCTTTGTACACGATAGTCTTCAAAGAAGGTGCCCACTTCTCGAACTCCAATGTCCAGTTAGTAATAGTAGACAATGGGACAATAACCAAAAATGGACCATGCTGCTGTTTCTTTTCTACCAAGTATGTGATAAGGGACAAGGTCTGAATAGTCTTACCCAGACCCATTTCATCAGCCAAAATACCGTTCAAGTGATTGTTGTAAAGTGAGACCATCCACTGCAAACCCTTAAGCTGGTACTCCTTCAGAGTACCACCAATCAGTATACTTGGCTGTTCTTTGATCTCTTCCTTGACCTTGTGGGCGACTTCGTAGTAGTCGATCTTTTCTCTCTCCTCGTCAGTGATCTCAAGAGATTCACCATTAGCCAGTTTAGCTTCAGCTTGCTGAGTTTGGACGGCACGAGCCAAGCCATCCAAGAAGGAGTTAGTTTGCTTCAACAAGTGTGTAATTCTTGTATCCTTGGTCTGGTCGAGCAACTTCAAGTAC
This sequence comes from Petasospora hungchunana, assembly GCA_030563225.1. Classification (NCBI taxonomy): domain Eukaryota; kingdom Fungi; phylum Ascomycota; class Saccharomycetes; order Phaffomycetales; family Wickerhamomycetaceae; genus Petasospora; species Petasospora hungchunana. The sequence goes on along the minus strand of JAKUBL010000001.1, from coordinate 382,236 downwards.
GCCTCCTCATCGTTAGCCTTCAAAGCCTGCAAACGCTGTCTGGCAGTCTTCTCCAACTTTTTACTCTCATCTCTCTCTATCTGTGCGTGGAGTTGAGTAATGGACTTGGCGAAGTGGAACCTTCTGTTGGTCTTCTCTTCTCTGTCAGCCAACAAATCGGCAGCCTCTTCAAGCATCTGACGGATTCTTTGTTTTTGCTTTGCCTGTTCCAGACGCTGTTTCTCCAACTTCTGTTGCATTTCAAGCTCTTCAACCAATCTAGCAGTCTGCTTAGCTACGACCTTAGGTCTGACCTGAAGAGACCTCTGAGCAGACTGCGTCACAGGGTGAGCCTTGAGATAATCGACAGAGGTATGAGCCTTAGCACCAATGGAGTACAGCAAGTTTTGTCTGATGGATTTTTGTTTGCTGAGAAGCCTCAAGGACTTCAATTCGATGAGGGCCCTGATCTTCAAGTCATCAACGTGGGCAGACAAGTCATCAGCGGCTTCGAACTCAACGTCATCAACCTTGATGGTACCAATGTTGGATGGGAGTCTTTCCAATTCTTGGATTCTTTCCTCGATCTTCTCGACAATGCGTTTCTCAGTGGTTAGGGTGCCAACAGTCTTGGTGGACTCGTCTGGAATAACGTTACTGAAGATATCCTTAACACCCAAGTTCAGGAGCCTCTCTGGAAGATCGTGTGTGGTTTTCACGACATTGATGGAGATCTGAGACGGTGTCTCCGTAGAAGCCGCAGAAACAACAAAACCAAGTCTGTGCTGAATCTGATCTGGGACATCGAGGTTCCTGGACAAGAACTGGAAGGCCACGAGTTGGTCACGCAATGTCTCAGCATTGTACGATCTCTTCTTGCCTTGTTCCTGTACAGCTCGAAGCGCCTTCTTCTTCTCCCTGTACACAGCCTGGCGCTTACTGACCTGGTGGAGAAGCTTCTCGATAGCGTCCTGTTCTTCTGGGTTGACGTCGTGCTCGCGGAGAGACTTGAGCCTCAGCACAAAGGAGTGCAATTCTTCAGTCGAGCGGGGCATCGTGAACTTGTAGCTCATCTTCGACTGCGCAGTATCATCACCCGTGAGGTTGATGGCAGCCGGGCTCGATGCCGCGGAGTGTGCAGGCAGAGTCATGGTGCTCGATCTGGAAAATCAGTAAACAAGCAATCGCCCTGGCGGTAAAAGAGGAGCCTGTGTATACAAAAGCGCGAGTCTCTGCACTAAGCGAATTTCGGGGAGCGTTTGTTGCTGGTGGAGAGCCGCGAATGTTGGTGGACTGTGCGGTGGGCGATGGAGCTTGTTTTCGCAGCTGTCGTTCTCAGCCAGACGCGTCTTTGGTATCGCTACTTAGTGTTGATGTCTTTTTTTTTTGTCTTTGCCGCCGACAAGAAAATTCGCGAAAATAGTGTGGCGCTTACCGAGTGGTTGGGCCACATCGATATGAGTTCCCTCGTATATATATCTTTCTTTCTTTTCTTTGGAACTACTCTTGATACAAGTCAATTAGATAGATATGCACATCACAATTCAATTCCCAGAGCACTGCACTCAGCTTTGAAATACTTGGCGACATTGTCATCAGCAGCTACCTTCAATGGCGTCAACCCATCCATGTCCTGCAAAGTGGTATCAGCTCCTGCCTTTGCCAGTATCACCGCAACATCGCCGAATCCTTCAGCCAAGGAATGATGCATCGGTGTGAATCCACTCTTGTCCTGAACGTTCAATGGAGCCTTCAATTCAATGAGGTAATTCACAAGTCCCGTGGAGCCAACGGCAGCAGCTCTGTGGAGTGGCTGTTGTCCCTTCTTGTCTTTTATACGAACAGAAGCGCCTTTGGACACTAACAGTTTCAACACGTCAATGTGCTTCTTTGCTGTGGCCAAATGTGCAGCGGTGATTCCTGTTGCTGCCTGAAGGTCGACATCCGGCTTTGGATCATGATTCAAGAGCATCTCCACAATGTTGAGGTCACCTACCGAGGCAGCAATATGGAGCGCAGTCCACCCAGAGTCATCAGTGTATTCGTCAAGATCAAATTCAATCTTCTTCGTTCCATCTTTGGTGAACTTGTTAGGATTCAGCAGAATGGATACGATTTCAGAGTCAGAAACAGAGACAGCCCAGTGAAGAGGAATACGACCGTCTAGATCCTTTTCGAGAACAGCTTTTGGGGTCTCTGCAATCAGACCTTTCACTGTTAGTATTTTGCCTTCCCTTACAGCTTCATGAAGGGGAAATGTCTTTTCAGTGTTCATTTCAATCGGGTTTTATGTCAGTTGAGTGGCAAAGAAAGATCCACATAATAGAATTGCTTACACACCGAGGGTCTTTAAATATGGCTGGTCACGTTCCGCACTTTTCCACGCCCCCGGAATTCGCAAACTTGGCCGCGGGCTCGGGCTCTCCTCCACTACGAATTGCCACTGGCTTCGAGACCACGCCATTTCGGCTTTGAATTACAGACAAGAGACCAGCGCTGCGCTTTTATTCCGCAATGAACAACATGAACAGAGACTGGCAGAAGTATGCCCGTGAACTCCAGAGCAGAGCGCGTAAAGTGCAGTACTCTGGTGGTTCCGGTGGTCCAAAAGGCCCAGCAGGCTTGTTCACTGGTATTGGAGGCGTCTTACTTCTTGGAGGTGCTGCCATGCTTATGAACTCGAGTTTGTTCAACGTCGATGGTGGTCATCGTGCTATCATGTACTCTCGTGTTGGTGGTGTACAAGGACAAATTTACAACGAAGGTACACATTTTGCTATCCCATGGTTGCAGACCCCGATCATCTATGATGTGAGAGCCAAACCAAGAAACGTTGCTTCTTTGACCGGTACTAAGGATCTTCAGATGGTTAACATTACATGTCGTGTTCTTTCAAGACCTGAGGTTGCTGCCCTCCCAAACATTTACAGAACTCTTGGTGTTGACTACGATGAACGTGTGCTACCATCCATCGTTAATGAGGTGCTCAAGTCGGTCGTTGCCCAGTTCAATGCCTCCCAGCTTATCACACAGAGAGAGCGTGTCTCCAGACTCATCAGAGAAAACCTCGTCAGAAGAGCATCCAAGTTCAACATCTTGCTCGACGATGTCTCCATCACATTCATGACTTTCTCTCCAGAGTTCACGCAAGCTGTTGAGGCTAAGCAGATCGCTCAGCAGGAGGCCCAAAGAGCTGCATTCATTGTCGACAAGGCAAGACAGGAGAAGCAGGGTACTATTGTTAAGGCCCAAGGTGAGGCCAAGTCTGCTGAGTTGATTGGTGAGGCTATCAAGAAGTCCAAGGACTATGTTGAGTTGAAGAGACTTGATACTGCAAGAGAGATTGCTCAAATATTGTCAAACTCTCCTAACAGAATCATCCTTGACAATGAGGCTCTTCTCTTGAACACCGTTGCTGATGCTCGTACCAAGAAGTAAGCGGCACTCGGTCATCTATCTATTCCTCCATGCACATAATTTAAAATAACGTATTCTACAAACATATACCATGAATAAGGTCAATTGTAGGACATTTGAAATCAAAGAATGACAATCAAATGGAATGTTCATAAGGCTCATAATGCTAGTGTGCTCCATGAAAACTGTGACAAAAGGGGGGGTATTATGTTGAACGAAGGAGTAGGTCACTAAGTGACGTATCAAGCTGATCCTGTGTTTACTTCTCATCGTCCATGTTGGCAAAGTTGAGCTTGGTAGCCTTGGAGCTTGGGGCAGTTAGTACTTGTCTTTTGTTCAGCCAATTTGGCCAGAGAAGGCGATTAAGATAAACTTACTTGGCAATGAATCTGTTCTTGTGGGCATTCAGCTTCTGGGAGCATGGAGAGAGCATATTATCAGTCGGGGAAGCAATGTTACCCATGCCACCCAAACCACCTTGTGCACCGCCAAAGTTGCGCTGGAACATCTTCTTCTGGAGACCCTGAGCAGGCTGTCTGTGAAGTGGTTGGAACTCGGACATTTTGATATGTAACTGGTGATCGATTGAGAGGTGATAAGGATTTTGGGGGTCTTCTATGAAAACTTGTGACAGATTTTCAGGTCCTGAAAGTCCCTTGTTTACATTTGTCCCAATCGGGTAAAGCAATTGAATTGGTAGGGCCAGTATTCTATAGGCTGTGCGGGAGATTTGGCTCTCCAGGGGTAAAATGAGAACTACTAAGACATTTATTGGCTGGCTTGATGTGGGAGATCTTTGTTTGAACCACCGGGGCAATGACACGCTAAACTGAGCGTGTTCGGGGCGGAAGAAGCACAGCGCCAAAGACAGAGAGTTTATGTCCCGAAGCCAAAAAGAAATCACCAGCAATTGCCATGGTGGAGGTGCTTTAGAATATTCTGATGATCTAATGATTGTATATTCTTCTTTATTGAGAGTTTGTGATTGTCTCAAACACGTAGATTGTCGGCTTTTATCTCGCTCTCAAGAAGAACTTCGCCTAATTCGCCTCATCGGAGCCCCCACAAACTTGCCAGCGTCGCGAGTGTCAATGGATTTGGGCACTTGTGTGAAACTTGCAACAATTTGTCAACACCTAACAACCCGATCTCCCATATTCAGGCGCTGTTTTCTTCCACTGGAGTCTGTTCCTATTCACGACTGAGAATTCTGCCTTATTTTAAGAACTATGGGCTTCAAGGACACGCTCAACCAGATCCTCTACGCGTTCTCAACCGAGGACCGCTACGCCGACTACGACGAGCAGAGCCACCACACCAGAACGGCGGCCCAGGCACAGAGACCAGACGGCATCCAGCTCAACGACGCCTCCCACTTCCATGACGACGGCACCGGCTCGGGCCCCGTCCATTCGACAGAGGGCGTCAGTGAGACCATTCTCGCTTGGAGACACATCGAGGCATGGACCTCCGAAAACCACGAAGACATGAACGCGTCTCTCTCAGACCCTTGTACCAGGGCGGATATCGCCAAAGCTGAGCAGGACTTGGGTATTGAGTTCCCGGCCCCGGTCAGAGCGTCCCTCAGAATTCACGATGGCCAGGAGGACCTGGAGTCCCTCACCGGAAGCGGCGGCTTGATCTTTGGCTTGCCCTTGATGAACCTCACCGAGGTTGTTGAGATGACCAAGACATGGAGAGTTGTTTCTGAGAAGATGGCCATGGAGCTGCAGGTAAAGGCACAGGAGGCTGCTAGACAGAAGCTCATTTCGCCTATCGGTTCTTCCACCGATGTGAATCAGTCGAGTGTCTCTCTCGTCGAGACAAAGCCAGGCTTCAGTAAGGTTGCCTCTAATGACACTACTGTGGACCCTGACCTCGAGAGAAAGATTTCTACAGCCCATCACAAGAAGTTCAAATCTCATGTCCCAAGACAACAGTCTTTCCCACCAGGCTACATCCAACCAGTGTACGCCAACCCTAACTGGATCCCACTTCTGACAGATCATGCTGGTAACCATATCGGTGTTGATTTGGCACCAGGTCCAAAAGGAAAGTACGGTCAAGTCATTATCTTTGGTAGAGACTTTGACACCAAGTTCTACGTTGCTCCAAGTTGGGGTGACTTCCTTTTGGGCTTCGTCAAGGACTTGGAAATGGGTAACTACTCTATGGACGAGGGTAAGTACGAGGATATGTTCTCTGGTGAAGGTGAGCTTGTATTCTTTGACCAGAGAACAAGAAGAGAACTTCCCTACTTGAGGGTCCTCACTTCGAGAGCATTTGAGCAATTCAAAGAGTATCTCCCAAAGAGACCACAGCCACAACAGCAAAAGGTACCACCACAGCAGGCTCAGGAACAGAGTAAGACAAAAAAGGCCAGCAAGAATCAAGCGAAGAAGGCTGTTGAGAAAGACACCGAGAAATCTGAAAGAGTGATCTCCCAGGACATCACATCTAAGAACAAGGAGAACGAACCAGAACCAGAGAAGGAAGTTTCCCTCATTGATGACGATGAATCTGCTGTTGCTGCTGAGAAGTCACAGGATATTACCGACAAGGTAGTCAACGACTTCAAAGAAGTTAGCATCTGATTACTGTGATACCGTACTGTCTTGTTTCGTTATTTTGGTTTATAAAAGGGTTGCGAATTTCATGCCATAAACTACTGAATTTTTTCTAGATCATTAATTACTATTCCATTTCATAAGCGTATAAACAAATCAAACCAACTCCGTAATATGTGCATCACCAAGAAAATTAGTCAAGAGCGAGCTCTTCGTCGTCGTCGTCTTCCACGTCTGACCAACCTTCAACATCAACATCCATGTCCTCAGTAGTGCTGGCCTCGTGATTTGGAACGACTTCCAAGTGGTCACCCTTGACAACAACATCCACTGTTTCCTTCTCCTTTATCTGGCCCTTAAGCACCAACACTGCCATCTTGTTCAAGATCTCTCTCTCAATCAAGTGGTTCAATGGTCTGGCACCCATGTCTTCTGTGTAGCCGTTCTTGGCCAAATACTCCACAGCTTCGTCGGACAAGTTGAGCTTGTAGTTCTTGTCGTTGGCTTCGAAACGGTCTTCGATCTCCTTAACACGAATAGAGACGATTTTATGGATGGCCTTTCTCGACAACTTGTTGAAGACGACAATCGAAGAGATTCTGTTGATGAACTCAGGTCTGAAGTGGCCACGAACAGCACCCATGACAAGGGCCTTGGTTTCAGCAGTCACCTTGGCAGTAGGCTGTGCAACGATGAACTGAGAACCCAAGTTGGAAGTCATGATCACCACAGAGTTGGAAGCGTCAATGACCTTACCCTGACCAGAAGTGATTCTTCCATCGTCAAGCAATTGCAAAAGAACAGTCAAGACCTCAGGAGCAGCCTTCTCAACCTCATCGAATAAGATCACAGAATATGGCTTTCTGGCCAACTGATTGGTCAAAAGCCCACCTTCCTCGAATCCAATGTAACCAGCTGTGGTACCAATCAACTTGGAGACGGAGTGTTTCTCCATCAATTCTGAACAGTCAATTCTGATCATAGAGTTCTCATCATTGAACAAGAATCCAGCCAACTTCTTAGCCAACTCAGTCTTACCGGAACCAGACAAACCAAGGAACAAGAAAGATGCTGGCTGTCTTGGATTAGCCAATCCAGATCTGGACAATCTGACAGCGTTGGAAACAGCCTTGACAGCTTCGCCTTGACCAACAACGGTCTTGGACAAAACTCTCTCCATCTGGATCAACTTGGCATTCTCCGACTGGGTTAACTTGCTTACTGGAATACCAGTCAATCTGGCAGCAGTCTCAGCAATAGTGTCAGTATCAACAACGTTCTGGATGAGAGAGCCAGAACCACTCTGAGCGTCCTCCTCTGCAACCTGCTTCTCAAGCTCTGCAATCTTGGACTTGATGTCTGGGATTGCGAAGTATCTCAAGTCAGCGGCAGTAGCATTGTCGTAACGACGTTCGGCATCGGAAGCCTTGGTTTCCAACTCATCCAACTTTCTCTTAGCGGCAGTAAGTTCCTCGTGGCCCTGTCTCTCCTGGTTATACTTCTCCCTCAATGGCTGAAGTTCCTCCTCCAGAGACTGTTCTCTCTTTCTGGCCTGGTTCAATCTTTCCTTGGTGGTTGGGTCAGTCTCCTGGTCTCTCTCGAGAGCCTGGATTTCAACCTGGATCAACTGAAGCTGACGCTCCTTGTGGTCCAATTCCTCAGGCTTAGAGTCACGAGCAACAGCCACACCAGCGCAAGAGATATCAACCAAGTCCAAAGCAGAATCTGGCAATCTTCTGTAAGGCAAGTAACGCTTTGCGAGTTGAGCAGCACTGACCAAGGCAGAATCCAAGATTCTGACACCATGGTGGATTTCATATTTTGGTTGCAAACCTCTCAATATGGCAACAGTCTCTCTGACGGTAGGCTCCTTGACGTCAATCTTCTGGAAACGTCTCTCGAAAGCACCATCCTTCTCAACCATGACTCTGTACTCGGAGTTGGTGGTAGCACCAATGACTTTCAAGTTACCTCTGGACAAAGCTGGCTTCAATATATTGGCGGCATCGTCCTTGCCGTTACCCATTAGCATGTGCATCTCATCGATGAACAGAATAATCAACTGTTTGGATTGCTCGATATCCTTCAAAACACCCTTAAGTCTCTCCTCGTAGTCACCCTTGTACTTAGCACCAGCGGTCAACGCAGCAAGGTCAAGAGAGAACAAACGACACCCTTGAAGAATACTAGGAACATCGTTTTCCAAGATTCTCTGTGCAACACCCTCAATGATGGCGGTCTTACCAATACCTGGCTCACCAATCAAACAAGGGTTTGATTTGATTCTTCTGGCAAGAACTCTGATGGTGGATCTGATCTCTTCCTCTCTTCCAATGACTGGGTCGAGCTTACCTTCTCTGGCCTGCTCAGTCATATCAATGGCGTACTTCGTGAGGTATTCCAGTTCCTGATTGGTGTCGGCGTTCTTGGAATCGATCCTTTGGTTTCCTCGGAGCAGAAGAACCTGCTGCTTAAGGCCATCTGGAGTAACTGATGCTTCAGTAAGGATGGTCTTGATGGATGAGTCTTCAAGGAGCGCAAGAAGAAGATGGTCTTGCCCCACGAAGCTGTCCTTCTGGTTCTTCTTGATCTGAGATGCTTTCTTGAGAACCTCGCCGGTGGAGTAAGCCGCCGTGACCTGCGATGGGGCAGGAGTCTGTGACTGAACTCTCACAAGGTGCTTGTTCACGGTACGCTCAAACAACTGAAGATCAAAACGTCCCTTCTCAAGTAGTGTTTGGATGTAACTGACGGAACCGTCCTCTGGCTTGGAACAGAAGGCGGCAAGTATGTGGACTGGAAGCAACGATGGGTTGGCGTGCTCTTCAGCAAGCTGCTGAGCAGAGGTAATGATGGCCAATGCACGGTCGGTGTATTCGTTCTGGTCCATTGTGTTAATGTTTCGTATGTGTGAATATAGAACAGGAATTGAGGAGTTTGTGGTTTGGGGTCGTGCGGACCAGCCTCTTTATACTCGGGTTGGTGTATGGCTCTTCTCGAATCTCGTGGTCTCTCGAAGGTTCTAGAAATCGCCGGGCCGGGGAAGCCTGGCGCTAGGCTGGCATGAGCGCGAATTGCTGGACTCTAGGCTCAAACCCGGTAAGCGCACGCAGAGAGATCTAGATAACTCAGGTAGGCTCTAGAAGGTTCAGGTACCGTGCAAAGAACAGAGATTAACAACAATGGAAGGAGGACTACTCAAAGCGTATTTGTTATAGGCTAGACGAATCATCAGGGTAACTTGTAAAGGGTCACAATAATTTGATTGCTGCTTGGCTCAAAGGCGTACCAGTGACCCGATGAAAGCCTCACGAATGGTACCACACGCCTTCGACCGGGGTAGAACAATAAAACTTCCTGTTTTACCGAATTACCAGCCCATCATAATGACGCTAGAGTGGTCTATATTATGTTGACTTTGAGCTCAAAACTATTACTATCATATCGCTGTATACCACTGGTAGTCACCCTTTGTCTTTCGTTGAATTCGTTCCTTGGCTTCCAGAGAGAGATGGCCTAAACTTCTTTTCCGCTTTCGGCTAATTTATAATATATATCTTACGTAATTAAGATTGTGTGCTTATATAACGAAAATCTCTGGTTACCCGGCGTTTCCTATCAAATACTGTGGTGTTCGGGTGTTACTGAAATTTTTCGCACCAGACTACAAAAAAATTATGTGGTCAAGGAGGCCTTGGCTCATCGTCATTAAAATATCGATTCAATCATGGCTTCCAGAACCCAATTTGAGAACTCCAACGAGATTGGTGTCTTTTCCAAGCTCACCAACTCCTACTGTCTTGTTGCCGTTGGTGGCTCCGAGAACTTCTACTCCTCCTTTGAGGCTGAGCTTGGTGACGTTATCCCAATTGCCCACACTACCATCGCTGGCACGCGTATCATCGGTAGAATGACCGCTGGTAACAGAAGAGGTCTTCTTGTCCCAACTCAGACGACGGATCAGGAACTCATGCACTTGAGAAACAGTTTACCAGACTCCGTGAAGATCCAGAGAGTGGAGGAGAGACTCTCCGCTCTCGGTAACGTCATCTGCTGTAACGACTACGTTGCTCTTGTCCACCCAGATATTGAGCGTGAAACCGAAGAACTCATTGCTGATGTGCTTGGCGTGGAAGTCTTCAGACAGACCATTGCCGGTAACGTGCTTGTCGGTTCCTACTGTGCCCTCTCCAACCAGGGAGGTATTGTTCACCCACAGACTTCCATTCCAGACCAGGAGGAATTGTCTTCCCTTCTCCAGGTCCCTCTTGTTGCTGGTACCGTGAATCGTGGTTCTTCCGTCGTTGGTTCGGGTATCGTTGTTAACGACTGGTTGGCTGTTGCCGGTTTGGACACCACTGCCCCAGAACTCAGTGTCATTGAGAGTATCTTTAGACTCCAGGATGCCCAGCCAGAGACTATCTCAGGTAACTTGCGTGACACACTCATTGAGACTTACTCTTGATTGTTGTTATGTTTCTGATTATGCATTTTGTCATGGTACTCCCTTTCCTTCTGCTCTCTTCTCTGTTTTCTCTGGTTTAATTTTACATGTACTCTAAGTGGCTTTCAGGAAGCTCCCTGTGAGAACATTTAACTGGCATTTTATGACGTTTGGCTTGGTTTATAACAAAAAGGAATCTATCCTATAGAGGAACTTTCCCCTCGAAGCACTCCATTCTTTTGTGTAGGTGATCATCTCGGCAATAGTCGTATGGCTATGGGCTTGTTTATACCATGAAGGTATATATCTTCCATAGATCGACGCCAGTCCAATATTTGGTTAATGAGCTTTTCACGAGCTCGCGTTTCATTTGTTCCCATCTTTCTGGACCTTCATATTCAACGGAGGCTATATACTTATCAGGGAGAGTTTTTGAGCAAACAGCTGCTTTTAACCCAACACTCAGTAGTCGATGAGCCCAAAGGTGTACCATCCATTGACATAAAGTTTGCTCTGTCCATTGGAAACTCTCCCATGATCACCATGAAGTATATATTATTGAATCTATAAAGGAGGCGATTTCACTAAGTTAGATTTACACCGTTTTGCTAGTACAGGTCCGAGCTGCTTTATTCCCCTAGTTGCCATTACAAGGGAGGTATCTGTTTGATCATTTGTGTCATAAGTAATGAAAACGAACTTCGGCTGCTGTAGCTCTTGAATGCATATTGGTCTTTTCTTTAGCAATAGAGAAAAGAAGCTCATCAATTTATCTTGTGAAGATTCCTTACCACGCACACAGAAGTGTATGGTAACAAGGCTTTGTGCCAGTTTGTCATGAGCATTCTCATCAACTTTTTAGCCTCAGGAAATACATACCGAAAAGAGCAGCAGTTTCGAGCCTCTTGTATGAAACTTTTTCTCTTATTGCTGTGTGGATTGGTAGCTCTTCTTGAGCTATTGTCATTAGTACGTTGACACGTTGGTATCTGCCCCTGAGTTCATGCGTCTCTGTTTACTTTTCAAATGTCCACACCTTCGCGCAAATCTGGCGCAAATTTGGCGAAATCTTTGCCCCCAGCCTAACAGCTGGGCTTGAACAAAATAGCCTCTTCAGCTCAAAGTTATACAGCCTTTAGAAGTCTAAATTACCAGTTGGATTTAGCGTTTTATTTCGAATTAAATTTTCAACAAGTCAAACTGCATCTCTCTACCTTATCTGTAGCGTTGGTTACCGCTCTCCAGAAAGAGGCCTCTAAAACACAGATTTCTCGAAATCGCGCTTACTTCGAGAACTGGTGCAAAGATCAACACCCGAACCGAAAAGGCGGCGCTTCACCTCAAAACACGCCAAAAGAGCTTATAAGCCATGGATTTCTACGGGTGAGTAGTCACATCTCTCCTGGTACTCAGAGGCTGTGATCATTGCTAACATTGCTTTCTAGAATTCCCCGCGGTTCCATCCGCTCACAGGCCCTAAAGAAGTTGGCTGAGGCTTCCTTCGAAACGCCTGCCGGTCATGGTTTGAACGGCACAGTTAAGAATGGCTACGCAAATGGTCATGGCAAAAGCGATCTCTCCGGTGGAATTCTCAAGCTCATCAAGGCCGTCCAACGGGAGGATATGTCCTCGGTTCCCATCACTCATAAAGAGCTCGAGATCATCTTCGCCCTCACCAAAGCAGCTCCATTGGTTCAGAACGAGCAGCAAGCATCCGTCCTTCTCTCAACTTTGTCTCCATACTTTCTCGAGTCCTCAGGTCAGACATTCATGTCTCATGCCAGTTTCCAGTTGGGTCCATCTCCCTGGGACTATCTAACCAAAAGCTTGACCGATGCGCTTCTCGCATTGTGCTCCAAGTTTCCTGTCTTATCGTCTAAAGCTGAGGGCCTCTTTGATAAGTACTTGGCTCGTTTCGATACTGGGGAGGAATTGGCTCTTACGCACTATTTCAGTCTTCTGGGCTTCTTGAAGTCTCTCATTAATGTCCCAGCGCCATTCGATGCATCAATGGCCGAGAAGCTGGTCACTATTTTTACTCCTGAATTCTTGGACTCTCTAGAGGCCGTCACCATGAGATATCTAGAGGAAGAGCATGACATGGCCTATCTTCTCGCCTACAAGGCCTCTGGTGATGAGTTCAACTCGCTTCTCTTTGCCAGTCTTGTTCAACAGTTCTTCAACAGAGTGATTCTCACGCTCATCACCAGTGACTTACTGGATTTACCTCCAAACTCTTCAAATGGTGAACTATCTGACTATATTCTTCTGGTTAACTCTGTGGACTACGATGACGAGCCAGATGCCATCTCCAAGTTGCAAAAAATGAAGACCGTGCTCGTCAGAAATGCCGATCTCATGCAGAAGCTTTGCTGCAGAGCTACTAACCAAATTGATGAATTGGACAATGGAAGCACGTACATTAACCTGTCATCTTCTGAGCGCGTTGATCAGGCTATGTGCACTAAGAGCTCGGCGCTTCAGATTCTCGCTGCAGGCATGATCTCTGCTGTTGTGTCAACTCAGTACATGAGCGACACTATCAAGGGTGTCATGTCCCATCCGACTGAAGTTGTTGACGCTCATATATGCCCTTTCATTGTTTGTATTTCTTCTCTGTTGACGTACATGGGGCAGATGGGTGTTGGTGGTGACTTGGTTCACACCTTCCCAGTTCTTATCTCCAAAATTGCCCCGGACGCCTCGCCTGAATTTGTCAAGAGAATTGCAAGATGTTTGGCTTTGGGTCTGAAGCCATTGAGCGAAGACTCGCTTGTCACTACGATTTATTCCTTGGTGAACTTGTTGTCTCCAGACAATGCATCCGCTCCGGTTGCAGCTATCCGTGAACTGAGATTAAGAAGCACAACAAACACTTTTAGCGCAAAGCCAAGATCCCGTGCAAACACTATTCAGAAGCTTAACAGCTCCACAAACTCTATGCCGGGTGCCGGGAAATCTGAGAACGCACACTTGTTTAAGAATGCCATCACTGCTGCTCTTGAGATTGCTAGAGTCTATGACTCGGAGGCTATTACCGTCTTGACAGTCACTATTCTATGTCAGAAGTTCATGAGAGTTTCTAGAGAGTTGGATCTCTACATATTGGAAGGTCTTGCTGTCATCGCTCCTTCGTTGTCTGAAAAAGAATTCATAACATTGATGAAACTCTTTGAGAGTGGTACAGCTAGGTCTGCTGGCGACAAGGAATTTATCAGTGCTGTCGTTGAAGCTCGTGTCAAGATTTCGAAATCCCTTGAGAACAAGATTGGGCACCCGTTGTATGACTTGTACTTGAAGGAACTTTTGAGTGACGTTGTTTCTCTTGGTGATGTCCAGAACACTGATCACAGAAGTCAAGGTGAAATTTCCGAGATTGCTCTGCAGATCTCACACTTCTTCCGCCCTCTTGCTGAGTTGTTACCAAAGGTTGATCCTCTTGACATGTTGGACGATGAAACTACTATCTTGTTCCAGAATTTCTGGTTCAATATTGTTGTTCATGGTTATAACGAGACCTCTGCTTTGACGTTGAAGTATAAGAGACAACTTCAGATCATTGCGCTCAACTCTCCCCCTTTGGCCTCTGACTCTGCCAGATCTCGCTCAGAAACCTCGATCGAGTTGAACACAGTTTTGAGAAGAGGCTCATCAAATCACAACGTGAAGGACCAGAAACATATCATTGGTGGTATCTCAAATACCAACAGTTTGGAACTCAAGACTGTTTCTTACCCTAAATTGATGTTCTTGTCCGCCACTTCTCTCTTAGAGAACTTGCGTGTGAGTGTTGGTGACTGTTCGACTATTTTGCACTATTTTGGTGATCCATCGATTGTCAAGGCCAACCTCGAGAAGTTTGTTGGATCCATCGCTATTCATGACATCCAGAAGTATGCCAGTATGACATCGGCAGGGTATAATCCATACTTCACATCCGACAAGGTTGCCGAACAACTTACGAAGATCCTCATTATGTGTGTCCACAGAAACTACGACCTGCAAGACGCTGCCTTCCAATGTGCCTCTCTCTTCTTGGCCAAGCTTCCATCATCATTGTGCAACCGTACTGCCTTGTATACTTTGATTGATTTGCTCACAGCCATGTATGACAGTCTTGTCGACTCCGAGAGAAGTAAGTACCAGCCAAAGAGAGATCTACTTTTGAAGCACACACGTGCTAAAATCACAGTCTCTGACTCTGTGAAGTGGAAACGTTCAACATTTGAAAAGTTGTACAGAAAGGCCAAGGAGTGGTGCAGCATGGCTCTGGCCAAGTGTGACCAAGACATGAGAACTTTGTTTGTGACTTATGTTTCTGGCTTCCGTGAGTTCAGCCACAACGGTCCAGTTGACTTTGGTCTCAGTTTCGCCTTTGAGATGGCTGGTTCCCTCGTTCCTAACGATATCCAGAGTGCAAACTTTGCCTCAGGTACTGGAACTAAGGCCAATGCCTTGGTGACTCTTCTGTCGGAGTACACGATGAAAATCACCAGTATGGCATCTGTCACGAGTTTGAATGGGCTTGAGGAGCCAGATGAGGAACCATTAGTTTCGATGCTACGCATGCACAAGGCAGCTATGGGTGCTGAATCTGAATGGAACAACAGATCGTCCCTTGACAAGACTATGGGCGAGGAGAATTCTTATATGTATCTTTCAGATATCATTGTTGCCTGGCAAAAGTCTCTGAGAGCACACAAAGGTTTGTTTTCCTCTGAACATGATCTCGTTGATGAAGGATTCTTGAAGATGGAATATATTCCATCGGACAAGCCAAAGGTTGACTACTTCTCCAAGGTTGTTTCCAAGAGTTTCTCCACAGACCAAAAAGTGATTGCATTCTTGCTGTCTCACTTCCAAGGTACATTGTATCAAAGTGAGCACATGTTGCAGATCTTCACCGATGTGGCACTTGATGCATTGGAACATTTGAAAACTGCGTCATTGCATCCATTTGCTCGTATTGTGAGATTCCAGTTGATTAAATTTGCACTCGATGTTCTCACTGCTCATACTAAGTCAGGTTCGAAGCTGTGTATTCCATTGGTCAATGGTATTCTTGATGGTATTCTATCCTGGTTTGTGGATGATAGACCATACCCGTTCGGTGACAATGATTTGAAGATTAGAGCAGACATGAACTGCTTGATTGAAGTATTTGAAGAACTCAGACTTCTGCCATTACCTGTTAAGAAAGGCAGTCACTTTGAAGAGAAGAGACTTCTTTCTTTAGTATTCCTCTTTGATGAGATCAAGAAGATTATGATCTGGTTGAGTCCATTGGATCCTGTTGAATTCAATGGTGAGGAATTTAAAGCCGATGCAAAGATTTTGGCATTTGCATTCAGTGTTAACCCAGCGCTGGCCTTCTCGCTTGTTCACAGAACCCCATCATTGGAGAAAGACATTGCCTTCTTGGTGTCAACGTACCCATCCCAATCGTTGTCATGTTTCGAAAGTGTCAAATACTTGATGCGCGATCCGACTTTGTGGAAACACTTGATCTTGGCAAAGCCAGTTTGTCCTACTGAGTCCATCAACCTGTTCAGACCACCATATGTCAAGGATCCATATGTGCTTCAGTACAATATGCGAGCACTGGAGGCACAAGATATCAACTTGACATTCTTCTATGTTCCACAGATTGTTCAAGGCTTGACGCATGATGATTTCGGATACGTTGCAAGATTCATTGTTGAGACGAGTCAAGTGAGTCAAAAGTTCTCTCATCAGCTGATTTGGAACTTGCTTGCCAACTCTGAGAATGAGGAGCTCGGCGCGCAGAAGATGATTGATCAGATCATTGCGTCTTATGATGCAGATGCGATGCAGTACTATGAGAAAGAGTTTGGGTTCTTTGGCGAAGTGACTGATATTTCTGGTAAGTTGAGACCATACTTGAAGAAGACCAAAGCGGAGAAGAAGGTCAAGATTGACGAAGAGATGGCAAAGATTGAAGTCTTGGATAATGTCTACTTGCCGTCGAACCCTGATGGTGTTGTAATTGATATCAACAGAACATCGGGAAAGCCATTGCAGTCTCATGCTAAGACACCATTCATGGCGACATTTCGGATCCGTAAGGATGAATTGGTCAATGGTGAATATGTGACTGTTGACAAGTGGCAGAGTGCAATTTTCAAAGTTGGTGACGATGTGAGACAAGATGTGTTGGCATTGCAGTTGATTGCCATTTTCAAAGGAGTCTGGGAAAATGCCGGATTGGACTTGTACTGCTTCCCCAACAGAGTGACTGCTACTGCACCAGGATGTGGTGTGATTGATGTGTTGCCAAATTCCATCTCCAGAGACATGTTGGGAAGAGAAGCAGTGAATGATTTGTACACTTATTTCCGTGCCAAGTTCCCAGATGGTGACTTAGAATTTGAAGATGCAGTGCAGAACTTTGTCAAGTCTCTTGCCGCGTATTCCATCATCTCATACTTGCTCCAGTTTAAGGATCGACACAATGGTAACATCATGTATGATGATAAGGGCCATATTCTTCATATTGACTTTGGATTCTGTTTCGATATCGTCCCTGGTGGCGTCAAGTTCGAAAACTGTCCGTTCAAATTGACGAAGGAGATGGTACGTGTGATGGGCGGATCTCAGAACACGGAATCCTTCAAGATGTTTGAGGAGTTGTTCATCAAGGGATTCCTTGCGATCAGACCATATCATGAGTTAATCATTGGGAATGTCCAGAGCATGTTGTCATCCGGGTTGCCTTGTTTCAAGGGTGAGAAGACTATCAAGAACTTGAGAAACAGGTTCTTCTTGGATAAGGACGATAAGGAGTGTATTAAAGCTTTGAAGGGTTTGATCAAGCAGAGTTATGAGAGTATCTACTCTGTTGGATATGACAAGTTCCAGAAAATGACGAACGGTATTCCGTATTGAAATATATATTTATAAGATATTATAATTGTGTAGAAGTATCAACAAACAACGGTGAAAGAAGAAGAAGAAGAGGATGAAAGGAACAAACAACAAACAGTTCTAACAAAACACTGAAACGAATTAAAGAAAAAAAGTATCAATCCCACGACTGATCAACAGCTTTGGGGTCAACGACCGAGTTATTTCTCGTTGTGGATGTCGTTGTGAATCCGTTTACTGAGCCACTGCGAGACGCTGTGTCAACTCTTGAGAAGACCGAGTTGTTTCTGGAGGAAGTTGGCGTGTTGCCATTGACATCGACACCTGGGCTCACGATCTCCACCACACCCTGACACTCTGTGAGCTGCAGGTTCTCCGGCCCAACCTGGGACGGACACAGCTTGAACCTGAACTTAAGGAGGTGGATTTGCTTGATGTTCTGTGTTTCGAAGGAAGGCACGAGGTGTGGGATGCTCATGGGTGGGATCTGGGACGTTATGTCCAGGATATACTTTGACGGATGTTGAATATGTGCTGGGAGCTGGACGGAGTCGAAAGGGACGAGCTTGGACAAGTCCAGTGGGATTGCCATGATCGAGCCGATGATCTTCTCCTCTGCAAGCATGGAAGCACCATACTCGTCAATGGCGATGTTGGTGAAGGAGACGACATGCGCCTCGATTCCTCGCAGATATATTGGGGCCTTATTGAAAGCAGCGCCTCTGCGCACCGAGCCGTTTGAGTATGTGGCGAGCTCTTTCTGCTTGAACGACTCTGGTGGGGAGTCTGTGAGGAGGAGAGCCTTGAAGAAGAGTCTATGGGAGTAGCGGACGCACTCTGGCCTGATAACGACAAGCCTGAGCTGGTGCTTGGGCTCATCCTGCTTCTTTGCGAATGCCTTCTTGAAAAAGCCACCGGACACTGTCTTTTCGAGCTGGATGGAGGTGTTTGCAGGCATCTCGACGAAGCGCATGAGCTCTGCCTTGGAGCGTGGGTTGGCTCTCACCCTCAGCAGCTTCTGTCCGTAGAGCTGGCGATGCTCCGGATCGACAAACGACGCCGTTGCGTTGAGCACGTACTCGACACGGGCCGAGTGCTGGGCGTCCTCCTTGGAGAAGCTGGGTGGGAGCCTGGTGGGGCCCGGCGATAGCACCTCTGCAGGGAGGAAGATCTCGAAGGGGAATATGAGCCCGTCCTCGTAGCGACTGACGGTGCGGCCGTAGGCGTGCACAGACCATAGCGTCTTGCGATCTCTGTAGACGAGGATCTGGGAGGCGACGGGGTCGTCGTCGTTGTCGTTGTCGTCGTCGCTGTGTGATGGGCGCACCTCTGTGGAGGAGAGCACGCACAGCTCGACGGAGACGTCCTGGAGTTCCGTCAGCGTGGCGAACGGGGCCTGGACCGTCCCCGTGATGAAGTCGCCGGGGCCGTGCGACTCCCTGTTGAGTTTGATGAGCAGCGCCATTCTGGCTCTCTTCGCCTTTGGTCTTTTCAGTTGGAGGGTGCGGACCTCGCCCTTATATATACGCATGCGTCAACATTCCCGTAACGCGGCTGTCTGACGCAACCCTACAGAATACCGAAGGGGTGACTTTTTTAGATCAGAGCTTTGTTAAAAAAAAGCAGTCTGCTTAGATGCTTCTCCCTGGATATCTTTAGTTCCAGCTCTCTCTCTCTCTCTCTGTCTCTCTCTCTCTCTTTGCCTATCTCTCTCTCAGCCTGACCTCGTCCTGCCAGCCTCAGAAAAAGTCGCCAACATTCTCCGATACCTCGACCCTGGCCACACTCCCGTTACCCTGCACAAGACACAAACGCACTCCTCGCACCGTCCGCCTCACACCAACGCCCAGAACGGGCGGACAGTCCACACACACCGCAAACTCCTCCCTCA
Source organism: Petasospora hungchunana (assembly GCA_030563225.1). Classification (NCBI taxonomy): domain Eukaryota; kingdom Fungi; phylum Ascomycota; class Saccharomycetes; order Phaffomycetales; family Wickerhamomycetaceae; genus Petasospora; species Petasospora hungchunana. The sequence goes on along the minus strand of JAKUBL010000001.1, from coordinate 363,053 downwards.
ATGTGTGCAGCCCACGGTGCTTCACTAGGCGGAACACGCTCACCAGCCCGGCAGGCGACGCCACAACAACGGCAGAGAGCTCCCTGACTAGCTTCACCAGGCACAGCCTGTCCATCGCTGTCAACTCCACAGAGTCAAATAGGTCCCCGGTCTGCGCATTGCGAATCAAGTGGTGCACGCGGAATAGCCCAACTTGGGACGCAGTCGTAGCAACAACATACTCGCCCCCTTCCGGCAGTTGGCCCCTTTGCAGGTCTTCTTCATCCAGCTCAAAGTAACTCTTCCTGATACGTGTGAAGTGGTCCGTAGTAGAGTTGATCTCCTCTATGCTATCCTCATCGTCAAACTTGGTGCGTAGACGAAGATCCACATACCACGCGGCTCCTCCGAGGTCTGAGGTGACGAGGTGGTTGCTGCTCAATCCAAGGATCCGGGACTGGCGAATAACATCTAGAATGTCGTTGGGTTCAACTCCGCAGCCGAGATACGAAGGGTGGTTCACCTCCAAAAAATACTTCTCTTCAACGCTGTTCACCGACCATCCATCGTCTCTGAGTAGTGTACGGTCCCTGACCCTGGATGCGAAGAGCATGGGGTGGTTCTCCTTCTCCTCAGGAAGATTGAACTTGACCGGGTACGCACTCAATGGTGTGGCCGTGGGTCTCTCGCACTCAAACACAAAGCGTACCAACTCTCCTGGGATCGAAACACACATCACGTGCACCTCTCTCCCCACAATCTTCACAATATCGACATCTGGAATGTTGTGAAGGAGTAGCACTGTTTCTCCGTACTCAAGGCCCTCTTTGACAATGTGGAAAAGTGTCAACTTCTGCGAGTTATCAGATACAGCGATGTAATTTCCTCTAATGTCGATACCCCATACTGACGATGACATTGTGAGTTCAAAGAGAAGTGGGAGGTCCATTCCATTAGTCCCTAGGTCATAAATCAGCAACCGGCCATCATCAACACACGCACATAGCACGTCTTTATCTTGAAATCGGCGTACTCTTAACTGGTTGATGGTGTGTGGGAAGTATGGGAAAGTAGCGCACTCTCTGTGTACTCTCGTCGTAATCGGTGGTTTGGTCTCGATGACCCGGTGCATCTCCTCATTCTTCATTATAAGAATCTGTGACCTCGCAGCAATGAACATCCACGCACCAAAACACTCACAAAGATTCGTCTTGTAGTTCATTAATAACGTGTTATCCGGTAACTTCAACTCCTCCAACATCTCATATTTTAGCGAATCATCGTATTTCTCCCCCGGTTGTGCATTTTCGTCAACTTCCTTCAACGTCTGCTTCCTATGAACATCATACTTCTCATAAACCTCCCTTACACCATCATCAATTTCGACTTCTTCCCGCAGTGTAATCCTGAACGGTCGAGAGGTGTACACTGTCTCCAGTCTCCTTGAATACACATTCTCATTGTAAAACTCATCAGCATCCTCACGATCAGCCACACCACTCCTGAGTGTATTGATGTTTCGGAAATCCAAATATCGCCCAAATCTTCTCATCTTGTCAGCGTGGAACGACCCCGTATCACTTCTTAAGGAGATGGAGTTTGGTGTGGTCAACCCAGATGATTCGCATTGTACTTCGAACTGCTCCTCGAAAAGACGATGAATTCGTGTCTCTGATGCACTGAGTGCTCTCTCTGTCATCTCACACAAGCCCACTCCGATTTGGCGCTCTCTTTGTTGGTAATATCAAACAGCTTGATGAATAGGAATCTTTGTGATGTCAGAAGTGGTGTGCGGGTTTGCGTTAAAGGGTTCCAGTAAGGGATTTGTGGCTTTCTACGTTTTATGTCACAAAAAATGTTAATCTTCAGATTTTACTAGATTAGGTTCACCATTTGAGATTTCTGCACTTCCAATGACTTCAATCTCATCTTCAATTTTAACCAGCGGTTTTTCTGCCTTTCTGACGTCTATGATTTGAACATCAGGCGAAAACTTCACTGGTAACCCAGCGGGCACAATCGTCTCAATAACAATCTCTGGCATATTCGGCTCAGGTCCATCTGGGATCGAATTCAGATCAAATTCTTTCCCTAAAATAACATTCAAAATCACCAGAGCGCCGGGCTTGGATAAAACCAAACTGTTTTCTTTACAAAATGCAGCCGCAACACAATCAGGACACCCCCATTCACACGGGCATTCTACTACCCTCTTCAAAGCATCCTCCAATATCACATAAATGTTGTCAAATGCTTTGATTGACAGTCCCGAACCGTATTGTCCTCCTTTTGCATCATTGAAGATCAGTCTCGCTGGCCTTTTTCGGCTCGTTTGTCTCTCTGCAAACTCCTTTTCAGGGGCTTTGCACTCAGTATGAATCTCATCCACCCCACTTACAATAACAAGTGGAAGCATCCCCATTATAGCGTGCTGAGCGGCATGTATCGCCCCAGCGGCGTTCAACTGCTTATATGTGAGGATATCGAGTGCTCTTGACGGTATGTCAATCCAGAACCCCTTTGAACGGATGGTCACTGGTGGGTTGTGAACTTCAACTGCATCCAGAATTCGGTTATGCTTATCCTTCTTGTAGAATCCAAAAACTGTAATCGTAGTGACAATCTTTCCGAAATACACGGGAACATCACTTCCTTCAATTGACCTCACTAGTTCGATTTCTTTAGGATCAACATCAGTGAAGTCCCTTTGGGCTGTCACCCAGTCAACATCCACCCGCTCAACTTTGGCATAGTGTTCTTCGGTGTTGAACTCCCGCACGAGGTACGGATATCCCTGGTGGATGAATATCCCTCCTTCGTATAGCGTGAAGCTCGTTCTTGACGCTTCAATCTCCTCAATGACAATGTTTCGGTTGTTTGTAATATCAACCACAGCATACTGGTCCTCCTCGATGCCTCGAATGGAAACGTGTTTCGAAGGCCATGGTAAGTATCGATTCACAGTGTGATATCCTTCTTCATCCTTGTCAAGTTTAGTTAGTACCTTCTCGATGTTAGGGAAGAACCATGCATCTCTCTCGGGATCAATAGGGAGCTCAAAAGCTGCACATTGGAGATGTCCTTCCAAGACCAGAATATTGTCAAAATCTAGTACCAAGTCCTGAAATTCACGTTGGAGTAAGAGTTCTGGATGTTTCATATAATGTTGATCCACCGGTGAATCACTCCCAACGACAAGAGTCAACGAGTCCTTGTTACGTCGTCCAGCACGACCACTCTGTTGATGGAAGTTTGACAACGAAAGCGGGAATCCACACATGACAACTGAGTCCAAGCCACCAATATCAATACCCAACTCCAGTGCATTCGTCGAGATGATGGCAGATAAGTTCCCATGAAACATCTCCTGCTCGATCTGTCGACGATCAGAAGCAGAGTAACCACCTCTATAACTCATAACCTGGGATATCAGGTCTGGCTTACCTAGTTCCAGAAAACGGTTTCGTACCTCCTTCATCAACAACTCACACACCCTTCTCACATAACAAAACGCAATCGTTCGCACATTGTTCAGCACAAGCATCACGAGGATCTTTGCAGTCTCCGCGATGAAGTTCTCACGACCGGCACCCAGGTCAGAACTGTTGATGTATGGAGGATTCCATACCACGAGATGCTTCTCACCAGCTGGAGACCCGTCTTCGCTGATGTGCACAATATCACTCACGTCGACTCCAAAAATTGCATTCATGTGCTTCACGGGGTCTTTGAGCGTAGCAGAGCACGAAATGAACTGGACACCTGTATTTCCCAAGAACTCACACATTCTCCTCAGACGTCTCATCACCAATGCCACATGAGATCCAAAGAGACCCTTATAGATGTGCAGCTCATCGATCACGACATATTTCAAGTTCATGAGGAAATGACGCCATGATTGATGATTGGGGAGGATGCTTGTGTGCAGCATATCTGGGTTTGTGAAGATGACTCTTGCGTTGTTTTTGATGTCCGTTCGTTTGAAGGACTCTGTATCTCCATCAAAGGTATCAACGAGGGCCTTCAAATCCATTCTGTTCATCAGGTTCTGGAAAGAACGCTTCTGATCCTGCGCAAGAGCTTTCGTGGGGAAAATGTACATCGAGGTTGACTTTGCGGCCGTCTCAAGTTGGTGAAGAACGGGAATTTGATAGATGAGCGACTTACCCGAAGAAGTCGACGTCGACACAATAACGTTCTCTCCTTCATGGATCGCATCAAGGGCCTGTGCTTGGTGTGAGTAGAAGCCGTTGATCTCCAGTGCGGCGTGGAGGTTCTCACTCAGGTGATAAGAGAGGTCTTGATACTTCGCCTGTCTCTCTGGGATCACAAACGATCCCATAATTTGGTTTTTGTAGTTAGTCGTCTTGATTCGATCAATCATTAGAGGGATTGGAGGCCTTTCTTCACCAGGATCCAGGCGTCGATTGGCCACCATTTGCTCAATCGGATCAACGTAGTCTCTTCTGCGTGGGATGTACATCTGTGACATTTCGTCCAAATTGGCCTCGGGGTCTTCAATCCCCTCCGATGCACACTTCTTAATATAATTATCGACCGCCACTGCAAACTTCTTCTCTCTCTTTGCTATCAACTTCTTCATAGACTCGGGAGTATAAGTGGGTACTTTCATCTCAGAATAAAACGTACTCTTCGTCTTTGTCTTTGCGAGGTTCCCATCAATGAACTCAAACACCAAGATCTGCTCTGTCATCTCCATATCTCTCAGCTTGAACATATCCAGTTCCTTCTGTATATGGCCCTTACCCCATTGGAACTCCTTCTTCTCCATCGTGACCTGGTGCTCATCAACATACTTAAACAGCGTATCATCGGGTATGAGCGCCACAATCTTCGCCACATCCTCACTAAGCAATTCCCTTCCAATGGCCTTCTCCACTGGCTGTTTCAATGTTTCGAATTTCGGGATGATGTGCTTCCGAGATGAGATAAAAGTGAAATATGAGTTGAGTCTGAAGTGGATCTTATCGAGCTCTTTGGCCCAATTTGGCCACTTTTCCTTGGATTCAGTCGCAGTTTTAGCCTTCTTGGGAGGATGTGGTGGTTCTGACCCTGTATTGGCTCGCTTGGAGGAAGCCTCCATTTGAAAATGGTTTAAAAGACGAGTTCTATAGAGTTTAAAGTGGCAAATGTGACAAAAACCCCAGATGCGGTGATATGCTGGTGCTGATAATTGCGCTTGGTTGAGATTATACGCGTAAATCTCAGACCACACCACCGATTATACCCCAAGTTCGTCTAAAATGCGTCATAAATGCCCATAAAATCCAACATTATATATAACAATCTAGAAACACAATCAAAACTTAACTTGTCCTTGTGACATGACTCTTCTGGTTGAGCCTTTTTTAGTCAAAGACGGCAATGCAGCGGAAATATTTGTCATTCTTTCCCCAGATTTCCACCCATCAAAGTCAATCAAAGCCTGCATACATCCCCATTCGGTAATCTTGTTCAGCAGCCAGTCTAGGTTGACCGGTTTGGTGAGGTAGTCATTGCATCCCGCAGCGAGGGCCTGTTGCTTGTCCTGGATCAAATTACTCGCCGTCAACGCAACAATAATAACTGGAGATCTGATAATTTCAACATCTAACTCCTCTTCTGGCTTGCGTGGCGGCAAGTTCTGCAAATCTGACTGTGAAAAGACTCCAATATGGTTCAACTTCTCCAACCGACGGATCGTTTTAGATGCATCAAGTCCAGACATAACAGGGAGTTGAATGTCCATCAACACAAGATGAAACCCGCCTTTTCTCCACTTATCAATCGCTTCTTGTCCATTCTTGGCCACATCGTAGTGGATTCTGTGTCTTCGAAGATGTGCAGACAGGATTCGCAAGTTAATGAGATTATCCTCCACAATGAGCACATTCACACTCGGAAGCACTTTCGCCATTGTGCTGGTCCCATTGAGACGCGCGGCTGGAGAGCCTGTCGCTTGACGATCACGTGGGTCAACTGTACCAGGAGATACGACACGTTCAGGTGTCGGTTGCTTAAGGTCCTGTGAGATTGATCTTGCACCAGATGGTACTGGGGGCCGTTTCTCATTCCCAGTCGACGGCATCAGTAGTACTGCAGAGACGTGGTCTGCTGGGTTTGACTGCGATCTTTTATGGCCATTTTGCGAAGAGATGGAGGGCCTCTGGCCTGTTGATTGGCTAGGAAGTGAATTCATCCTCTTTGAGTGATTGTTGTACATGTGATAATCCAGCTCTTTCTCCTCTGATATAGTCTCTTGAGAGACGTTCTTTCTGTGTCCTGAGCTTCCACTATGTGCATAAATCTGATTTGGGACTTCAATTATGAATGCGTTGTCAATTCCCATGCCATTGGGATAGTACTGATCAATGATGCTCCAGACAGATCTGTCAGCTTCAAGCGGGAGATTAGCAGGCGATACGCTTCTCACAGAGAGATTCTGAAACTCACTAATCGGTGGCTTTGGTGGAATAAGTGAAGATTTCGTCGCTGAGATTGGAATTGGCGAGAGTGGAGAGTTGAATCCCGGTGACGGCCCAGACATTTGCATCAAATATTTGCGACTTCCCGGAGTTGATGGCGAATTGAAATAGCTCGGAGAAACTGCAGATATTGCTGGATCGAGCTTGATGATGAGATCTGACGGGTCACACGTCTTTGCGAGAGTCATTGGAAACTTGTCGATGATCATACTCTTCAGGTCGTCAACAATGTGAGACTCTCTCACGTAAAGTGATGTCGGTGTTCCCTCCGGTCTTCGAATCCAAACACGTCTCGTGACATCCCTCGATGTATTGATGTTTGGGATCTGAGGACTGCTGGATTTCCCCGGGTGGGCCTTTGTAGGCGAAATGTACTTGACGGGTTTGCTCATCATGATTGAGATAAGACTGTTCTGCGCCCAATTATCCGCTTTTTCGTCGCTTCGTTCTCCCTCGAAGCTCAAAACATGCACTTTAATAACACCTCTCTAGAAACAGTGTCCTTTTCAGCTCCAAAACAAAGTCCTGGACGACTCGTAGCAATGACTACTTGCTATTTTGAGGGTGTGGAGAGGAGACTTCAAAGATTTCGCGATTAATGCACACACAGCTTTTAATTATATAATCACCTTTTGTGAGTTATTACGTAATCATTGTCGACAGCACATTGGCACACCCGTCAAATTGGGGGTGTCTCTCTTCTTCTTGATTTGCACCAATTGAACCCGCAAAGATGGCAAAAAAGACCGGTGAGAACTCCAAGAAGGCTGCTGGAAACGCTCGCAAGGCTGAGCAGGCCAACAAAAAGAAGGCTGACGAGGATGCTAGAAAGGAGGCTGCTGAGGCTGCTGACTGGGAAGATGGCGCAAAGAAGGGTAACAAGAAGAAAGAGGATGCTGCTGCCAAGAAGGCCGAGGCTGCGAAGAAGAAAGCTGAGAGAGAGGCTATGTTGAAGGAAGAAGAGGATTCTATGCCTTCAAAGGCACCTTCAAAGGGCAGAGGTGCGGCCAAGGTGGCTGCAAAGAGAGCTGGTAAGATTGATGACTTCCTCAATGATCTTCCAACTTCCACCAACATTTCTGCTTCTGGTATCGATGATGCTCTTGAGGCTTTGACACTCACAAAGAAGTCCGGTGCTGTCTCTGACAAGGACATTGACAGACACCCAGAGAGAAGATTCAAGGCTGCGCTCGCTGCGTATGAGGAGAGACGTCTTCCTGAGATGAGAAAGGAAAACCCAGGCTTGAGACTCCAGCAGGTGAAGCAACTTGTGTTCAAGGAGTTTGAGAAGTCCCCGGAGAATCCATTCAACCAGGTGACTAACGTCTCCTACGACGCATCCAAGCAAGACGTGGAGAGCATGAAGCAGTCGGTGAAGAAACAGAGAGAAGACAAGTTTGTCAGATAATGGATACCTACACGACTTTGATGACTATTTTTACGAGTGCTTAGTATTCATTAAACTAATGCTTTGGGATTCAATAGAGTCATAATCGGCATTGGTCGTTCGTAGATGTCGTTCTCGACGGCTAAATCCAAGGCCTATCATACTAAGCGGAGACTTTGTCCTTGTCTGTGGCTTTCATTGGCTTTATCCTGAGTTTAGTCATGAAGTGTATATCTCAAAAATTGGGAGATCTAGTGCCAACTAGTCGGATCACTAAAATCAGGAGCTACTAGTGTTTTATTAGATCGCTCAACCATCCCCGAGCGGTTCATGTTCCATAAACCCATCAAGTACTTCTGGGACATACATGCGTGGTATCTAAGTAATTCATGAGTGTTCATTATTAAATAACATTAATAATAATATGTATATACCGACGATGATTCGTAATTATTAGATATTCAATTTATAATCTGCACTGCTAATTCTTCATAAAAAGATGTTCTCTATTTCCCTTCCTGTCAAGTTCTGTTGTAGCTGAAAGGTCACTATATTATAAAAATTTAGCAACCCTCCAATTCTTAACAACTAAAGAGTACTTGATGCATATAAATGCTTCAATACACATAATTAAGGCCTTAAATACTATCAAATTACCTCTAAATACTAAGAATTGCATTTATTAATCCCTGTGGTGTCTGGATGATGGTGTCTGGGTGTACATGCTGGCGGACCGGCACAAGCTCATCTTATAATACAGACTTGGGTTTATCAGTCATAGAGGTCATTAAAGGGTTATATAGTACACCATTCTGGCTTTTCAGTTTCGAAATGGAAGTCATCAAAGTCGTATTTATATGCATGTAGCCAGAGAATCAACTCCTCCAGCTTGGGATTTTCGAATAGTTCTTCTCCACAAACCGCACATTTCTGCTTCGTGACCGTTTTCAACTTTTCTAAACGTGTGAGATCTTCCCCCGTGAGTCTGGCGAACTGTTCTGTGGTAATTTCCCCCGCATTGATGAGCTCGTGACGGATGCGGGATGCAGAGGGGCCGTAGAGAGGGTCATTGACAATAGGATGCGTGAGGTAGTTGAGATGAATGCGAATTTGGTGAGTTCTGCCAGTAAGTGGTTTACAAAGGACAATGGACTCATCGATCTCAGGGTTGTATTTGAGCCTTGTGAATATCGTCTTTGCGCTTTTTCGTTCTTTGACTCCACATTGAAACCCGAGTTTTGTGTCGATATTACCCACTGGCTCGTCACAGACGATTTCATCTTCAGGGAATTCACCTTGCACTCGGGCAAGATAGTATTTTTGGACGTCTCTGTTCTTGATTCGTTCTTGGATCTTGCTTGCGATCGGTGCTGTTTTCCCTAGTATGAGAACACCAGATGTTAGCTTGTCCAGACGGTGACACGGATGGATATTTGGGAGACCGAGCTGAGCTTTGAGCATTTCAGTGAGGGTGTTGTTGTAGTATCTGCCTGTTGGATGCACGGGGATACTGGATGGTTTGTTCACCACGACCATCTCATCGTTCTCAAAGATGACGGGGATTCTGTCATGGTACACTACCAATGGCTCATGCTTGTGGGTAGTCAGCTTCAAGATATCCTTATTCTCGATCTCCAGTGCCAACAGATGTTCTCCACTTATTATTTTACCCGCACGTTCTATTTGGATTCTCCCGCAACGGATTTCGGACTCATAGAAGTGTGCGTTCCTCGATCTGAACTCATTTTGGAGGACATCAAGTACTGTTCTTTTCAACCAGCGGCCCTTCACGAACGAGGAGCCGGTGTGCCAGTGTGGAAGCACCTTCCTGAGGGAGTTGACCACCGCATATTCCGGCATTTCCTCCATTCGGTGGTGAAATTTGGGCTCAGTTTGGGGGAATTGTGAATTGCAAAGTTGAAAGCCCGAGCTTTTGGTGCGGGATGTGGCCGGTACCGTTTTATGGACCATCAAGCAGCTATGTCTCTTCTGATCCTTCCTATATGGTGAATAATGAGCAGCATTGTTTACATGGACTATATTAACCGATGCTTTACGAGATCTTGTAAGAATATCACCACTTTTTTATGTGTCAAAGTTGTTTTGTGGCATGTTCAGATCACGCCAAAATCATGGGGTTACGCGAGGGGCTAATCGGGCTTCGGTACAGGCCAACCAGATTTGATTCTATTGAGCAGCTGAATTAGCCCATTGTTCCGGAAAGAATGTCATTTCACGTCTTCAGTGTGATTCGAAGCCCGAAGTCTAGTTTGGTATAAATACCTGACACATCCCCTTCTTCTAGGAGACCCATATACTTTTACCATACCTGATACACCACAGAATCAAACCCAACAGCAGAAGCACAATGTTCAGAACACAGATCCTCAGATCAGCTGCCACTCTCAAAGCCTCAGCCACCACGATGCCAGCCCAGGCAAGACCTCTCGTCAGATCCAAGTGGGAGGAGACGAAAGTCGTGATGCGCTTGATGGGAGACAAGGTCCCACACATCATTGAGTGGGGTGTAGTTGTTGGCTCTATCTGTTTCCACTCTTTCTATATGAAGTGGACCGTCAACTTCCTCCACTGGGGTGAGCATGTCAGCTCTCCAGGCTACTAAACGGTGGGGGTATTCGTCCCTTTTTGATAGAATTTCATTTCACAAGGGCACGAAGAGACTCTTACACTCACATTTATTGCTTATGATATAACTTGCTTTAATTTTACGACAGTTTTTTTTTGCAATCTCAGCGTAGTCAGAAGTTGGAAGATCCACAAAAGCTACGACACAAAAGCGTAAAAGCGGTAGGAGCCACACAGAAAAGCCTAAATGAAAAATACCGAAGTGCAAGTCTTCACTTAGTGCTCCAGCTCTTCAGTCAAAATGTTTCTGAGGCCGACGAGACTTCTACATACCTCGAGGGTCTTACGACAAGTGGAATCTTCGAGTATTCTTGAAACGGCATCGAAGCTGGGCTCTGGGAAGAAAAAGCCTCCCACGAAGCAGAGCTTGGTGATCTTGAACGCATCACAGAGTAAGCTCTTACGGCGAAAGAAGAAGAAGGGCAAGAGAGCTGAAAGTTTGAGAGGTCATGAACTAACAGATCTGTGGAAAATCGGCGAGCGCTCGAGGACGCTCAGTCTGGTACCGGAAGAGGGATCAACGACGCCACAGTTGACAAAACAGGCCATCGAGACACTCAAACCTGGCAAGCCGGTGGTTTCCAAAGAGATTTTCGACGAGATCTCGAACTCATTGATGAAGAGATTTACACTGAAACAACTTAGAGAGTACGTACTTGGCGAATACCCAAATGAATCGCTTACAAAAAGAACGAAACAGGCATCAATCGAATGCATCATGAACAGGTGCTGGAAGTGTGAGATCTCCAAAACGGCACCTCAAGTGTTGATAAAGCAGAGAACATTCGATTTGTCGAAGAAGGAGCTATTTTTCCTCATGTCACAGTCGTCAATCATCCAGAATTGGATTAGGGCTAACGTGAAAATCCTCATCATGCCCAACTCATTACAGATGATCGTCAATGCCCCAGAAGCACACATCTTGTACATCGAACTTGCTTTAGGGAGACTGTTCAAGAACATAGTGTCAGAGAACGTTGACTTTGCCATCATTAATGAGTTGTTTGAGAAGGCTGGTGAGAAACTGTCACTGGAGACGATCCAGAGACTGTCTGAAGTGTTCTTCGAGCACAGAAAGGACGACGAAGAGCAACGGAACATTCAGGTACTTTCAGCACTCAGTGGGAAGAAGATTGAACAGGCCAAGAGATTACTTTTGTGGTCGTTGGACTACAATCCGTTCACTGAGATAAAGATGAATGCCGATCTGAAGAATGAAAAATATAAGCTGTTCAGACAGTGTCCAGACAGCTCGCTTCCCTGGATTTACAGAAAGAGATCATGGATGAGACTGAGAGAACCGAGAACTCTTCACGGCTTGCCGAAGCCACTAACGTTGGACGCGGAGAAGATTTACGAGGACATTTACGGCTCTAAGGACTCGGCACCCAAGACGGGACAGAGTATCACGGCAGTTTCGTTTGGACAGATCCTATTTGACGAGTCAACACTGAGTGGAAAGCCAAAGACGATTATGGACACGAACATCCCCGTTGCGAGTGAGTTTGCTCACAAACTCCCGCTCTTTGAAGAGCAAGACGAGACCAACGACACTGTTGACAACCACGTTTACTACGCTCAGATCCGCCTCGTCCCATCTCCTTTCAACTCGACAGCGAACTACTTGACCTGTCCACCAATCGAGCTGTGGTTAGAAACCGACCAAAATAACAGGGCCCGGCTCGATACGTTACAAGTGCTCTGTGTGACAGAGGAGGCGAACTCGATGGTGTCCCTTCCGTCTCAAGTTACAGATGTGAAGTTTGTGAGATCCGACATGACTGAACTGACAGCACCGTTTAAAGAAGAGCAGCCAGAGATGTGGCTCGAAGATCAGCCTGGAATCAAAAAATTCTTTGAGTTTGCCAACCTGGACTTCTCGGGAAAGACACGCATTAAAGTCCCCGTCTCCTGTGAGTTCCTTGTCCCAGGACACGAGGAGCCAGTAAGATATGATTACGTGAACATGACGCACCGCAAACAGGTGGACCTGCGCTTCAACGACAGACTTCTCTCCTTCAGCGTGTTAGAAGGTGGGTCTCTCGGTGGAAGAACAACCGAAGTGGCAATGGTTGGCAAAGAGGGCAAGATGAGCAAAGAGGAATTCGCCAGCTTCGTCAACGACGCCCAGGAGTTCATCCTATCACTACAGCCAAAGTAATTTGTACATAACATGAAATGATCACGACTATACTTACCATTGCACAAAGTCCCGTCCCACGACGCGGAATACCTTGATCTTACCACTCTTCATATCCGCAGGCTTGTACGATGAGTGCCTGATCTTTCCGTGAGCGTCAGTCTCCACTACTCTGAACTTGCGCTTCTCGGTGTCGTACTCCGTCACAACAGCAGCGAACGGCGCGCCGGTGTTGCCAATGTCGTAGACGATCTTCTGGCGAAGCTTGTTGTGGCCCGTGAACTTTGCCTTGTTAATGGCCACAATGTCCCCTGGCTTGAAGTCAGCGTACTGGTGCACGTCGGTGTTGTTGGAGTTGGTGTAGATAGTAGCACCATAGCCTCTGAGCCCAACGGCAGGGAGAATGCCGGGAACTTGGGAGAGAATATAGGGCACGAGTGGCTCCTTGATGGATGAGCCAACAAGTTTGGTGGCGATTTGGAAGATCTTAACACCGAAGTTGGAGGAGTAGGCTTCAAGTGTGGATTTGGTGATGACAGGAGCTGGTACTTTCTTTTGTGAACACGTCACAGTTCCTTCTGGGTCCTGAGACTCGTACGAAACATGAATCACGGTTTGGGAGTTGTCCTGGTGAAGCACATAGTAGTCTTTCAAAATGAGGGTCTTACCGCCTCTTCTGTGCGTCTTTGTCTCGTCAACCTCGTAGATCAGATCTTTACCAGCACGTGCCTGGAGGTGTGGTGGGAGCTCACGAGGTCTCATCCACCACCCGGAGCTCATATCAAGAGACTCAGGCTGGGAGACTGGAGCGGTTTCAGCAAATGTGGATGCTCTTCTCACCCCGATCGATGGGGCAGGAGGAGCTGCAGATGGAATGGCTGGAAGTTGTGGAGCATGGAAGTCGATAGGAGAGCGAATGGTGTTTCCAGAGTGAATTGACTCCATAGTCGTGATACGCTGGATTGGCGTAACATCAGAGAAGCTTGGAGACTCTGGAGCGGCCGTCGATGGAATTGGCGGTGGGGGAGCCATTCCTGGAACTTCTGGGATTGGAGGTGGTGCTCTTGTCGACGGAATTGGTGGAGCCTGCGTAGCTGGCGACTCCGGGATTGGTGGTGCAGACTTTGTTGGTGTCTCCATTGGAGCTGGAATTGGTGGGATTGATGGGACTGCTGCCGGGAGAGGGGGAGGAGAGATAACCGAAGGTACCTCAACCTTTGGATCAAGAGTTCTTGTTGAAGCCTCAAGATCCGCAGTTGCCGCTTTAGGCATAGTGTCATCGTCAGACTCATAGCCAGTGTTGTAGTCAGAGCCAATGTGGCGATCAAGAACAGGAGTTGGGATCTGAGGGAGTATGTTGGCCTTCTTCTCACGCTCTCTGTCCGAGAACGTGTAGTCATCTTCAGACGTGTCCTTTTCTCTCTCATCATCGCCTTCAACGGCGGATTCTGGGTGGATTGGACGCTCAGTGAGGTCAACTTTAGCTAGCTTCTCAGCAAGTGTGTTCGGCTCCGTCTCCTCGTTATCAGCATCCTCCTCAGCAGACTGGAAGTTGGTGTCCTCTTCATCAGCAGGCTCATCGTTGACCGGCTCTTCAACAGGGAGTTCTGGAGCAATAGGAGTCGATTCCTCAGAAACAACATCGTCTTCGTCTCCCTCAGGTTCGGCCTCTCTCTGAAGAGCCTTTGGAAGCTGTGGCGCAGTTCCAGCAGTGAAAGGCATAATAGGAATTGGAGCCGCAGAAGGAGGAGGAATCTCTTCCACCTTTTCTTTCTTCTTCACGGTCTTCTTTGGAGCACCACCCACTGCACCTGGCATACCACCGAACGGATTGAAACCAGCACCATACATTCCACCAGCTCCAGCAAGTCTGGCCATTCTGTCTCTCAGAGCTGCTCTTCTGGATTCTTCACTGTCTTCTTCTTCCTCCTCTTCTTCATCTTCCTCCTCCTGGGCTGGTTCCTCTCTCTCTTCAGTCTCTTGAGCCGGTGTAGACTCTTCGGCCTCAACTTCCTCCTCAGAGTAGGTCTCGTCACGCTCAACATCATCGGCCTGCTCAGCAAGCTCATCTTCCTCCACAAGCTCTTCCTGTACCTCACTTGTTGGGATTGGTGGAGGAATAGAAGCGACTTCGGCAGGTGTGAACCTCTTTGATTCTCTTTTCTCCTTCTTCTGCTTGAGCGACGCAGCCTGTCTCTCCGCCTCCTCAGCCTGCTGTTTCTGCAGCAATGCAATTCTCTCTTTCAAACTGAGCTTTGGCCCTTCCTCTTCCTGTAGCTCTTCGACATGGACCGGTGGAGGAGCTGGTGCAGACTTCTCCTGCGCAGGCTTGCTGCTTCCAAGCATTGGAGGCACGTACGACGAGTGATGCGAGCCCATGTTACTGGCAACGTTTTTCTTTCCAAGGAGAGGAGGAACGTAGGAGGACTTAACGCCCTGGTAGGACTTGTCAACGATGGAGGAGCGTTCAGCAACTTTTGCCGTTGGAAGCGGGACGGACGTTTCGGCATTGAAGGTGGAGGTTCTGGAAGTTAGCTTTGGGACAGGCGCCTCAGATGGTGCTGCAACTGGCTTCTCAATGTTCGTTGGCCCCTGATCTGGCTCATATTCCTGCTCTCCTAGCTCTGGAATGACTTCCTTGATTGGCTCTGGTTCTTGCTCTTCCTCTTCAGGTTCATCCGGCACAATGTTATCTTCTTCAGACTCATCTTCCGGTTCTTCGGCAGGCTCAGCCACTGGCTCAGGTTGAATAGGCTCTTCAAGCTCAATTGGGCCAGTGACGAAGTTCTTTGGGAACATCCCGCTCTTGGCGACACCGTCGCTCTCGTAGGTTCCCGAATACCATTCGTCGTCTTCCACTGCTGTCACCTGGATCAATTGGCCGGCCGAGAAGTTCAGATCGTCCTCGTAGTCAGATTTGTACTCATACAGAGCCTTTGTCCAGAACGGAGGTGTTGCGGTCATACTGTTCAAGTGTGGGGGGCTGTGTGGGTGCGAAAAGGGGTTCTTATGCACTCTTGATGCCAGCGAAACGGAAACTGCTAGATACAATACCGTCTGCAAAAACAGTCACAATGATTCAATTTCAAGAAGAAAGATACACACAGAAATGCGCGTTGTGTGTCCAATTGAACTGTCGCAAACAGATCTCACTGTTTTGTTTAGAGATCGATTCCGAACGCTCGCGGTTGGTCGAGTCGGAGTGGGCATACCGCTTTTGGGGGATTGGTGTTCGGATGTTTAACGTCATATATCCGGTAGCCTACAAATGAGTTAACAGAATCATCAGAATAGGGCGTAAATATGTTCTAAATCATCTCTGCAAGTCGCAGATGCAGGAAGTCCCAGTCTTTGGACAGTGAACCACAATCCACCTCGTGCCCTTTGAGGACTCCTTCGAGAGAGCGTTGTACATCGAGGTCAAGAAGCTTCTTGGTGTAGAATTGGAAGCACCACCCACCTTTCTCATCCATTCTTCTCTCTGCTTTACCGAAGTAATAGAGATCATGTCCAAGACTTCATCCTTAACAGCATCAACAGCATATACTGGTGCATCGGACAAACTGTTCAATATGTTCATGGACGACTTCTTCGCACCTTCCTCGATCGACCACTTGTCCTTCTTGCTCGATTTCTTGTTACTTCTTGTGGCATCATTGGAAATGAAAACGACCTTCTGGTCACCTAGAGTGAGCGAATGGGACATACTGTTGGACAAGCTCTCATCAGAGGCATTGTCATTGTTGTAGAAGTCCTGCCCACTAGAGCCAGGCACACCAATAGTTGGAATCTTTTCCACTGTGTTTTTTTCACCAATCTCTTGGAGTAACATCGTAACCATCTCATCCATGTCAACATCAATGTCGGACGATATCTCCAAGTTCTTAAGCCTCAGAGGCTTGTACTTCTTCTTGTTTCCAGCCATACGCGTGTTTTGTTGCTTGATTAACACGATCCAGTTGGATCCAGTGAGCTGAGCAGTTTGGTGGATGTCTTCAATAGTATGCGTCTGTCTCAGCATATCTGCCGAAATTTTGTAGGACCAAAGGCATCTCAAGACATCAACACCATAAGACTCGACAAAATCAGACTGGCCAAGACTGCACACCAATACATCACATCTCTTGGGCTTCCAAGTCACAGATCTCTCAGGGTCCTTGAGGAATGCCCTTCTGGACTTGTTATTTCTCTTGTCCGACCTGTAGTGAGCACTCATGGCAGCAAATATGCTTTCACAGGCAAGATGGAATCCAACAGCGTTGCGATGACCACTCTTTCCACCAGAAGGTCTGGATAGGTACTGAATTAACCCGTCGTATCGACCACCCGCTCCAATAATGATTTTTCTCTTCTCTTCACTGATCGCACGGAACATAATACCATTGGAGTAAAAGGCAGCATTGTAGTTACTCAACGGAGAAACAAAAACAGCAGTCTCAACACCGAACCACTTCAAATATTGCAACACTTTGGAGAGATACGTGAAGTACTTGTCAATCTTTGATAACTGGACACTGTCAACCATCAATTTATGAACCTTCAGTCTGGCTTGCTCGACAGGAAGTCTAAAATCAAACTGTTCAAGATCATGAAGAGCGGTTTGGGAAATGTTCAATTGGCTTCGCAATTCTTGCTTTGCTTGGGCCATAGTCTTGGTAAATCCAACCTGGGACAAAGTGTTTGTGACAATTGGTCTCTGTGCCTTGTCGATACCACAGTAATCAAGAACAATGTCGAGAATACCACAATGGTTGACCATGAAGCAGCTCGTTTTCCTGTTGAAGATTGGGAAGATCCCAATAATCTCATCAATGACCTTGATGGCCTCAGAGTCGTGATATGCCAGATCAGTGGAGTCATCGCCGACGATATCAAAGTCAATCTCCATGAACTTGGCAGGTTCAGTGTTTGAAGAACCACCGTCTGGTCTGTAGACATGCTCAACTCTGTAGAACTTCTGCAAGTTGACCTTATTCTTCGACAAGTATCTTGCCATAGGCAACGTCAAATCATAGGCCAATTGCAGCACCGAACCGGTCTTGTCCAAGAGCTCATAGACATTTTGCATCGAGTACAGAGGTGACTTGGGAAAAAGAAGTGGTCGATCTCTGGTTTCAATTGCACCATGGATCTTGAATATCGACACAATCTCATCAATGATCTGTGCGTTCAACAATAGGTGGCCACTGGTAACTTCCTTGGTTGGCCTGTCAAACAAAATATCATTTGCAACGTTATATGGCTGCGTGAACAATGTCTCTCTGACCTGCTCCTGCCAAGGGGAGGATGGATCAGCCAAACTCTTCAAAGCCTCCTTCACGATTTGGTCTTGTTCTTTAACTGGTAATAGCCCAGACTTGAGAAGGGCATCAGCAGAAGGTCTTGCATCCGGGTTATGGTTCAAGAGTTTCCAGATAATGTTTTTCTCAACGTCCTTGTCGAGCGGGAACTCTCTCGGGAAGTTCACAGACGTCTTCCTTAGATCTTGAATCACAAGTACCCTCTCCATACCAGTATTCAAGCGATAAACCATCTCAAAGAAAATCACACCGAGTGAATACATATCCACCTTCTCGTTGTAGTTACCCTTTCCTGTCAGGACCTCATTGGCAACGTAGAGAGTTGTTCCGACTTCAGAGGTCAAATCCTCAGACATCAGAGAGTTTTTGTCAGTCTTGGACAGGGTTGTGATGGCATGATGGGCATTCTTTGCAAGACCGAAATCACCAACTTTGATGTTCTTGGACTGGTCAATGTAGATATTGGATGGTTTCAAGTCACGATGAATAATTCCCTGAGAATGAATATGACTCAATGCCTCTAAGATCTCTCTGAAGAGCCTAAAGTATTCATCCTTTTGGCCCTGCAGTATACCTTCCTTAATCAAGTCACCCAGCGAGTGATTCTCACAGTATTCCATCTGAATGAACAACGTACTCATTGATTTGTTCTTGAACTTTGCAGAATTCATGAGCCTCTGGTTCCCATCTGAATCCATAGAAGTTGATCCATCCTCATCATCTGCATCTTCGCTGGCCACATCATCAGAGTCGTTCTCGAAGATAATCTCAGGACCATCTTGGAAGGAGTTCGAAATGAAATCCAATGTGTGACTTCTGTTGAAACTTGGACGCTGGAATGCGAGGGAAGAGCCAGTATTCATCAAGTAACTTGAGCTCTCCTCCTCATCGTCATTTTGCCCATCAGAATCATCATCAGTGGTAAATGGATCATCATTGTTCTCAAAATCATAGTCCTCAACCCATGCTGCATAGTATCTGACAACATACTGGTGGTTCAATCTGGCAAGAAGCATAACCTCACTCAAGATGGAATCAAGACGATCTTCGGCATGTCGAATTTTCTTGATAGCGTAGAAACGACCGTCCAACTTGTTTCTGGCTTTGATAACTTCGCCAAATGCACCTTTACCCAAGAAAGCACTCTCTTCAAAGTCATGTGCATATCTTGAGACGGTATTAGATGGAGCAGAGTATGACAACCTGCTGTTGAAACTTCTTCTTCCCTTTGCTGAGTGAGATGAGCCCCCTGAGATTGTTGGTACCAGAGCAGAACCCCAGTCATCGTTCTGTGCAACACCAGGCGTTCTCGTCAACAAGTTCGGATTGGATTGCTCAATGTTTGTTCTCAAGAACTTGGAAGGAAGAAGCTCCATCGGAGATGGTCTCTTTCTGGCACGCTCGTCCAACATGGCCTTGATAAAGTCTTTGATAGAGTCTTCAAGTGGCACAGAAGTCAAAAATTCACGGGGAGTGTCATACATCTTTCTGATGTCGCAACCTGCAATCAGTTCAACGAAAGAAACACCCAAGTCCCAGACATCGGTCTTTCTCTGTGGCTCAGAGTTATTTGACAATTCTGGAGCCTGCCAATCACCAGTTCTGAAAGAAACGTCTTTCATAGTATGCAAATTCGGATGCTTCGAAAGCATGTTGATGATTCTGTAACCGTACGTGGAATGTTGAAACTTCGCACCAACAGTACCCAGATCTTGATTGCGAACAAGTGAGATGGTGGAGAGGTTGATGTACTTGTGCAAAAGACCAACCTTATGAAGTTGTTCCAAGCCTTCAACCAACTGGATCATCCAGAGTCTAGCCGAGGCCAAGCTTGTATACTTGATCGTGCTCAGGAGGTTGTCCAAGGTACCCAAAGAGGAGTATTCCGTAAGGAGTCTCACAGTGAAATACCTGTTCGTCTTTGTGTAATTTGACGGCTCAATGTTGTATGCATAGAGAGAAGTGATGTTTTCATGGCGGAACCTGGCAAGAGATTCGAGTTCTCTCTCCAAGAGATGTATCTCTTTCTTACCGGCTAGTGTCCCAAAGAATGGATTCTCAAGGTAGATCTCAGTGAGAAGTAAAAGTGAATCGTCGTCAATCTTCGAGAATTCTTCTTCGTAGATCTCATATCCCACGGATGACTTCGGAATGTATGGCTTCACAATTGTCTGATGTGCAAACGAGAAAAGTCCAGCTGGTCTCGGGCTCACGCAGTTGATGACAGCTTTGAATCTCAAAGTATAACCACCCAATCTTGCCGTAATAAGCTTGTCAAAGGTGAATGCTTGATCTAGAAGCTCTTTCGGAGGGACCAACAGCTTCTCGCCTTGCTTCTCAGAATGATTGGAAGAGTCGTTCTCGTCCTTATGATGTCTCTTCTCCATCTCCTTTCGAATCATCGAGGTCTGAATCTCCATGTTCTTCTTTCTCTCCGCTTCATCCTTTGCCGCCTTCTTGAATTCTTGATCTTCCAACCTCTTTCTCTCCGCTTCGATGCGCAAAAGTCTCTCCTCTTCAAGAGAGTTGTTGTTAACAGCACTTTGATACTCGTTCAACTTTTCCTTGATATGGTCCGCAAGGTCATAGATCATCTCAGAGCCAATAAGTTCTTTCGTACGCTCCTTGATAAATTTCTCGAAGTACTGGATCTGACTTGCAAGTACGTTCTTCGGATTCTTGATCTTGATGATGGGCGGGGTCATCGGATATGTCGATGTCATTTCAACGAGGAGGGTCAAGGAGCAAGAGGGATCGTCCTCATTATCTGATTTCAAGTTTAGCTCAAACTTCGGCGATGGCTTTTTGTTCCAGGCGGATGTCTTGTCGGTCTTGTCAATGTAGTCATCCATATAGATGCAAGCGAGTGCATCTGTCTCTGTTTGCTGGATCTCATAGTAATCCTCCAAGGTCTTTCCGTCCAGCATGGTTTTATCAGTGGTATATTCTTAGCTTGTCTAGCTTCTCGTTCAATGTGTGTCGATGTAAATTGATTCTGGTAATTCAATTGAAGCAGCTTATGATAGTAACGATCTGCCTTCCCTTTAAACAGTTAGCCTGCTTAAAATGACATCTTGGAATCAGTATAGGGCAGTGAGGGAGTATAGAAGAGAAGGACGGAGTATATCGGTAGTAGTAGGGAAAATGAAAAACGGTTAGACTGAGCGGTACCGCTGTGAACCTGCGACGGTGGCGGGTGTTTGTTCTAGTGTGTTGATGTGTGTAAAGTTCACCGCGAACAAAGGAAAGGGAGTATTGGCACACGACAACAAGCAGACAATCAGCTCAGAAGAAGAACTCGGATTAACTAAGAGCTTTACCTAGTAGAGAGTGACCAATTGGGGATGTACATTTGTTTATATCAGTAGCCGCTCGCTGTGGCAGTGGGAATTGTCCTCGCCCTGACATATGCGACTATGAGTAATCTACGCTTCTTGACTCATACTCGATTCTCAAAGCGGCTGGCTGCTTAGCAGATGAGCCTCTGTATCGTCCCCACGGTCAGATTGCTGAACAGCAGAGATCTCTGGACCAACGTCACTGTCGTCGAGGATTGGCTTGAAGGCCACATCGCTGGTGAGCTCTGGGAAGTTTCTTCTGTAGGCCCAGTGTGCCACAGTCATCCCGAGACAACTGCCCAGGACCACGTCCACGAAGTGGTGTCTGTAGTCCTCTGTTCTTGATAGGGCAATGAGGGCAGCACCAAGGGCAGGGAGCATGGCAACGACCTTTCTCCAAGAGCCTGTCAATGGATGTTCTGAAAGAAGCTGACCGGAGAGCCACAATGAAAGATACCCGAGACCGGAGAAGGCGGTGGAAGAATGCCCAGATGGCGTTGTTCTGAAGCCATCCTGAAGCTTTGCAACGTCAGTTGACGTACAGACATCCTTCGCAAACACCAAGATGTCACGTGGGGCATCGTCCTTTGGAATACAACGTGCGATGAAGTCCGGTCTGTGTCTTCCGATCCAGTTCTTAAGAATGTCTGTGAAGAGCTCATTGACGAAGAAGGAGACACAAAGGCCAAGAACAGATATGTAAGCCAGGTAGATTCTGTGCTTTGGGTTCCCCAGAAGGAACGATAGTGCGATCATAGCGGCCACTGGGAAGACAAATGAGTAGATCATGTTCATCTCATTAGGCACGCGTTCCTTCTCTGCAAACGGATGGTTGATAGTGATGTTGTTGATTACGAACTGTCTCTCAAATGGCTTATTCACATAGTCACTGAATATGTTGACAATAAATACCACTGGAACAAGGATCACATCACCGATTCTCCATTTCTTCAACAAGGGAAAGAAGGCGAAGCGGTCAAATCCTAGTGTGATTCTGTTGATGGCCATGGTGAATAAATGATAGCTGGAAAATAGCAATGAGCTCCTGCACCACGAGACTCAAATCCTCTCGAAAGCGATTGAGTAGAGAGAAAGAGAGTGAATGGCATGAATCGCTTAGGCAAGTGAGAGCCCACGATTCTGATATCCCAACACCCGAACACCAGTTTCTCTTGATACGTATTGTTTTCTCTTGCAACAGGTTCATCAAAACAGACGTTGAAAGAGGCTTCAGAAGATGCAGCACTGTTTCTGGCCTCAAGATGCATTCGATTGCTCAGTTTTGGAGGGGAAAAATGGTCTTGTGCTAGGTGTTAGGCTGGAAAACAAGGCCATTATTGTGGTGAACGTAGTCCTGTTCAAGGATGAGGAAGAGCTAGTGAACAAGGGGATTCTACGAAAGAAGACACGTGTATCAAGCAATCTGTCACCAACAAGCTCAAAGACAGAGATTGTTGGGTATCTTGGTGAAGAGCCATCTTTCATTGGTGGTTTGCTATCCTTCCGAGTCAAGGATGGGAGCTTGATGAGCCCGAACACCACCACCATCGTTCTCTTCGACCCACCTGCACTGAATTCTATGCAGTTTTACACGATCTCACCTATTACGATTTTTCTCTCACAAACACAACAGAACACGAAAGACCAGAACTTTGTGAGACTAATCAAACAGCACGGCTCAATACGACCCCTCAACTCAATGGAGGAGCATCTCAGTTCATCCATCGACTTCCTCAATATGACATGGTCCGTAAGAAAGCAGTTAGTTAAGGACATCCCGAACATTCCAAAGATTTGGGAAAAGAAGTCCATGCTGTCCTCTTTCAGTGAGCCCGTACAGAGATTATTCCAACGTTTTATGAAGATGTACATAACTTTCTTCCTCAAACCAACCACTGCAGCCTTGATATACCTTACTATTGCTATCAGGCACCTTTTCCTCTTCATCATCACGCATCTGAACAAAAGAGCTTCTCCGGATTTGCCAAGCATGGTTGAGTTATCAGCAACTGCTCAGCAGATTGATCTTCGCTTGCAACAGTTCTGCCACTTCCCTATCCAGTACATTCGTACCACGAGGCTTATGGAGTCTGATAAGACAGGAATTTTGCTGCCAAAGGACAAGTATCCGGAATATATTCGATTCTATAATACGGTATGGCTCATTGTCAATGATTTCACCTTTGGTCTGATGATCGGAAGTCTCGTGCGTGATAATGAATCGAAAATTATCAAGGTCTTTGACGAATTTGTGGTGCAACGTGTTTTATATGCAGAGTTGAACAACATATCGGTTTGGCTGATGAATTCCCCTGGTGGTGTGAAGTTGAACAATGAGCTTTCCATGTTTCTGAGCGATTTGTTCCGTTGGATCTTGGAGTTCTGGAGAATCTTCTTGATCAACCCCATTGCCCCACATTATGGGACAATTGTTCAGATCATCGTGCTCAGTTCGTTCTTTGGAGGTGCCACATTTGCCATTGCATTGTTCTCTGACTTCCTCTCCATCATCACCTTCCATATCTACTGCTTCTATGCTGCCTCTGCTAGGATATACAACTGGCAGCTGAAGATTTTAACGAGTTTGTTCCAGTTGTTTTGTGGTAAGAAGATCAATGTTCTGAGGAAAAGAGTTGATTTCAATAACTACGACCTTGATCAGTTGCTCATGGGGACCCTGCTCTTCACCGTGAATATTTTCCTTCTTCCAACAGTTTCTGCGTTCTATATCATGTTCTCCATTACTGAGCTTATCATTCTCGTCATCACTGGGAGCATGGAAGTATTGATGACACTCTTGAATCATTTCCCTCTCTTTGTCATTCTTTTGAGAATCAAGAACCCAAAGAGAGTCCCAGGTGGAATTATGTTTTCACATAATCGCCAAGGTATGATCACTATTAACATCAAGCCTTTGAAAGTTGAGGAGTTATTTGCCCCATTCACCAATGTTGTTAACCAACTTTCTGCATCCTATATGTCGTCTTCAACAATCAAAGGTGTTCTTTCAGGACACACCATCCAAATCCAGAGAAACAATCTATACAAGCTGCTCTACGCTACTCTCCCACCTAAGAGAATGCCTACCGCACAGCTACTTTCTGAGATCCAGAAGACATTATGATATTCATGACATTAATGACCCAAATCGAAATCAAACATCGATATCGTTAAGACCCAAACCCTCGTTCTCGTCGAACGTTCTCTCGTAGTCCTCAATTGTCATGTTTGGATCTTCATCTGGGGCATATACGTTCTGGATGTACGAACCGGCCAATGGGTCCTGCATGTTCACAGTGAACTTGACCTTACCGTCAATGCCATCCTGCAACTTCTCGAAGAAGGAAGTCCAGCGGTCTCTAGTAGTGATGTCCATAGAATCGGACGTCTGCGTGAACACCTTGCTGTGCAACTCTTCATATACTTGTCTCAAAAGTCCCTCAATGGTGGTGAAACGACCACCAAGTGTACCCGGTGTCAAGTCCAAACTGAGTTCTGGGATCACCAAGCCACACGTCTCGGACTTCAAGATGTCTCTCTTCAAATCTTCTGGGTCATCCACTCTGAGAGAGATCTTGCGGCCCTTCTCTGGAATGGCACCACCAGTCTTGACTTCGTTGGACTTGTAACCACAGTGCTCACAGAGTGTATTCATAAGAATGACATCTTTGAAATGTGGGATGTTGACAACCTTCATATGGGTTTCACATGGAGCGTAACATGTTGGACATGTAGCAGCAAATGTTTGGACTTCGTTCTCAAAGTTCTCAATGTCCGTCTGGTCAGAAATGAAACCAGTAACAGTTGGGTTTCTCTCCTTACCAGCAACTCTTTCCGCTCTCTCCTTCTTGATCTCCTCCAACTGGTCTGCTGTGATGAGACCAATCTGAACGTTCTGTTCGTCGGATCTGATGTACTCGATGTGAGCCCACTTGTGAGCTGGTTCGTTTGGAATAAATTCAATCCAGGAGTTTCCAGCTGGATCATCAATTTGGAATGTGAGTGGAAGGGTGCCCTCGTCACCAGCAATAGTACTCTTGACCTTGGCGATGAATTCGGCAATCTTGTCATGAATCTCCTTGTTAGCCTCCAATCTAGCTGGCTGGTCACCTTCAAGATCGTCAATCATCTCAGTCAAAATACCTTCCACTGTTGTGAGCTGGCCTCTTTTTGGTGGGATCTCAATGTCAAGCTCCACAAACTTACAAGAACATGTCTCCTGCTTCACCACCTGTCTGTTGAAATCCTCCTTGGTCTCGAGCTTCAACACGTACTTGGAGCCCTTTTGCTGAATAGTGCCGGCTGGCTGCAGCTCAGAATTCTTGAATCCACAATGTGGACACTCGAAGGACATGAGAATCACCTCATTGAAGTATGGGATCTTGGTAAGGAGAAGTCTGGTGACACCTTCATCGTGGCAGTTCATACAGAGTGACTTGATCTCCTGGACCGGATGACCTTCCATATCTGCGGCTCCTGTCTGGCGAATACCTTCGTCGTTGAACTCTGGAACGGTCTCCTGGTCGACTTCTTCAGCGGCCTGGCCGACTGGCTGGAAGAACTCCTCTTGTTTATCTGTCATTGTGTCCAACTTTGGTCTCTTTGGTTCTATGTCTTCAAAGCTTCTGCGTTCCATGTATCCCCCGGATTCGGTGTATTTTATAACGATACCAGGTGTGATTGGGGTCCTGTCTAAAGCCTTGTAGAGGGAACTTTCTGGGACTTTTTGGAACAATTTGGCCTTCTCCAGAACAAAGGAAGAAGAAAAAATTTCGGGATGAGCTCCGTTGCGTAAGTTGGCGCAAATTCGCGCAATTTTGATATGCCGATTTCCTATAAAGGTAAGTTCTGTCACTTTTTGGCGCAAAGTGTTACTAATTTGGCAGTAATATCGGTTTAAAGAGGGATATTTGGCGCAGTAAGTCGATATTTATATGCTGAATGATTCAATTGATCCTCTAATCTCAGATATACCCAGAATTACCTATTTTGGATGGATTAATAATATTCTATCCAAATTGATCATAACATTCAAAAGCCTCCTCACGTCAACCGACTTTCACAGGAACCAAAACCACAAATCAAAAACAGAACTAGGACACCCCATCAATGAACACGCGTCAGCCCATCACCAACAACAGTACGGGTAGTCAGCACCCTGAATCACAATTACTCTATGCCTCTTTCAACCAAGACAGCAGTTGTTTCGCCGTGGGCCACGAGAACGGCTTCAGAGTATTCAATACTGACCCACTCGACTCCAAAGTAAAGCGTGAGTTCCCCGAGTCTGGAGGAATCGGCATGATCAAGATGCTTTATCGTACCAACTATCTTGCGCTGGTTGGCGGAGGCAAGAACCCAAGGTTCCCGATGAACAAGGTTGTTATTTGGGACGATCTCAAGACGAAAGACGCATTCAATCTCAACTTCTTCAGTCCAGTGCTGAATGTATTCATCTCCCGTACAAGAATTGTCGTGGTACTCAGCAGTAAGATCTATGTCCATGGGTTTGGTGCTCCACCAAAAAGCATCTCAAATTATGAAACATGTGAGAATCCACTCGGAATAGCAGCCTTATCACCGGGTGCATATCAAAACCAGGCCTCAACAACACAGATACTAGCCTTCCCTGCTCGTACCGAAGGACAGATCCAAATTGTGGATATATCTTCAGTCGGGAACGAGCGGAACTTGGTGTCTATAATCAGAGCGCACAAGTCTAAGATACGATGCATTGCTTTAAACAGAGCAGGCACGATGATTGCTTCAGCTTCAGAAACAGGGACAATCATTAGAGTATTCTCGACTCAGACGTGTGTGTTGATGTATGAGTTTAGACGTGGGCTGGATAGGGCCGTGGTGTACTCGATGGAGTTCTCTCCGGATGGGTCCAAGTTGGCTGTGCTTTCAGATAAGCAGACATTGCATGTTTACAACATCTCGGGATCACAACAACAGCAGAATAAGCATCATGTATTGAAAAACCTTCCTGTACCCTTGAAACCCAACTATTTCAACTCTACTTGGAGTTTCTGCTCCATTCATTTGAAAGACGAGGATGATGGGTTATCTACTGATCGTGGTGTCCTTGGCTGGTCCGGGGAATCAACCATTATCATATTGTGGAGAATGAGGGCAAAATGGGAAAAGTATTTGATTTTGGAAAGAAGCTCTGAAGACCCTGCTAGGAAGTTCGAAATTGTGAAGGAGAGTTGGAGGAGCATTGGTGAGGATAGTGCTTAAGCTATAGTTTTCAATATGACAGTCATAAGTCGTCAAATGGTACTATTTACAATCTTAACTCAGGACAGAGGCAAATACCTTTGGATGCTCCTTATTGTTGTTGAAGTGTTTGCCATTGTAGTTCCTCACGAATCTGCGAGCATTGTCACTGTCGGCGAACTTGATCAGCCATACACCAATCTTTGAGATCTTGTCCTTCTTGAGCGCCTGCACCGGTTGCTCATGTTGGTGATCGAGTTCATATTCCCAGAGCATTTGTGGGATTGTAGAGTCCTTGAGGAAGGTAGGAAACCCTCTTACTAGAACGAATGTGTCCCTCGAGCTTCGAGAAGAGACATTCCACACATCCTGGTCAACGGTTTCCAAGTATTCTTGAAGCTTGGTGTTGCAGATGAAGTCGCTATGACCGGTTTCTGGATCCACCATCTCTACAAAGAAACTTACTCCGTTGATCTCTTTGCCAAATGTGTCCACCATGAATGCCGCGGCTTCATTCACCGAGGAGAAGACGAGATAGAATCCACCTCTTGGAAGAAGGATGTCTGGTGTGCGTGCTTGGAATACTTTGAACTGATATCCCTTTGATGGGAAAGACTCCCAATCGAAGATCGATGTTCTTTGAGATACAAGCTTGGAGAAGTCTGTGTGATGCAGTAGCTGGTTTCTAGACTTAAAGTAGAGGATGTTTGTTGGCTTGGAAGCCGGCGGTGTGGGGATCAACTGTCGAGCCTCATGAAGGCTCTTCTTGCGCTCATTGGACTCATACTTGAGAAGGTCGTCCACCTGAAGCGGCTTGAACTGTGGTTTTGATGTCTTGTTCTCAAGGTTGTGTTGAAGAATCTTTGAGCGGAGACCAGGAACTGCTGAACGCCTTGCAGCGGCGATGGACGGATAAAGCGCCTTGATGATGTTCTTTGCCTCCTCAACGCTGACCTTCCTCGACATGCTTCCCCTGTTTTTTTGACGACTGTGCAATGAAAGATAGAAGAGGTCCCAGAGATGTGGCCTGTTAAAAACTCCCCAATCAGGCAATTGCAACAAAGCCCGCGCGAACCCTCTCTCAAATTCTCCTCTCAAGGGCAATCCCACTCCACTTTCCACCTCATCCACCTCTTTTCCTCCGTATTCTAAATACCTCTCCCTCTCCCCGGTCCCACCGCCACAGACGTCCTGTACATACCGCCCGTCAGGCACCCCCTTCAGAGTCTCCTGTAAATACACTTCCCGACTCTCCCTCTCTCTTTCTCTCCGCCATGAACGGTAAGTCCGCTTCTCTCTCGTTTTTGGTTTGTGGGTACAGGGAGCTGTTTCTTGCTTCTCTCATGTAATACTGCTCAAGTCTATTGATTTTAGAGCTTGGTTCCCTGGACTGAACTATACCTTATCCCTTATCGTGCTACTAACACGCAAACAGAACAAGAAAACATCCACAAGTGGGACAACACCTCCCTTTCTCAAAAGCTCGGTTCTGCTTCTCTGGACAAACGTGCCGCTGCACTCGATGTTATTGACCCTGATTTGGGCTCCATCATCTCGAGTCTGAGCGCAAACAGCAACGCCAACGGTAACGCCAACCACATCAACACCTTCAACGACGACCGTAGAAACTCGGCGTCTTACTCCGCCTCTGATATGGACAGCGATTTTGATCCGTTCGGGTTCAGAAGAGGAACCCTGTCTCTTGGTGGAATCAACCAGAACCAGGGACAGTCTTCTAGACTCCAGGGTACCTTCGGGACCGCCTCCGTCAGTGGTGGAATTCCTTCTCATCACCCACAGCCTATGACCGGCCGTTTCATGGACAAGTTCAGCAGCATCGCCGATGCCACGAAGGAAGTTGAGCTTCTCGGTGGTGGAATGGGTTCTTTGTCCATCGGTACTACTAGTGGCCGTGTTCCATCCTCGAGAAGAACCAGTTTCCTGACCGCAGAGGGCACACAGGCTAAGCCATTCATGGAGAGCGCCTCAGGATCCTTGAACGAGAGTTTGAATCAGAAACAGTCTATCTCTGAGAAGATTGACAATTATTTGTCCAATACAACTTCCCCTACTCAGCAGTTTAGAACCGCTGGCTCTATCTCTGTTCCTACCGACCAATCAACAGAGAGCCGTGCCATGTCTGTCTCTTCGGATGTCAGATCTGAACACAACTCCGTTGTCTCGGATGAGAAGGTCACAAGTACAAACATCTGGAATAGCCAATCTGCTGCTTCTGCTGCTACTTTCACTCCAATGTTCCAAGAGCTGCCACAGGGCCAGATGCCACCACAAGGACAGATGCCATACCCACAGATGTTCCCATTCGGTTTCCCACCATTTCCATTTATGCCTATGGTTCCACCACAGTTCCAACAGGGCATGCCACCTATGAGTTCTGGTGGGCCAGACCAGCCTGGTAATGAGGAAGATGCCAATTCCTCTGGAGATGACGACAAGTCACCAGAGCAGAAGGGAGCACCACTGCACCCTCAGCCACAACACCCACCACCGGTCTTTGGGTCCCCACCATTCGGTTACCCACATGCATTCTCGCCATTCGGTTTCATGCCTCCTATGAATGAACAGGATATGATGACTCCGCCGCCTCATCAGGATATATCTGGTCCAAACTCGGCGCCAAATACCACCCAGAGTGCTGGAGCTCATCACCACGGTTCGAGAAAGAACAATCGTTCTCCAAAGTCTGCCTCCCCTGCAAACGGCAACCCGCGTTTCAACGGCAAGTCCAAGAGTCAGATCTACAGATCGCCATTGTTGGAGGAGTTCCGCAACCCAAACAACACCAAGGAACACACTCTCAAAGATATCTTCGGGTCTGCTATTGAGTTCTCCAAGGATCAGCATGGTTCTAGATTTATCCAGCAGGCACTCGAGAAGTCCTCTGATGAAGAGAAAGAGGTTATCTTCAATGAGATCCGTGAAGCTGCTTTGGACCTGATGACTGATGTTTTCGGTAACTATGTTATCCAGAAGTACTTTGAGCATGGTAACGAGACACACAGACATGTGTTGCTTACTGAGATGACTGGTAAGATTGAGAATCTTTCTCTCCAGATGTATGGTTGTAGAGTTGTCCAGAGAGCCATTGAGTTCGTTGAGCTTGATGATCAGATTGCCATTGTGGCTGAGTTGAAAGATAGTGTCTTGAAATGTATCAAGCATCAGAATGGTAACCACGTCATCCAGAAGTCCATTGAGAAGATCCCGATTGACCATGTCCAGTTCATTTTGGAGTCTGTGAGAAAGCAGATCTATCACCTCTCCACCCATTCTTATGGTTGTCGTGTCATTCAGAGATTGCTTGAGTACTCCAAGAGCGAGGACCAAGAGTTCATTCTCAATGAGTTGAGCAAGTACACATACTTCTTGATCCAGGACCAGTACGGTAACTACGTCATACAGCACATCATTGAACACGGCAAGCCACATGAGAAGAAGGTAATTGTGGATGTTGTCTCCAACTCTGTTGTTGAGTTCTCTAAGCACAAGTTTGCTTCCAACGTTGTTGAGAAGTGCGTTGTTTACGGTAATGCAGCACAGAGAGAGGCCATTCTTGACCAGGTATTGTCAGGTAACGAGGCCGATGATGATTCTATTGTTGACGACCGTTCTCCATTGGGTTTGATGATGAAAGATCAGTATGCCAACTATGTTGTCCAGAAGCTTGTTGACGTATCCAATGGAACCAAGAAGAGAGTTCTGATCAAGAAGATCAAGCAGTACTTAAAGCAGATCTCCAAGTCTTCTTACGGAAAGCATCTCGCATCTATCGAGAAGCTTATTCTTCTTGCCGGAACCGCTGAACTCTCTGACGAAGAGCAGTGATTTATTATGATATCCCCGTTTGTTTTGATTTCTTCCTGTGAATATCGATTCCTCATGTGCTTGCAGTGGCGATCCATTCCCTTCCACACTCGCCCTATTATATATTGAAGAGGGCCACTACTGCCTAGAGGACTCCCTCCTTTTGACTCATTCTTTTCCCCATTTTTGTCCTATAAATAAGCATTGTTATATTACTGCTTTTAGTCTATAAATATCCTTAAATTGTACAAGTAGCGCTTCAAGGATAGACTGCATTAATATTCGCATTGTTATCACCTTGTGGCTCCAACCGCATCGAATTAAGGCCAGTCCCAGTTCACTCCGCCCCTGCTTTCAGACACGAGGATAGACCCTACGCGCTCCCTGGCTAGCTTCGCCGCATTCACGGAAAGGAACATCCAAAGCATCCGATTAAATTTGCGAGACTTGTGGATTATACCCCCCTAGATACAGTGAAGGGAACGGCGTGCGAAGAACTTTCCGAAAGGCGCCAGACCATCATTGACCATTCCAACTTCAAGGGGACCAATATGGCCGACAGAGGAAGAACACGTACTTCCTCGGAGAAGCAGTCCGTCGTACCGCAGGTTGAAGTCCAGGACATGTCATTCACTCATGATCCAGAGGAGGGATCCAGTTCACAACGTGGTGGGTCCTTCTTGTTACCAGGGGACCGCATGAGTTGGCTCTCTGGACCCTCTCATCACAGCTCATCACAGAGACCAGGATCGTCGAGCCTGAGGTCCAGATCAAAGTCACGATCTCACTCTCCGGTTAGATCTATCGATGAGGTTGCATCACAAGGACATTTCACTCATTCGTCATCACGACACCACGGCTCCAACAAGTCGCAATACGAGGACGCCCTCGACTACGACACATCCTATATTCACAGTCTTGCGGATGACGGAGAGCTTAAGGAGCTCAAAGCCGATCTAAAGAACGCTCTTGGTGGCCATTCCATAGGTGGATCATGGCTCTCAGCACCCGCTGACAGACCACCAGCACCACAAAGGTCTAACAGCTCTTCGAAGAACAATCTCACGTCAACCGTGTCAGAGTCCTATGAGCTTCAAAGTATGGATCAAAAGAAAGGGAATCAAAAATCACTGCATTTAGAGATCCCCGGATCTTCAAGTAACCAGCAGCAGTTCTCACCCAGACCCGACACAGTGGAAGGTGTGTTCCTTGAGTTTACATCCAAGATCAATAACCTGCGCCACCAAAAGACTCCAAACCTGCGAAAACCTCCAGACGAGGAAGCACAAGATCCAAACAAACCACCTTCTGTGGCTCCAGAGACACCTACCTCATCGTTCCATGCGCCAGTGACACCGCAGGCCCCACCTTTGATCCTCTACGGAAAGTCATTGAGAATCTTTGCACCATACAGTACCTTCAGATATTTTATTGCCGAGCAACTTCAGAAGGTTTGGATTGACTACGGAATGAAGGTGCTTCTTTTCCTTCTGGCGATGGTGCTGGCGTTCAGACAGTGGGATCCTCAACACATGCATGGCTACGTAGAGTTTGGCAGTACCTGGGCTGACTGGTTCATTTTTGCACTCAACGTCGTATTCACACTCGAGATCATCGCAAAGACTATAGCATGGGGATTCTGGGACGATTCGCAATTGTTTAAAGCTATGGATTTGGATTACAGGCCACTGACCAGTGTGCTGCTCTTGGACTCAATAAAAGCTTTCCTGTTGGGGGGACGGGACTCAGATGCTGATGATAGTGGCAAGAAACAGTTCAAACACACAATGACACTGAAGACCACTTCACCCGTCAATCCAGCTTCACTGAACAGAGCATTCTTGAGAAGCAGTTGGAACCGAGTTGATTTCGTGTCCACTGTTTGCTTCTGGATCGACTTCTTCTTGAGTATCAACAGAGTCAATGTTACGCACCATGTTTCCCTATTCAGAGCTTTGGAATGTCTGAGAATCATCAGAATTGTCAACTTGACAGAGAACATTTCATTGATCTTGAGAAGTATCAAGAATGGTGCGCCGCAGTTGACTGATGTGGTATTGTTCATCCTTTATTTCTGGACCCTGTTCGCCATCATCGGGGTCCAGAGTTTTAAGTCATCCTATCGAAGATATTGCGTATGGACGAACCCAAGCGATGCTTCAGACACCTACCAAAGCGAACAACACTGTGGTGGCTACTTAACGCAGAACGCAGATGGTTCACTCAAAAAGAATCCATACATCCAAATCGATGGAATATCCGCGTCAGCACACAAAGGATTCCTTTGTCCTGTGAACTCTGTGTGTCTAGAGCTCCAGAACCCACCATACAGTTTTGACAACATCTTGAGCTCGATGCAATTGACATTCGTTGTCATGTCCGCAAACACGTTCAGTAACATCATGTACGACATGATGGATACGGACACTATGGGAGCATCTATATACTTCATCTTTGGTATATTCGTGTTGTTCCTGTGGATGATCAACTTGCTTGTCGCTGTCATCAGTTCCTCCTTCAAGGCCATGAGTGAGTCAAACCCTCGCAAGAGCTATGCCAAAGAAGTGCAGGGTGATTTTGAGCTGAGCTTCAGATTCAGAGATTGGTGGGTATCAAGAAGCTACACATATGCCATGAGGTTCTTCGATCTGTCTGTGCTCTTGTCCGTTGGATTTTCATGTATCAGAGACAGCGACTCAACACAAGAAACTTTGGACTTTGAGTTCAGGGTACAGTCCATCATCAGTCGTATCTTGATCTTTGACATTGTGTGGAGATTCTTCGCATATTTGCCAGAGTGGAAGAAGTTCTGGAAGAGAAAACGGAATATCTTTGATTTGATTCTTGTTATCATCACCAACGTCATGGCTGATCCTAGTATCCATAACAAACTCGGGAGAGGTTATGACTGGATGAGAGCCTTCCAGATGCTGAGATTCTATAGAGTCATTCTTCGTATTGGATTCGTCAGAAAATTGGTCGCCAAAGTGTGGAGAAACATCAGTACAATTGTGAACTTGTCTTTGTTCTACTTCATTTTTTTGTTCCTTGTGAGCATCATCTTTGCAAGGTATTTTGAAGGTATCATTCCAGTGGAAGACATTGAGTCTCTACAGTTCCCTATGAATACGCTTCCAAACGTCTTCTTGGCCCTGTTCGTTATCACAACTACTGAAAATTGGTCTGACATCATGTATGCGCAAAATTCGTCTCCATATCAGGTTCACGCATTCTTTGGTGCTGTGCTCTTCATCCTGTGGTTTATCATCTCCAACTCCATTATTCTGAGCATTTTCATTGCTGTCATTGGTGACAGTTTAGAGGTTTCCGAGAGCATGAAAAGAAAAGAGCAGGTCAAGAAGTTCATTATTGTGGATTTCCCAAAGAAGTTGAAACAGCTTGCAGAAGGAACCGTATTGAGTGACATCAGAGAGAGAATCTTCGGTTCCGAGGACCAAGAACAGAGACACATGGAGATCGAAAAACTGTTGCTTAACGGTGCCGCCGTTCAAGCGTTCTTGAAAGATGAAGTCGAACATGATGTGACAGAAGAGGATGTCAGAGATCAGAGAGATACTACTGAACTTTCCAAAAATAAGTTGATTAGATCTTATCAATTGGCTCGAAGAAGGGCAAGGAACTTTCAGGGATTCCGCCAGCTCAGACAACTCCGAGAGTACCTGATTTGGCACACCTACGGTGGTGACAAGAATCCATTCTTCAGGGGCGTTCAATTTTCTGCTGGTGATAGCAGTTATGCAGGCTTGGCCGAGAGATTCCACATCGAGACTAAGAAGTCAGTTGACGCTAGAAAGAGGTATTTGAAAGAAAATCCAGGATTCAACACTGCACTCTTCGTTCTCAGACCAAACCACCCATTTAGACGTCTTTGTCAGAAAATCACAAAGCCAAGTGTTGGTAAGCGTTATGATGGTGTTGAACCTTCCCGTGTCGTTAACTTTATTTTCCTTGGAGCTGTTGGTGCTTCCACTCTGGCAGTGGTAGTTGTTGCTTGTTACAGCACTCCGCTCTACAGAAACATGAAGAACTTTGATGATGACCAGCCTTGGAACTGGACGCTGATTATCGAGTTAACATTTGGTTGTATCTTCGCCCTGGAGTTCTTGATCAAGATCATAGCTGATGGTTTGATGTTCACTCCGAACGCCTACTTGCAGAACTCTTGGAACAGAATTGATCTGGTCGTGCTGCTGTCCATTTGGGTTAATGTCATTGCGATCTTGAAGTACAATGAGACGCTTTCAAGAGTTGTCAGAGGACTTAAAGCACTGAGAGCGTTGAGAATTTTGACTATCAGTGAGACCTCGAAGGACATTTTCCAAAAAGTCATAATTGCTGGTGTTTGGAAAATTGTCAGTGCAGCCTTCTTGTCTTTCCTCTTGATGTTCCCATTCGCTGCTTGGGGTTTGAACCTCTTCTCTGGAAGACTCGGTGTTTGCAATGATGGTCAATATGGATACTCAGACTGTATCGGCGAGTTTGCGACGGAGCTGTACAAGTGGGACATTGTGATGCCAAGAGTATACTCAGATCCACAGCTCGAGCTCAATCGGTTTGCATCTGCTCTTGTCACGCTCTTTGAGATTCTTTCTATGGAGGGCTGGACTGATCTGTTAGCGAATGTTGTCCAGAGTACCGGTGTTGGAACTCCTGTCCAGTACTACTATGATCCGGCTAACGCAATATTCCTTATCCTCTTCATTTTCGTTGGTATCGTCTTCGTGTTGACCTTGTTCATTTCTGTGATCATCACCAACTATGCGACGCTGACTGGAAGTGCATTTTTGACTCTTCAGCAAACATCCTGGAACGAGGTCAACAAGCTTCTCACCCAGATACGCCCGAGACGAAGACCAGAGAAAAACGAGCTGAACGCATTTCGTAGCTTCTGTTACAAATATGGTGTTGACAGACCGAAGGCTCTAAGATTCTTCATGCAAGGCGTTCTCTGGACTCATGTCCTAGCTATCCTTCTTGAGAAGTTCCCAAGTGATACTTCTCTGGATAACTTCCGTTACTCGGTGTACATCACATCATCTACGATCTTCCTGACTTACATCTTGATGAGACTTGCTGCTATTGGTCCGAGCGCATTCTTCAGAGTGAGATGGAACTGGTACGTTCTCTTCGTTTTCCTTGGTGCCTTCGTGACTTCGTTCACTTCTTTCTTTGTGTCCAGAAACACTGCGTTTGCAAACGTCAACAAGCTTTTCTTGGTTGGTATCTTCACCTTACTGATCTATCAGAGTAATAGACTGAGTCATCTGTTCAAGATTGCCTCAGCCAGTATTCCTTCATTACTCTCGTTGATCTTCACATGGGCCATTCTCTTCTTGGTGTATGCCATTGCACTCAATCAGATCTTTGGTCTCACTAGACTTGGCCCGAACACAACAGGGAACCAAAACTTGAGAACAGTGACCAAGGCAATGATTCTTTTGTTCAAGGATAGTTTCGGTGAAGGCTGGAACTAC
Source organism: Petasospora hungchunana (assembly GCA_030563225.1). Taxonomy (NCBI): domain Eukaryota; kingdom Fungi; phylum Ascomycota; class Saccharomycetes; order Phaffomycetales; family Wickerhamomycetaceae; genus Petasospora; species Petasospora hungchunana. The sequence continues at coordinate 326,236 of JAKUBL010000001.1, read as the reverse complement.
GTGATGCATGACTTTGCCGTAGAGGCTCCATACTGTGTTGACAGTGGTTCGTTCTCATCTACGGATTGTGGCAGCATGCAGTATGCATATATCCTCTTCATCTCGTGGAACATCCTGTCGATGTACATCTTTGTCAATATGTTCATTTCCTTGATCTTCGAGAACTTCAGTTATGTTTACACTGACAACTCAGGGGCTGTTTCTTTGAGCAGAGATGAGATCAGAGACTTTAAGGCGGCATGGTCTAAGTTTGATCCAGAGGGAACCGGGTTTATCAAGCTAGAAGACCTTCCTCGTTTCTTGAGATCCCTCGATGGATACTTTTCGTTCAAGATGTTTGAGGGAAGATGGTCTATCCCTGAGTTGAGATCCAATTTTGTTCGCACTCTTTCTTTGAATGATCCATATGATGTTGATGTTGATGTTCGGGGATTGAACGCTATCTTACAGCAACTCGATGTGGAGAAGGCAAGACACAGAAGAATCATGTACCAGCGGTTCATTGAGGAGACAAAGTTCAACATGGAGAGATACTATGAGAGTGGTGTTTCCTTCCAGAGACTGATCGTACAGATTCCGCTATATGCCAGATTTGACGAGAACAACTGTCTTACCCTTACTGATTTCTTGGATCGTCTGGTTGTTACAAGAAGATTGAATGAGAGATTAGAGTACAGACGGAGACTCGAGACTTTGAAGATGATTAGCCGTCGTTGGAAGTTTTTGAGATTGACAGGTCGCAAGTTCGCTTCTTTGGAGCCACGCTTCGTGAACCACGACCTATCCGATGATGATGCTGACTACAACGAACTAGGTCCTCCAAAAAGACACCCATTCGGAACACCACGCTCGAGTATCTCAAAGGGATCAAGTGGGCTCAACAATAGCGCTTACTGGTCACCAGAGCGTCGGTCTGTAATACGGTCCGGGACTGAGGTCATGGAAGAACTGGCCAGCATTTCTGGTGCATTGGAGAATTCTCAATGGGGAGACGAGTTCAAGGATATGGGTACCGAGCTGGATGAGGCGCTGTCGGAGGTAAGAATCAATCAGGGCGACGAGAAGAAGGGTGAGACAACATCCTCTGATGATGCCGAGTCAGAGGTCTATGAGTATGACTTTGATGAGTACCACAAGGGCTCATCAAACGAGAGAAAGATAACATGATTTGACAGTAAAATATAATTGGGACGGTTTAGAAATCAGATCAAGTAATGTAGAACTACAACTCCCAGTAAAAACCAGAAGCAAGTGAATGATAATATATCAATGTCATTAACGTAACTCTCATATATACAAGATCATGGATGCTTTTGGTCGACTCATTTCTTCTTCTTCTTACCGTCGGCAGCCGGTGCCGTTCTCTTCTTCTGTGGAGCACCCTTACCTCTTCTTTTACGGGATGCGAGGATATCCAGTCTGTACTCCTCCTCTGGATCGATGAACTTGTACATTGGAAACTTGGCGTTGAGCTGCTTTGTAGTGATGAACTCGGTTGGACCGTAGTACGACTTGATTGCGTCTCCTTTGAGTTTCTGCTTCAAGTACTTGGCTCCCGTACGCTGATGTGTTGGGTTGAACACAGTTTGGAAGATCTGAGACTGCACTTTGGCCAGCTGCAGAAACCTGGCTTTTGATGGGGCAGACATTGCGTTGAAGATCCGGGGATTGGTTGGTTGGTTGTTTCGTGGTGTTGATGTTCTTTTGGGCTTTTGTGGTCGCGCACAGGCTGAAAAATTTTGGGCTTTGGTAGGACTAATATTGGTAGGCAGTATTTAGCTTGGAAAGCTCCATGTGACGGTTGTCATATACACACATACATATATCGGTTTCAATATATTTCACATCAGAGTTAGATGTTGAATCATACCATATGGCACCGACACATGATATGGCGCTCACATCTCGCATATTACATTACAACACGGTCCTTACGAACAGTGACATTTTACATTAGTATACTTAGAACGGTGCTTTTTTTTGAGTAGGGTACAAGAGAAATCAATTACCAACCGGCAGCGGCCTCAGCTGGCTGCTCCTCGGAAGCGGCCCAGTCCTGGCTCTCAGCAGCCCAGTCGGCCTCGGTAGGCTGAGCAGCCCAGTCCTGAGACTCCTCAGTAACCTCCTCCTCGGCAACCTCCTCAGCGTCCTCAGCAGATGGCTCAGTCTCTTCTGGGTCTCTGTAGAAGTACAAGTCTGGCATGATGCTCCATGGCTCAGATCTGTTTGGCAAGGAACCTCTGAGTCTGAGGACCTCTCTGGCCAACAAGTACCAGACCAAACCAATGGCGTGCTTACCCTTGTTGTTGGTTGGGATAGCGACATCGACGTATTCAGATGGGGAGTCCAAGTCAGACAAAGCAATGACTGGGATGTTGACGTAAGAAGACTCCTTGATGGCCTGAGCGTCTGTTCTTGGGTCGGTGACGATGATCAATCTTGGCTCCTTGAAGGAACGGGTGATGTAGTTGGTGAAGTTACCTGGGGTGAAACGACCAGCAATGGCGGTAGCACCAGTGTGGGCAGCGAACTTCAAAACGGCTCTCTGACCGAAAGTTCTGGAAGAGACACAGACAACATCAGCTGGGTTTGGGATAGCAGCAATGACTCTAGCGGCCAAGACAATCTTCTCCCAGGTCTTACCGACGTTGATGACGTTAACACCGTCTGGTCTGGTCTTGAAGACGTATGGCTCGTTGTGGACCTGAAGTATGTTAGTATCACTAGTTTACTGGGTGTTTGAAGCAGTATGAGGTAGTAAAGAAGGAGAGCGAAAGTGGAGCATAGCATGGCAAGTGCGGATAGACGAGTTTTTGAAATATGTGATGATAGTAATGGGATCCTGACTGCAGGTTTGTTGAATGGTTCATCGGATTTTTTGGAACGTGTGAGTGGATCATTAGGACATTTTGAAAAGCGGTGCAAGTGCTCCAGTGGAATGATATACGTATTCCATGGTCCTCCGATTACCTGTGATCTGTGTAATATCGTGTCCTTGATGTTTGTCCGCAGTGTAATGCTCTGTGCTTTCAATATGGCTCCTTTCTTCTTTCCTCTCTGCGCTGAACGGGACGTACCTGAACGTTCTTGGAACCCAAGTGAACGTTGGCAGCCAAGAGCAACTTGGCGTCCTCTGGAGTAAGATCGAAACTGGCTGGCAAAGACATGTTGTTTTGATATGCTGACCTTGTGCTGTTCTTTGATGCTAAGTTTTGAAGGAAATATTTCAGCGTGGTCGCGAATCTCTGAGCCCTCCCCAGCGCCCACGAGACTGCGGAAAATTTTGTTGGAACGGGCCAATTCGCGGAGGCCCGGCGTGCACGTACCGCACTTTTTGATTGTGTGGAAAATGGTGTGCGGATGTTTATGGAGACAAACAATTGAGACTGCCCTAGTGGAATATCACGTGCAAAAACAAGAGGAGCCCTGTAGCACATGTGTGTGTCGCGGCCAAAAAGATCAAATAGATAAGCCCCGGCCTTTCAGGAGCAGCCTCGAGCAAACGGGCAACAAAGGCCGCTTGTTTCTCTAAAAGGGGAAGCCACATCCGTTTACTGCGCTTTCATTACTTTTAGGGGCTTTTAAGCGGTTTGGCGGATTTGCTTGTGGTCTTGGCTCTTTTCAACACAACAAGAGATCATCCCTCATCTCAAGAGCTCTACGAGGCTGAGAAGCACCCAACTCCGAAAGGATTCTCGTGATTTCAGCATTCAGGACGTGGATCTCACTGCTTTTGTTGGCCCTTTGGTACACTGCTCAAAAGCTATCGTACTCCAAGACCTCATACACGTTCTCGCCACCCATGTCAGAGTTCTACAAGCCACAGAATATCACGTCCTACTTCCGCTTGCCACGGTGGGTTGACTCCTTCCCATTTGAGTACAAGCGGATGCGTACGTTCGTCAATGGGATGTGGGGACGTTACACTATGTACTCGTCACTAGCCATGGTGGTTGGAATCCCCGCGTGGAACGCCCTCGTTGACTACTACAATGCCAAACACACAAAGAGTCGTCCAAGACACAGCACATCAAAGCTCCATGCGGCCCTCAATCATGCTTCAACATCAAAAATCATTGCACTGTGGTTGACATTCAGCATCATTGTCAACTACGCAGACACGTACAACGACCTCATGTTCATATGTAAGCGTTTGGGACGTACTTCATGTGCGTGTCTTCCAGCGCTGCTGTTGTTAACGCTAAGACCGACACCATTGCCTCGGACGTTGTATCTCTCACTTCTGCCCGTTCACAAGTGGCTTTCGAGAATCGTTGTTTTGGAAGGCGGTATCCATACTGTTCTCTACGTGACGTCGTGGGTCCGCCTTAATCAGCTCGGTAAAGTCTGGAAGTTCGCTAACCTGTGTGGTGTTGCTGCTATGATTGCATTCTTCCTCCTTGGAGCCACTTCTCTTCCAAGAGTGAGAAGACAAGCATTCAACTTGTTCTACATTCTGCATTACATTCTTACATGGGTCTCTGTGATTGCCCTTCACTTCCATGCCAGACCGAACATCAGAACATTCACAGTACTCAACGTGCTCATTCTTATTTATCAGATTATTTATCGTGTTTGGCTTACACAAAAGACGAGGATCTCTGTCACAAACATCTCTCCAACACTGGCTCTTGTCGAGTTCCCAACAGCAGCATTGAGGAAGAAATATGTCCTTCCCGGCGCTCACGTCCGTATCAACAACAAAAACGGATTCCTCAAGAATCTCTTCTACAAGCTTGTCCCACTTGCACATCCATTCACAATGGCATCTCTTCCGAATGATAAGGCAGTCAAACTCATCATCAGAAGAGGAAGATTCCCACTCCACAGTAACAAGGAGTATTACACCACCGGGGCATACGAACCTCAACTCAGTTTCCTCAGAGAAGCCACAAAGTTCACCCGGATGTTCGAACCACGACCATCGGCATTGCTTGGTTCTCCAATGAGATACGGCATTGACGCTGAGCGTGTGTTCATCGTCGTTGGTGGCAGTGGTATCTCCCTCGGTATCCCACTATTGCGAATCTTGAATTACAACGGTATTGCGTGTCGGTTGATCTGGGTGTCCAAGGATATTCTTGATTTGAACCTATTGAACCAGTTCAGAGGCGTCCAGGGAATCGAATGCTATATCACTGGTGATGTACGCGAAGATGAGATTTTCATTGACTACTACGAGGATGATCGTGAGAACCCACTTCAGAGAGTCGATTACGGATCGACACACCATGAGGATGATGAGATTGATTTCACGACTTCCGGGAAGGCATACAAGGCTGCTCATCAACACACAAGCTCGGATCCATGCTGCTCCACAGATACACATGACAGAAACCCAATGTCGCAATTCACGACCCCAAAGGCTTCATTCGAATCGCTGAGAAGCAATGGAGGTCCTTGTGAGTTAGATCCCAAGACTTCTTCTACCCTCAAGTCCAAAGCGTCAAACATCACGACAGTTGCTCCAGAGGACATTGATCCTGAGGCATTCAAGAGCATCAAAGTGCCGCGTGGAGTCAACATCTACTACGGTCGTCCCAACTTAGGTTCTGAGCACTACAATTGGTGTGTTCAGTCCCAGTGCGTTGGCCCGCAGATCACACAGAACGGTGAGACGATCTGTTGCAGAGAGTCCGAACATCATGGTGAGAATGTAGACAAGAGTAAAATTTGGGTTGTTGCAGCTGGACCAACTGGATTGGTAGAGCACACGGAAAGATGGGCTGTTGATGGTGGTTTGAGATACCATATTGAGAGTTTTGCTGTCTAAATTTGCATGTTTTTAAGTCTAAGACATTATTTCACAAACAAAAGAAACGAATGTATACCCATAATTATAAATAAATCCATCCAAAAATAATGCGCCGAATGTCTAAAGAATCCCAGATATCTGTGGGGGGATTCATAGATAAACACCATGTTGATCGGCCAAATTCATGTCGTTTTGTTATCGTTATCATTACCGTCGTTATCATCCTGGCCATGTTGTGCCGATGAACCTTCTCCGACATCCCCTATATTCTGTGGTGCTTCCCTCACCTCTCTGATGGATGGAATAGCAGAGATCGCAGTCCCACCAGTCTGATTCGAATCTCTTCGTTCGCTCATCGTGCTCAGCCGGCTCACATAATCAGAGAGGGAGAGATATGTGATTCTTTCCTGTGATTGAACGTCATCTTCCTCTTCGGTCGTCATTGTCATGAGAGATGGTGGTCCACGATTCTGATGCACACCAAGGCCATAACCCAAATCAACAGTGTATCCTGTCTTGAAGTCTATTGGGCTATCATCGTAGTTTATGTGTTGGCTTTGTACCTGATTTGATCCTGATGAACTGCGGACACCACTTGATTCATTTGAGGAATCACTCTTGGCTGCATTGCCAAATTCGGTCATTTCGTGGTTTACGAGACTGTCAACTCTGTCATCGTTCACATGGAAGTTTGTAATTCTGACTTTGAAGTTCTCAGATGCTCTTGCGTTAGGACAGGAGCGATAGAGTTCATCAATCTGCTCCAAAGAGAGACCTTTGGTTTCATATACCATCAAGTAGACCCATCCGGCTCCTATCAAGTTGAACCCACCCCAGATGAAGAAGATGTTCGTACCCAATGCAGCGGTGTGTTTCCCCGTATCGATCAAGTATGGTGTGATGTATGCAAACACAAAGTTCACGAGCCAGTTTGTGGCTGCTGTGAGGGCAACGGACTTACCTCTGACGCCCAATGCAAAGATTTCGCCGGAGACGACCCAAGTAACTGGGCCCCACGTAGCAGCAAATGAAGCAATGAAGAGACACACAAATGCGATCATAACCTTGTTGGCAATGACAGAGTTCGTGGAGACACCGACAATGGCGATGATGACGTTAGCAACACCCATGAGCATGCCGCCAAAGATCAGAATACGACGACGGCCGATGGTTTCCACAAGCATGATTCCCGGAATGGTGGCGACGACGTTGACTGCGTATGTGATGAATGAGATGAGATATGACTGCTCGACGCCTGTCTTGGAGAAGAAGTTCACGCCGTAGTAGAAGATGAAGTTGATGCCTGAGCACTGTTGGAGTGCCTGGAGAACAACACCAGTTAGCAGACGCTTGAGCTGGTGGGGACGGGCCTTGTCGCTCTTGAAACAGTCTGAGAAGGAGTGGTGGCCAAACGAGAGCTCGTAGTCATGGGATGCCTTGATCTCGACGAGCTCCTCGATGAGCCCTGGGTCATTAGGCGGCACGCGCCGCAGCCTTGAGAGAGCCATCGCAGCTGCGTTGATATCGTCTTTCTTCACGTAGAATCTCGGCGACTCCGGCAGAAGGAACATGCCAAAGCCTAGGATCAACGACCACAGGAACTGAAGACCGATGGGCACCCTGTACGACGCCGACGTCTGCAGTGAGTGCGTGCCCTGGGAGACAGCGGAGGACACCAGCAGCCCCCAGGTGATGGCCCACTGGTAGGTGGAGATGATGGCTCCTCGTACGAACTTGGGCGAGGCCTCTGCCTGGTAGAGAGGCACCACCGCCGAGATGATCCCCACCGAGATTCCCGTGATGAAGCGCCCCGTGCACAGCAGCGGGATCGTTGTGGAGGAGATCTGGCAGATGTTGCCGATGATGAAGATGACGAAGTTGGACACGATGATGGCGACGCGACGGCCATATGTGTCGGAGAGCAGCGGGGCGCTCAGCGCCCCAAAGAAGGTGCCCAGCGAGAGGATTGCGGTGATGATGCTCTGCTCGGTGGCGGAGAACGAGGAGCGGTTCCCGGCAAACTCGTAGCGCACGTAGCTCATCGCACTGATACTGTTCACGATGCCCGTGTCGTAGCCGTAGATGAATCCACCGACGGCTGCGACGAGGCCCACAATGACCGACATCACAGCAGACTGTCGCTGGGCCCCGGGGACAAGCTCCTCGCGCTGGTCCACGAAGACGTTTCGCATCCACGAGAGTCGCATTGTTCGTGACTGTCGAGAGAGAGAAAGAGATAGGAAACTGCCTTGCGAGGGGAGAAGACTGTGTGTGTGTGTGTGTGTGTGTGTATATAAAAAGGTGGGATAAAAGTTGTGTTTGGGCTTATACAAGGATGCTTCTCCGCTTTTTGTCAGGCGCGGGAAAAGCCCGCTCGAGGGGGTCCCTCCTCTAGACAAAACACCACAGTACTATATGGACGACGCCACAGTAATGGAAGGCCAGCCAGAGCAGGAACAGGAACAGACCCAGACGGCGTTCGCCTTCAGCCAGACACGAGACCTGGAAGGGGAGATCGAAACGTCCTTCATCCTCAACTGGTTCGTATTGCTGCCCGTGCTGTGTGCCCTCTTCGTGTTCCTCGCCTACGCTGAGACACGATACTATGTCACGGCCGTCTTCATCGACGAGCGCTTCCATGTGCCGATGGTCCAGCAGTACGCACAGGGAGACTTCTGGACGTGGGACCCGAAGATCACGACGCCCCCGGGCACCTACTACGTCGGTTACCTGTGGAGCAAGGCCATAGAGCTTCTTCGCTTCCCAGTCGATCCTACTGGGCTCTCATCACTCAGAGTCCTCAACGCCCTCGGGGGAACAGTGGCACTCCCACTGGCTCTCAACCCGCTGTTCAAGCTGAACCCAGTGGGCTGGTGGTCCGCTACTATCGTGCTGTGCCCGATCCTCTCAACATACTACACGCTCTTCTACACAGACGTGTGGTCCACAGTCTTCATCACAGCGTCCTTCAGTTTGGGAGTGGCCCTGCCATATGGCCCAAAGACCTCCATCAGACTCTCTGCTCTGTGTGGATTCATCAGTGTTCTTATGAGACAGACCAACATCGTATGGCAAGTACTCATCCTCACGATGGTCATCGAACGCCGTGCCATGGTCCACAAGAATTTCACAGACTACTTCTTCAACAACGTCATCAAGTTCATCATCCAGGCCGTTGATGATTTCAATGAAGTTGTTCTTCCTTATGCTTTCAATTTCATCGCCTTTGCCTGCTTCCTCATTTATAACAGAGGTATCACCTTAGGCGACAAAGAGAACCACGTTGCGGGTCTTCATATCGTACAGATTTTCTACTGTTTCACATTCATCACATTCCTCTCCTGGCCTGTATGGATGTCGTACGACTACATCACTTTCTACTTTCGTCGTATGAAGCACGGCCCATTAATCATCACATTCGAGATCTTGTTCATAATGCTTCTCATCCGTTTCTTCACAGTCGTGCATCCTTTCCTCCTCGCAGATAACAGACACTACACGTTTTACATCTATCGCAAGATCATCAATCTGACGTGGTATACGAAATATCTTCTAGCCCCGATATATCATTTCACACTATACACCACTCTTTCCATTCTCAATGAGAATGCATTCTACTTCTCTTCGACTAAGGAGTTACCATTCAAAAAAGCTGAAGATCTGCCGTTGAAGCCAACAGGAATTTCTATTCTCATATACCTATTTTGTGTCATGGCAACAGTTGTTCCTTCACCCTTATTTGAACCAAGATATTACATCATCCCATACATCTTTTATCGTGTCCTCGTCACTGTATCTTATGAAACTTTTCTTCCGGGTGAACCAATTGCAGGAATCACGTTAAGAAGACTCGGTACAGAGTTCGCATGGTTTTTGTTCTTGAATGTTGCAACACTTGCAGTGTATATCTTCTACACGTTCCCATGGGCCGATGAGACAATGCCACAGAGAATTATTTGGTGAGGGAAGCAAATTAATATGCAATTGATATATAGACCCTGTATAAAATGAAACATTAAACCTCCGCCCCCTGTGATGACTTATCTAATCAATCCCCCTCCTTTCGTAATGCCCTCTTGAAGCTCAATTAACTCGCTCCTCAATACTCCATCTTCTTGAGACTCAATAATGTCACTTCCCAGAGGGTCCCAAAGCTCATAGAATCTTACCGTCTCGTCATTGGCAGCAACACATATGGAACTCGAATCCGGAGATAACACACCAGAAAGAACTCTCAAATTTGGAGCGGCTTCGACTTGAACCAACATCTCCATACGTGGGTAAGAATACACAGCAACCAATATGGGGTTTGTGCTGTCACCAAAGCCAAACGTTGCAACGATTTGTTTCTTCTTTTTGGACCAAATCAACGATGTCACTTGGCCCTTTGTATGAATAGTCTCCAACAAAGTACCTGAGTTTGTGTGCCAAAATCTGATGGCTCTGTCCTTGGATCCTCCCCCGGTAGCCAAAAGGGACTTGGACCAAGGGCAATACGCAATGGCTTTCACAGCGGCATTATGCTGTAAAGTGTACTTTATCTTTGGTTGTCTGATGTCCGCAACGTCCCAGATCGTGCAACAGTTGTCGTTACCCCCCACTGCAATTTGGTAAGCATCATGGGAGACAGCAATACCACAGACTTGCTGCTGATGACACCTGAATCTCTTGACAAGTTGTAGAGTGTCCAACTCTGTGATGACAAAGAACATCACGTTTCCATTCTCATCACCAACAAAGAACCTGCGGTCGCTGCCTGGAACCCATGTAACACAACAAATACCCAGTGTCGTGTTCTCCTGGAACTCACTGAACACAGACAGCAGACTTTGGGAACACAACGAAATTCTGCCAGATTTGGTGGCGATAACAATGTACTCTCCCTCGGAGAAAGAGACTGCAGAAATGAGATCGTCATCTGCTACCCTCAAGAGGGAAGCACCGTTTTCTTCAGACCAGAGATAGACATGTGTGGCCAACCCAACTGCGATTCTGTTGGTGGCTGGAGACCAGGAGATCAAATTAGTGTAGAAGTCATTGCGCAATTGTGGAGCATCAAGGACTCTAAATGGGACGTGTGTCTTGATTCTCTTCTGCTTTCGCTTCGCTGAGTGCTGTGCCATTGTGGATATGTCTGCCAGGACGTCAAATGATTGACGGCGGCTAGATGAACTTGCTGATGACATGGTGTCATCAAACCCATAAAGAGACGAGCTATTTATGATGGGCGAACTGCTCGAAGTATCATATGAAGAGCGGCTGGGTACCGAGCCTGGTGCTGATACTCTGCTGTGTCTTGTAGGGGAAGCCGTCGTAGTAGCCGCCGGGGTAAAGCTCAATACACGTCCCTGTGAGAAATTGAGAGCATCTCTCATGACGTCCAAGTGCATGTCAGCTTGCAAGGATGTAGACGAAGGTCTTGAAGTTGGCGTGTGAGAAGAACTGATGGCTCTGGCGCCTTCAAGCCGTGTCGTGCTGTTCATGTTGAGAAGAGAATCGTCAAACAGAGCTGCCCCGTTGAAGGGGGACAGTCCCCCCAAGGAGCGGAAAGCTCGAGAGGACAGAGTCTGCGGAATGAAGCGGTCCATAATACGCTCGCTGCTGTCTCTGTGGTGACGGGAGAAGAAACCATTGAGCATAGTGGGAAGGAGATCAAAAAAGGGGATCGGAAATGGATGTGCGGGTGTGTGGTGAGCGAAATGTGATAGCAAAGACAGACGCTGAAGCCAGAAGGCACTGATGTTATCGAGAGCGTCTCAAGTAAAGCTCCTCTTATATCAGACAGTGTGCTCTGGAAGAAATGGCTTTTCACCACTAGTGCGTGCCGCAGGACCTTCCCCACAAGCCACAAAGACAATAGAAATCGTACGGGGCACAATCATGACACAAAAACATACCTTCATCAACCGATTCGATAACACTACTCCATTTTATTAGAATATCAAACCTCGGTATTCGATCAATAAATATTGTAGATTTATAAACAACAGGAAGAGACCTCCGTAAAAAAATTCATCCAAACCCGGAACCAACACCCCTAGCTGGCGAGAAGAAACAAATGCAATGCAGAACCCCGATTACTTCTTGGTAGAAGAAGCCATCTTGTTCAAAGCAGAACCGTACTTGAACCACTCAATCTGCTCGGAGTTGTAGGTGTGGGACAATGGAGTCTCCCAAGCCTCACCATCCTTTGGATGAACTCTGAGGGTAACGTTCTTACCTGGAGCCAACTCAGTCAAACCGAGAATGTCGACGGTGTCGTTGAAGTTGATCTTGTCGTAAGCATCTGGCTCAACAAAGTTCAATGGCAAAAGACCCTGCTTCTTCAAGTTGGTCTCGTGAATACGAGCGAAGGACTTGGTGATGATGGCGAAACCACCGAGGAATCTTGGCTCCAAGGCAGCGTGCTCTCTGGAAGAACCTTCACCGAAGTTCTCACCACCAATGACAACCCACTTAATACCAGCGTCTCTGTAGGCACGAGCAGTGTCTGGAACACCAGAAACCTCACCAGTGTACATGTGTGTGACAGTGTTGGCCTTACCGTTCTCAGCGTTGATAGCACCAATCATGTAGTTGTTGGAAATGTTCTCCAAGTGACCACGGTACTTCAACCATGGACCAGCCATAGAGATATGGTCAGTGGTGGTCTTACCAACAGACTTGATCAAAATTGGCATGTTCATACCATCCTTACCATCCCATGGCTTGAATGGAGTCAACTTCTGCAAACGGTCAGACTCTGGAGCAATGATGACGTTAACAGAGGCACGGTCAGCTGGTGGAGCCTGGTAGGTGTTTTCACCTGGGTCGTAACCTCTAACAGGAAGAGAGTCTCCGTGTGGAGCCTTCAACTTGAACTCCTTACCGTCAGCACCAACAAGAGTGTCAGTGATTGGGTTGAATCTCAAGTCACCGGCAATGGCGTAGGCAGTAACCAACTCTGGGGAGGCAACAAAGGCGTGTGTGTCTGGGTTACCATCGTTTCTGGCAGTGAAGTTTCTGTTGTAAGAAGAGACAATGGTGTTCTTGTCACCCTTCTTGATGTCCTGTCTGTCCCATTGACCGATACATGGACCACAAGCGTTGGCCAAAACAACACCACCGAATTCCTCAAAGGTCTCCAACTGACCATCTCTCTCAATAGTAGCTCTGATCTGCTCAGAACCTGGAGTGACGGTGTAAAGAGCCTTAGCCTTAAGACCGTGGTCAGCAGCATCCTTGATGATAGAAGCGGATCTGGTCATGTCCTCGTAGGAAGAGTTGGTACAAGAACCAATCAAACCAACCTTGACCTCCAATGGCCAGTCGTTCTCAATGGCAACTTCCTTCATCTTGGAGATTGGAGTAGCCAAATCTGGAGTGAATGGACCGTTGATGTGTGGCTCCAAAGTGTTCAAGTCGATCTCAATCAGCTCATCGTACTCACAGCCCTCGTCAGCCTTGAGGAAGTCGTTCTTGTAAAGAGAAGCGAATTCACCAATCTTGTTACGGCCGGTGGCATCCAAGTACTCAACCATGGACTTGTTGAATGGGAAGACAGAGGTGGTAGCACCAATCTCGGCACCCATGTTACAGATGGTACCCATACCGGTACAAGAGAAAGTGTCGACACCGTCACCGAAGTACTCAACAATCTTACCGGTACCACCCTTGACGGTAGTGATACCAGCCAACTTCAAGATAATGTCCTTTGGAGAAGCCCAACCGTTCATCTTACCGGTCAACTTAACACCGAGAATCTTTGGAGCCTTCAACTCCCATGGCAAGTTAGCCATGACATCGACGGCATCGGCACCACCGACACCAATAGCCAACTGACCAAGACCACCAGCGTTTGGAGTGTGGGAGTCGGTACCAATGATAAGAGCACCTGGGAAGGCGTAGTTTTCAAGCACAATCTGGTGAATGATACCGGAACCTGGCTTCCAGAAACCAATGTTGTACTTAGCGGTAGCAGTAGCCAAGAAGTCGTAAACCTCTCTGTTCAAGTCAATGGCACGGGCCAAATCCTTAGCACCACCAACCTGGGCCTGAATCAAATGGTCACAGTGAACAGTGGTTGGAGTGGCAACCTGTGGCATACCAGCGGACATAAACTGGAGAATGGCCATCTGGGCAGTGGCATCCTGACAAGCGACACGGTCTGGTCTGAGCTTAAGGTAAGAGACACCTCTCTCGATCTCCTGTCCGTGAGGGTCGTCCAAGTGACCGTAGAGGATCTTCTCGGCGTAGGTCAAAGGTCTGCCGAGTCTCTGCTTGACAATCTCGACGTTCTCGAGGTGCTTCTTGTAGGCAATGAAGGAGTGGTCCTCAAGCAAGTTCTGACCAACCTTGGAGTCTCTGGTGAGCTCACCGACGGTAGCGAAGCCACGTCTGGCTGTCTTAAGTGTGTTGCGGGCAGCCAACATCGTGAAGGTGAATTAACCGCTGAAGGTGTGGGTGGGCGAGAAATCAGGGAGCCTCTTTGTTGATATACTGACGACTTTGCAGTGAGGGAAGCCGGGGCCGGTAGGTGCACGCTGAGGGTCATTCAGTGGTGAGATGAGTTCCGTTTTCGCAGGGAGATCGATTTTGTTAGGAATCTAGGTTAATTTGGGAGTCAAAAGTACCAGGAATATATCTGAGAGTGCTCATAGGGACTTGTAAAAGAAGCATATTGACTTTATTTCACCATAATATCACCTCTATTGACCATAAAAGTAGATCAAAGGTCAAGCAACCACCACCAGTAAGCGACTTTCTCTTGCGTCTGATTGGCCCTGTAGCGGGAGAATCATCCCAGTTTTGCGGGGACCGGCGCCTTGACGTGCTGGCCCGAGATCGGGAAAGGCGCCGTGCTCTGACCTTTGGCAGCTCTGTGATTGGCGCTACTTTCGCGAATTGCCCCACGGATCCGTATACGCTTTTTGCTGATTCTGATAATGCCAGAGGTTTTAGTAGGGGCCAATTGCCTGATTAACGTGGGGAAATCCTATTATATCGACTTTACTGGTCTCTATTTTCACGATGCCATAGTCATAGCGCAAGAATCCACAGGTCCGACTTCCAGAGCGCTGCTATTCTTGCATTGGCTCTGGATCAAAGGGAGATGCTCCGACTTTCCGATATGTGCCACCGGCCAAAAGCACTTCATACTCTATGCGGCGCTGTTTTTTTTTTCTTTCTTCTATTAATTAACTGTTTCTGTGTTGGAAATGGTGTGAAGGTGGTGGATCACTCCACTTGATTTCTTTTCTTTATTTCAATTGTCTGGTGATCTCTTGTGGTGTTACCCCCAGGACCCTGTCAAGGGGAACAATAGATCCCTCATCTCATCTCATCTCATCTCGAAGCGCGAGTTCATGAGCCATCAAATACACATCACGAAAACCTTCTACCAGTTGAGACTTCATGGAGCCCCATGAGCTGTGTTTGAATTGTTCGTACATTTCAAGCAGAGTATCTCAACATTGACCAACTGGTCTATTTTGATCCATCTTATCCGTTTGATCCAACTGATCGATTTGTCCTGATGACACTACTACTCCATCCACAATGCAATTACACTGTACGGAACTCCCCCAAAAATCACATATAATACTCTAAACAGGACAAACATCTTCGACTCTCATCTCAACCTTCTCTGAAGACCAGGACTCCAAATCAGTCGAAAACTTCATCTTTGCACTCCATGCATTACCAGTCACCGCCGCATTACACATCTGAAACGTCATCGGTACCGAGGGCATCACAAACTCATCTATGCAATTCGTGATCTCCATCACATATGGAGAGTTCATCTTGGTGAGCCATGGATGTTCTGAGAGCATAGATTCTCTTGGTACGAGCTCTGCGAGGTCGAATGAATGTGAAGTCCTGTTTTGAGTTAGTGTCCTAGAGGCAGATATGTCACGGGTGTGGTTACTGGCATTTGCAGTATATGTTGTGTCGAGTTGGGAGACGTAACTCTTGACGAAGATGATACCGTTACCGTTGGACTTGGGATTTTTCTCAGACTTATCGGTGAAGTCCAGTGGAGATTGTCCACTGAGGACAAAGAAACGAGGACGGTTTGGCTGTCCGGAGACGAGAAAATTAGGGAGGATTGCAACTGTGTTGAGGAAGATGGACATCTTTGGCGAGGATCTGAAGATTGATGAGAATGAATTAGGGTTTGGTTTTGGGAGCTTCTTCTCAAGTGCCAAATACCCTCGACTAGTTGTTGACAAATTTGGGTCATATCCCGTTATTGGCACCTGACGGATAGTGATGGGATGAATCTCACGAATGTTTCTGGAGAATGAACTCGACTTTCTGACTGTGACCTTGATGTGGTAAGCAATGTCAATAGTAACTGTAGAGTGACCCGAGAAGGTAAAAGAAGAGCCAGCAACGTTCATCGAAGGGGGGAGGGCACATTGGATGTGTCCAGAAGTAGAACAGTCATGTGTTGCCTTGTGGGAGGATGCATACCTCTGTTCTCTGGGCGATGATTTGACATTGGAGCTATCACGCGCCACAGGATCTCCGCAATGGGCAGTGTATGGGAGTTTGAACTCAAAGGAAGAAGTAATTTCCTTTCCAGCGGGGAGTGTATGTGAGAGACTGTTCAAGACATGATCCATATTCTCTGGTGGAAATATTGTGCTGACGTCGTAGAGGACATTGTGTACTTCCGTATACGTGTGGGTGTGTCTTCCTCCTCCAGTAGGTCCAGGGCCACCTGGCATATTCATCGGACCTCCACTCTTCTTAACTGTGATGGTGGTCTGTGAGGTACCGATGAGCTTCACCTGGATGTTTTGAACGTCGATATCATCTAGCATCTTGATCCTGAACTGACCAGAGATCGTCTCACCTGGGTGGTAGACATCCGGTTCACCAGTAGAATTGAGCTGAAGATTGATGAGAGGCATTGTCTTGATAGCCGAGGTTTGAGCGTTGGAAGGTCGCACAGGAGTGTTTTTGTATCTGGATTTACGGTCACGTTAACTCCGCCGAAATAATCTGAAGGATCAGTACTTCGCTTATACAGCCTCATTAACATAGCCTTTTTAAGGTCTGAGGCTGTTTTATGCCAATATTACAAGGTGAATACCCTGGATTGAATATCATATAGGTTATCATATAGGTTTTATCTAAGAAAGGCTCCTCTCACGTGGTGTATACTCTCTAGATCTCTTGTTGACGCTCTGCGTTCCCTTCTCGTGGGGTCAGTGCTCTCTTCATCTGAGTTGAGGAATTGAGCTTGACATGAGGGAAGAGTATACCAATTACATTAATTTCTAACAACGTCGAAGGATCTTAATTGTGTGTTAGAACGTTGATTTTTAAGACCCGTATCTAGATTGGGTTTAGAGTTGCGGAATGAGTTTACGGCGCCACGCTCGGGAATGCAGTTGCACATTCCTTGGTTTAAAAAAACACACAAGGGCGTCGTCTCCATGGCTATGAGTCAGGCTGTACTCTTTGACATGATGGCGTCTGTGGGTACAGGAGACAGGTGTCACTTTGGACAAGGTGCTAATATCCCATAATTATCAGATTGCTGAAGAGCTACTAGTCAATGTCCCCCGGAACAAATGCCGCATGCAGTTTCTCCGGACGATAAGAAGCCTCGGTCGGTGCCTTACAATTTGTGAAGAAGCCTATTAATTTGCAAGGAGCGAAAAACCAGCTTCTGCGCCTGGCTACTACTGTCGGAGTTGTGGTCATGGTTGTGGCTATTGAATGCGGTTGTGCTGCTGTTGCTGCTGATGTATGGGTTCTCTTGTATAACAACTAAACTCTAAGCGAAAAAGACTACATAGAGGAAGCGAGATCCAGTTCTTTGTAGCAATTCAAGTTGTTATCGCACGGCGCCCTGGCATGAATGCACCGGTGTGTTCTTGTGTGTTTTTTTTTCTTCAAAAAAGATCACCTCTCTCTCTCCACTATTCGAGAACAGTGTGCTATGGTCACGCCCACAGTATCGCCCAGAGATCCGTTCGACTCGGCCAACTCGCTAGAGCCGATTGCTTCACACTGGAACACCTTCAAGAACTCCTTCAAGCCGGCGCAGGACGACGATGACAGGCTCTTTGCCCACAATGTTTTTGTCTCGCGCACACAGCTCCCCGTGGAGAAGGAGCTCACAGACGTCCAGCGGGCAGCCATCAACTCGGCCAAGTCGCACCTCCAGAGCCGGCTGACGCTGCGCCACCTGCTGATGATAGCCATCGGGTCCACCATCGGCACAGGGCTCTTTGTCAACTCGGGCAGCGCCCTCAACACCGGCGGGCCCGCGTCGCTAGTCATTGGGTGGCTCATCGTGGCCACGATGATCTACGTGACGCTGATAGCGCTGGCAGAGCTGTGTGTGGCGTTCCCCGTCACCGGTGGGTTCATCACACACGCCACGCGCTTCGTCGACACCTCCTTCGGCTTTGCCATGGGATGGTGTTACGCTGTGCAGTGGATCGTGGCTCTCCCGCTGACCCTTGTCGCCGCTGCCATCACGATTCAGTACTGGCGCCAGGACATTAATGCCGACGTGTGGGTCGCTGTCTTCTACGTGTTCATCTTCTTCCTCAATATGCTCCACGTGCGGCACTTTGGCGAGTCGGAGGTGCTCTTTGGGCTCATCAAGCTGCTCGCCATCGCCGGCTTCTTCATCTTGGGCATTGTGCTCATCTGTGGCGGCGGGCCTCAAGGCGGATACATTGGGGGTCAATACTGGCACGATCCCGGAGCGTTTGCCAATGGCTTCAAAGGTGTTTGTTCCGTCTTTGTCACTGCTGCATTTTCGTTCGCCGGCTCTGAAGTCATCGGTGTCTCTGTTGCAGAAACAGAGGACCCGCGGATGACGATACCAGCAGCTGCCAAGCGCACCTTCTGGCTCATAACACTCTCGTATGTGCTAACACTCATCATCATTGGCTGTCTTGTTCCCTACAACGAAGACCGTCTTACACAGGGAAACTCGTACGCTGCAGTCTCCCCATTCGTCATCTCCATCCAGAACGCCGGCATCAAGGGCCTTCCATCCCTAATGAACGTTATCATTCTGTTTGCCATTCTCTCAGTTGCAAACTCATCGGTTTACGCCACGTCCCGTGTCTTGGCGGCCCTCGGTGACATTGGCCATGCTCCACAGTTCCTTTCCTACATCGATCGTACAGGTCGTCCACTCTATGCAAACCTCGTAACATTCGTCTTCGGTTTGCTCGCCTTCCTAGCAGCATCGGATCAGCAAAGTGAAGTGTTTTTGTGGCTTCTGGCCATCACATCCCTCTCCACCATCTTCGCATGGATCGCCATCTGTGTCTCCCACATTCGTTTTAGACAAGCGATGCACTCACAAGGCCGTAACAACGACGAGCTGTCGTACGTCGCTCCATTCGGCGTATGGGGGTCTGTGTATGGCCTCTTGATGAACTTTGTTGTCGTCATGGGTCAGTTCTGGGTTGCGCTATTCCCCACTGCTCGTGCCGATGTCAAGGCATTCTTTGAGATTTTCTTATCGTTGGTTATTTACATTGTGTTATACTTTGGACATAAGATATACAAGCGTAATTGGAGGTTGATGATCCCGCTGGCGGAGATGGACATTGACACAGGGAGAAAACACTTTGATATCGAGTTGCTAAAACAGGAAATCATCTACGAGAATGAGCGAATCGCATCGAGTCCCTGGTGGTACCGTCTTTACCGTGTTTGGTGTTAATAGTTTATACATGGGTGTTTTTCTTCTTCTTTGGTTAGTGCAGATAAACCCTAGTCATGTTTCGGGGTAACTCGGAGTTAGTGTCGGATAACCGAGATTTTTGGCAACTGTGGGGGGATTTTACTTCCTTGCCACTTTTACAAAACCTCAAGATGTCCGGCGTCTTTGTAAGTCTCCAACTACATCCCTGGAAAGTCTTTCTAGCAGGTGATGAGATCCACGGGACCGTCAAGATCGATTTTCTCAAGACGATATCGGTCAAGAACGTGCAAGTGAAGCTCATTGGCGTAGCAGAGACAGAGTACCACCAAAACACCGGCAACAGTGTGATCGTGCACCATGAGAAACATGACCTTGTCTATGACGTCTGTACGATCTTCCCACCTCCAGAGATGGAGGACGTGTTGATGAGCAAGGACTATACTCTTACAGAGGGAAACACGTTGGAGTCCAAGTTTCTCTTCAAACTGCCCTTCACTACGCACTGCAGTGATGAGACATCCCGCATGTCATCCCACTTCAACCAATCCCGGCGTGAACAAGCCCACGCCTCCTCAAACCACAACAAGGACTCTGGCAAACACATTGAAGGGTGTCTCCTTCCGCCCACCTTCAGAAACAAGACTCTTCGTGCGGGTAAAATCGCAGAGGTGAAGTACTTCTTAAAAGTGACTATCCGCAAACCACAGACCCTTTCTCTCAACATTCGCCAGGAGTTCCCCATCCAGATTGGGATTCCACCACCGGACCCATTTCCTGCAGATGATCGTGTCCTTGCTGCTTCGGACATGCTCTCCATTACCAAAAACAAGGATGGATCGAGCTCGAATGCATTGACGTCAATGTTCAAAAGTTCGAAATCCAAGACTGACATTCGCTTTAGAATTGCATTCCTCCGCCCAAGATTCATCATCTCGGGCCAGAAAGTCAAGCTTCGTGTGGTATTAATGTGTGACACGTCTCCTTATGAATTCATACAGGATTCCAAGTCACAAGACGAAGAACCCACAAGGCTGGGAGTTCTCTATCTAAAAAAAGCTGAACTCAAGCTCGAAAGCATCGCATCTTTCCATGCACAAAGTATGAGGAGCAAAATCAAGAACACAGCATCACTTCTCCCAGACTCACTGTCAGGGGAGCTGGATCTGGCAAGCATGGATTTGACAGAGTACTTACCAGATGCATGGATTATTGGCTCTTATGCACTGAAATATGCCCTGGATATATCCTCATTGTTCCCTGAAGTCGAATTCCCCCGTATTACGCCAACATTTGATGTCTGTAACATTCAGTACCGTCATAGTCTCAAGCTCAGACTCAAGTTTGGTGCCAGTGCGGATGGATGGGGCTCCACAAAAGCGGATATGGATCATTACTGTGTAGTTGTGGGTAAGTTCCCGAAGGAGGAGGAACCGGAAAAGCTTCCCGAATATTCGAAATGACCTTTACGATTCTTTTAATTGGTACAATCCATCTTTTAATCTAATTTATACTCTTATTCCCTTTCGTTGTCCACTATATTCGACCACACCATCCGTACAGTCCTTCTTCAACACCAACTTGAAGCAAAGGTATGGATCACTCTTTGATACACAACATGACATGAACCTTGGAGTAGATACCAACAATCTGGGACTACCAACCATGACCTTTCGTGAAAACAATGAAGATATATCCAAACCATAAATTCCTTGGCGAATGATTGCATCTTGCGGAGTATAATGATGCAACTGTTCTACTTGCTTCATCTCACCGAGGTCAATCATCGTCTCCGAGTGTCCAGTTTGGCATAAAGCGTCTTTCTGAGGTCTGTTTTGTGTCTGTTATTGGCTTCAACATCGATTTTGGAATAAATGAAAATCGATGCTTCTTTTATATGAAAAATACCGATCCCATTAGATTGAATGCTCGTGATCCCAGTCTCGATGCCGTTTGTCTTGAAAGTTGTTGGGTATTTGTTGCAAAGAAGCATGACTGAGTACTCATTATCGTTGATGTCACAACCCATGCGATGGTAATGCACTTCAAGCATTAGGTCAATACCATCCAGTGCTTTCCTTGTGAATAGAGAAGGATCATCTGGGCCGAGTCTGTGTGACTTGGCCTTTGGTGTAAATAGAGATCTGAGAATGCTGCAGGCAGGGTGACAATAACTTGATCTTTTGAATCTCTGAGAGAAATTGAAAGGAACTGTCTTTCGAATCAATTCGTTCTCCAACGTCACGATGGGAAATGTAAGGGGGTAGCCTTCATGATTGGTATACACACACTACATGTACTTACATAATCATAATCACATAGTATTGACTTGCAGCCTAAACCTTCATCATATTGCAATCGGTTATTCTTGTCTCTCCGTTATATGTTGTTGTCATACCATTCTCCTCCCTGGAGAACTCGAGACGGACTTGGATGTTGTATGGGCTCACTTCCATGTTACAAGTCTTGAACACTGGAGCGACCTGAGTGATGCAGAAGGCTGGGAAGAATTCGGAGATGTCCATGGCGTAGTACTCTGGATGGTAGACATCAAGTCTCACATCGCCATACCATGGAAGTTCTGATGTTGGAACGAGGTTCGCAAGATCAAGTTCGTACGGGGTATTGTTGTGGAGAAGACGTTGCTGTTCCTTGATCTTTGCAAAGCGATCCTTGGCACGCACAGTAGTGGTAGAAAAGAGATCGACGAATAGCTTTTCAAGAGTAAATTTTCCCTTTCCGTTAGATTGTTTGAATAACTCTTTTGTAGCAAAATCTAAAACGTCGCACTGGTAAGCACGAGGTGATTGCTTGCACAAAAGCAACACCTTCATACGCAAGTCCTGTTCAAGAGCCACATCCTTGCAGAAGAATACAGAGAACTTCAACGATAATTCTTTTGGGGAGGTCCCAGGGACAAAGCAATACTCCTCAGACACCGCGGATGATACGGATGCCATTGACCCAGATCTTACTTTCTTCTGGACCGGAACAGCCGAACTGGCAACTGTACGTGACTTCAAATTATCTGATGTAAACTCGGTCGCATTAGGAGAGCTCAAGTTTCCATAAAATGGAACCACGATGATTTCACGCTCCTTCTTGATGCTCTGAGGAGAATGACCTGGTCTGAAGATAAGGACTCTGATGAAATAGTCGACAACACCTTGCCCTGCTGATCCTCTGATAGTGCATGATGGAGGCGGTTGGGAATAGACATCGTGCTGATTATTGGCATTATATCCACACTGAGACAAATCTGGTAAATATAGCGCAAAATCATAACTCAGATCGCTGCCCTTGTCAAACATGTGCAACGAGGAATTTGTCCAGTTATCCTCTTCCTTGGGTGGGAATATCTTCACCTTCTGAAAAACAACATCGTGTGTTTCATAAACCGGATCATTTTCCTTGTCTTCATCATAAACCAAGGTTTTTGCATAACCAATGAGTTGCACTTGAATGTCAACCACTTTGATGCTCGAAAGCGCACTGATCTTCACTTGGCCACTAATTTCGCTGCCTGGACGGTAAACGGGGGACTTACCACCACCCGCAGCGTCTCTATTGAATTGAATATCAATCTGAACGGGTACCATAACCGATCGATCTTTCTTTGCCTCTTCTTTGAAACTACTGAAGAAAGGAAGCAAAAGCAATCTTACAAAGATCAACCCCGGTTCAACCGATCCCCCACAGGATATGGTGTTCGGGTGTTTTCTGCTGCATTCGGAGGATTGGTCGTGATTTTATCTCTTTATAGCACATGACTTCCAAACCAACTGAAATGTCCAGTTGCGTATTCTATCACAGCAAAGTCCTGAAAATCAATCTGTAGGACTTAAACAAGTGATATTTTAAAATATAATTAATAATTTCTTTCAAGAAATGATGTGGACGATAGCCATTGAATTTGCGAACCGGTACTGAGATAAAGAACTCAAAGCAAAAAAGTACTATATATGTAGCCTAAATTTGATGATTTTTGAAATATAATTCATCATAAATTAAGTAGCTCATATAAAGACGTCTAAGCAGATCTTTTCAAATTCATATAAATCCTACAATATGCTCCAATAGATATTAAAATAGAAAATGCTTTCGTTAATACATAAATAGTGGAGTCCAAGTGAGACCAAAAATGCACCATCGATCATCACTTTGTGAAGGATGTGAACTCCAAGTTTTTGAAAATAGTGTTATCATCATCATCTGGGAACTCATACTGGTTGTTGTTCGTTGGTCTGGTAGCAGTGCTGTTGCTTCTTTTGATCCCACTATCGCCACCACTGTGAGAGGAGATCTGGCTTAGGAAACCTTGACCAAGACTTGTCTTCTGCTTGTTGGAGTCCTCATCGTGTATCTCGTTCTTGCTCTGCCCTAGCGCAGCAACTGCCTTTTCCTTGATCTGAAGAATCTGTCTCATTCTGTGCGACCAATTAGATGCGTAGTTACCATTCGAATGCCACACTTGTGCGAATTGATCAGCGACAAGTGCCAGCGTACGCACAAATGTTGGTAAGTTCTCTTCAGAAATAATTTTGAAGTGACATGTAGCAAAGAGGCCAGGGACCCCAGAGCGACGATGAACTTTCACTTTATACTTCTTGATATGCGTCTCTGAGGACGTCTTACCGAATGAAATACTGTGTGGTTGGATGACAATATTCAAGAAGTTGAACTGGGACTTGATCACGTTGAAATCAAACTGCTGACCAGACTCGTCAAAGAAGATGTTGACATAGTTATTACCAACGTGTCTCTTCTTGGCAGAGAATCCGGTATCCTCAGAATTTGATGGCATCAATGTCGTTGTGTGGAAAATGAGCTGCAGAATCTTGTCGTTCCACCCGTATGCAATCTCGCCATCGGCATCATTTTCCGTATCAAGACCACCAACATAGAAACTCTTACAACCCTTCAACTTGATAGGTCTCCCAAACTGCTTCAAGAACTCGTCAAATTCTGGTGATCCAGCAGTGTTGGAAAGAATTTCCTGCTCAGTCGTTTGGTTGGAGCCAATATACAACAAGCCAATCTTGTGGTAACCAACAACAGGGATTCGATCAAAGTTGGAAAGAGATCTGTTGAAAGAAAGCTCATCCGGGATAGGAATAGGCTTTACAGAAGCCGAAGGATCAGAGTGGAGCATGAGCTGCAAAAAGATATAGTTGGCAGTGAAGAGATCATCTTCGTTCTTGGAGTGTAGCTGATTGGTGTAGAGTGGAATCATAGACTCATCTGGCGTTATGCGGAAGACGCTCGAGCCTGAAGCCCTTCTGACAGAAACAATAGACTCACCGGTTTTTGAATCGGTTTCAATCCACACAATACTGTTACCATAGACCCATTTCGAGCTCAACACCGAGACATGTTCACCAAACTTCTGTGGACTGATGGTGCTGAAGTTCAACTCAAGATCAGAATATGTGAAGCGAGTGATGAGATCAGAGAAGGAGAGATTCTGATTATTGATCTCAGTACCATGGTCACTCTGGGAGATGATCAGATTTTTGATAATGAATGAAGACAACTTTCTGCGATCATTTAGCTTCATGTTTAGGAACCAATTGGCGATAACATCATACGAGAGTGAGAGAAGGTAGATGGAAATGACCGGTGTAATCTCAAGTGTTTCTGTTGATGGCATAACATCAGCTTCTAACTCAGTGCCATGTTGCAGAATTCCTTGATGTTGATTCTCCTTCACCTCAGTAATGTCATGTGCGTACTGAATAAGCTTGAAAGTGATACCAAACGCTCTCTTGAACTCATCAACAGTGAAGTTTGAGGTCAAAGATGGGATATAGGAGAGAGACAGCAAGAACTCCAAAATATGGGCACTTGCGAAGGCACTTGAGATTCTGGTTTGAAGCTTGGTGAAGATAGCAGAAATATACTTCTTGATAGATAGTGGCAACTCATAACAACAGACAGTCAAGATGTGAATGCATGGAATTGCTGTCTTTTCCCACTGCGACAATCCCACGAGCAAAGCTGCGATGATCTCATCTTCATCTTGTTTACTGAAGATACCATGATAAGAAATCAATGGCGTGAAATTTCTCACAATAGCAACTTGAAGGTCCTGCCTGTTCATGTTCGACGGGATCTTCAACGTTGAGGGTAACTTCAATTGCAACTGATCACAGAGAAGAGATCTCATGCGGCGGATACCCTCACCACAAGTTTCAAAGAGAGTGATGTTGGACAGCTGAGGACAGAAATGTGCATATATGAAGGAGTATACCTCCCAATGGGGACAAGTCTCCAAGACTTGGATCACGACTCTCAACCACCGCTCAATATCTATCACTGGCGCAGTCACCAGTTTCTCCTCACGCGGATCAAAGATCGACAAAGTGTTTGAAGGTTTGTCCAAGGTGTCATCGGGAATGTATTCAATCTCTTCCGGGTAGGTCCACTTCTCGTCAAGAGTGAGCTTTCCGACGTTGCTTTCCTTCACCTTTCTCAAGTTCAAGTTTCTTGCAAAGGCAGCGGAGAGACCATCAATATCGGTTGGCGTTGTCAAATAGACTTGCTTCGTAGCCGAGACCCTGATTCTTGTAAAGAGTCTCAATGTGACAAGTAGTAGGTCGACCAATTTCTTGCCCAAAGCGTCATTGGTAACATCGATTAACATCTTGTATGTCATTGCTGCCTTTCTTCCATCAGATGAGAGACAACGAGCAAAAATAGTCACAAATGCCTTTGTCACAGAGATGAGAGTCTTCTCAGAGAAAGTCTCAGCATCAGTACCTCTCTCCGAAGATCCCAAACCAACCAGACTTGACCTTCTCAACTTTGGCTGGAAGCCAGTCAACTTTGGGGTGAAGTGCTGTGTAACAAGCTTCTCGTACAACGAATCCGAAAATTCCGGCATCAAAGAAGTCATGTGGTCTGTGTAAACCTTGATCACTTCAGTAGTTGACTCGAATGCCAATGCCTTTAACATGACCTCGGCAGCTTCGAGAGAGAGCTCCTCATTGTCTTTGTTCAGTACGGTTGAATTAAAAACGTCCAACATGAGCTTCACACAGCCCACTCTCACGGTCAAATCCCTCGATTCGTCATAGTAGAACGTATCAAGAATCATCTCCAAGTTCTTCCTCCAGTCAGTATTCAATAAAGGAGAACACATGTTCTCAATGGAGTAATACCTCATCACATCGAGACAACCTTTAGCAGAAAGATACTTTGCGTTCTCGATGAAGAACTGGATCAACTTCGCAGTAGAACCCGGATATCTTGATGACTCAGCGAGGTTCTGAAGCTGTACGAGGATCAACTTGTATAGATCAATCTCCTCAGGCTTGGTGAGCGTCTTCGATATCTGTGATAGAACGCAGATGATAGACACATCTTCTGAATCCCAATGCTTCGCACCGATCTGATCGAGGGTCATGCTATCAAGTAAAGTCTCATTGATAAACTTCAAGATCGCCATTACCAAATTAGGCTTACCCCAAGCGATAATTTCACTCATTGCCATCAATAGGGACTTAGTGCTGATCTGGTAGGCAAATCTTGGAAAGAGATATCCCATCATCTTCAGTGCGCCGATAGATCCATTGATGTTCCTATCACCCTTGGTGGATTTGCAAAGCATGATGTCAAAAAGTGTAGAGAAGATATGTGTGGCCTCTGAGCGGTTGATCAAGTTGGATACAACGGAGGAGCACAAGTCATAGTAGTGTAAATCCAAGACCGAGGCACCACAGATGACCTCGAGAGTCTGGTAGAGCATTGGAGTTGGAACAAATTGAGTGATGATGATGTTGTTGACGAGTTGGATGCAAGCTTCCAATATCTGCCTGTCTGAAGTCTTCAGAGCCAACTTTATGGCGATGGAGAGAAGGTCCTCAGAGTGCTTGCTGGCCTCTTCCTCGCTATCCGAGCCAAAAAGACCAGCACTGATACAGTCATTGATGAATGAGAACAACTCGAGAACGTTGTGACTGCGGGCCATCTCTGTTGGTGCCAATGCGGTGATAAACCACTCAAGAAGCGGCTTCTTAAAAGACTCTTGATAATGATGAATGAAACATCCATTGTCGGTCATGATTTTGATTATGTTCAAGAATTGCAGAAAGTCCTGGTCAGACTTGTCTTTTGTGAAGTGGCAGTTGACCAACGCATCACTGAAGTAAGTATACTTTGGTTCTGGGTCATCCGAGGGCAATGACACGCATTGTGTCAATAGCTTCAAGCCGGACTGTCGCACCTGATGCTGAACATTTGGTGAGATCATGTCCTTAGCACAGTACCACACGTCTTCGATTGCACTTGGAGCAAAATCGTATAGGCAATCGGCCAAGGACTCGGCTGCTTTTGCTCGTTGTGATGGGGACCCCTTCTTAAGTTCTTCGATGAGCGCTTGCTTGCTCTTGTCATCGGTCAAAGTGGCGGCGTCTATCTTGTCTCGATCGCTATTGGGCGACTTGAAGGAGCTTGTCAGCGACTTGAAGACCGAACCGAAGCCTTTGCCTGTGTCCATTGTCGAAGATGATGATGGTTGCGATTGAGTCTTTCTGGGTGTATGATTTGCCGATTACGCTCAATTCGAGGCAAATGAGAGAGCTTTTACGGCTGAACAGGAGCCAAGTGAACCGCTGTGGTGGCAATGTCTGTGCAGCGGCCAATCCTCGAAGGTGTTGATGGAAAGTGGCGTGTAGTCGGGTACCTTTTCTTTGTTCAGGCGGGCAGAAAAAAAAATCCTGCAGCACCACAAAGGCTGCGGTTTGTACTATCAGTTTAGGGGGGGCGATCTGCGCTATATGCGAGACAACGAAGCAACCAGCTTGAGGCTAAATGAAGGAGCACAGGAAGGTCAATTCGAAGCAATATGAGGGGGAGGGGTGGAAGAAGGACCAACAAAGGCACAGCTCTTAAATCCATCGACTCCACATCTATGGCTCTATGATGTCATCTAAGACTGCGGCTCATATTGTCGCGATTTCGAGATCTATACTTTAGCGGTTTTTGTGGTGCGGCTCGTGCCACTTTCTCGGCCTCTTTCGAGCAAGGTGATAGCGGAAAAAACACAAAATAGCCTCTTGTGAATCTTTTCTGAGCCTCTGGGAAACTCGGTTTTGCTTTGTTTGACGTGTTTTCTCGATTAAATTCCTCTTCAACAAGATATGCCGGAGGGGTCTAGTCTGGGCCCTGAACCCGAGGGGCTCATCGCACTAAACGAAAGGAGCCCGAAAACTTTTTTGCACACCCCCATAGTCACCCCATGACACATCCATTAGTTTGCCACCCAGCGCGCCATTTTTGTGAGCTCTTCTCATTCACTTACACTAACTCACAAGGAGGGCCCTATTATCTCCCATCCCCTTCAATACAGGTGTAGAAGTTCTGCAGACCCCCCCTACGCTGGCAGGATTGACTCACAATGCCCCTCTCAGTGGCACCAAACCTCGAGAATCAGCTCTCTTTGAAGAGCGAGATCCTCGAGAAAACCCCACCACCGATGCTCCTACCAACCGATCCAGCTTTCAAAGCCATAGAGAAGCGTCTGCTACAAAAGTTTGACTACATTATCATTCCATGCATCTGTCTATGTTACCTCTTTTCGAATCTTGACAAATCCAACATCGGTAACGCAGAGGCGGCAGGCCTGTCTGAAGACCTTGGTCTGACTGGGAACCAGTACGGTAACGCCGTTTCATTACTCTTCGTTACTTATGTTGTGTTTGAGACTCCATTTGCATTGGCGTTGAAGTACGTCGGCATTAAGATCACACTGTCAGTGCTTATGCTCTGCTTTGGTATTGTCTGCCTCTGTACCTCTTTCGTGACAGGTTATCACTCTTTACTCGCTTGCAGAATGCTTCTGGGGTTCTTCGAGTCTGGAATCATCCCAATCATTAACGTCTATCTCGGTATGTTGTACACGAGGCAGGAGATGGCGAAGAGATGCTCAGCTGTGTTCAGTGCTAGTGCGGCCGCTGGTGCTTTCGGTGGTCTCTTGGCATACGGTCTTATCAAGATTAATGCACATGGCTGGGAAGGCTGGAGATGGCTGTTTGCAATTGAAGGTGCTCTTACAATAGTTTCCTGTCCCTTGCTCGTACTTCTGTTGCCAAACCAATTATCCACAGTTTGGTGGCTGAATCAGGAGGAGAGAGAAGTGCTCAAGATCAGACTCGCTATGTATCCTGACTTTTTCCAAGATGAGAAATTCTCTTGGAGTGAAGTCAAGCGCAGTCTCCTCGACATCAACAACGTTTTCATCTGCTGTTACGAGTTTTGTGTTGACTTGACACTGTTTGGTATCTCAACGTTCTTACCTTCTATTATCAGAGGTATGGGCTACAACAAATACGAGACCCAACTCCTTACAATCCCATTCTACACTATAGCTCTTGTTTCCTTTGTTATTGTGGGATACTTCTCAGATAAGTATCGTCACCGTGGTGGATTCCTTCTTGGTGGGCTTGTCTTTGAGCTGGTCGGATACATTGTTCTGGTATCTGCAGATTCTCTTGGTGCTAGATACTTTGGCTGTATGATGATTGGAGTGGGTATTTACGTTTGCTCCGCCTTGAGTATTATGTGGGCCAACAACAACAATGCAGGCCACTACAAGCGTGCTACAATGGGAGGAATGATAACGTCGATCGGATCGTTATCTGGTGTGCTGGCCGGCCAGATCTACACCTCGGATAGTGCACCAAGATATCTCAAGGGGTTGACGATTGCCCTGTCTCTGACATGTGTGGCATTCCCACTGGTATTGGCTCCAATGTGGAACTATCGCAGAATGAACAAGAAGAGAGAAGAAATTTTGGCAGAGAAGATCAAGATTGGCGAGGAGGCTGACCTTGAGGAGAGCGAGAGACCCAAGGACGATAGGGATCTTCGCTTCAGATTCCTTCTATGATCATTTTAATTTAGATATATAACTTGAGCCTGTCAACGTAGGAGGACTGCGTGACACAATAGCCCGTTTGTATTGAGCCTCCAATTCCCGTGGGGCTTGTGGGACGAAAGGATTCGCTACTCTTCTGTCGCACGAGTCAGGTTACATGAAAAGCACTCCACTCACAAGCACGCCTTGCCTCACTAGTCGAACCCTGAAAAAACGAGTCACGGCCGGGGGGGGGGGGTCTATATGTCATACGTTAAGCTTAATTAGGCCCAGGACTAGGCCGATATCCCGGCCAATCACCTGTAAAACGATACAGCGGACCCGAGACAAAGGCGCACAACAAACACAGGGTCCACCAGCCCGAAGGAGGCGGGCAGAGAAAATTTTCCAACGGCTGCAATTGGCTAGTGCGCACGTAATTTAGGTCGTTTTCGGTTGGTATACCGAATTAGGCACTGTGCGCCATTTTGCGCTAGTTCTGTGCACCCAGAAATTTTTTTATCTGATCAATCTGACACGGTAAGGGCCACACCGTATTTTACCGGAAGGTGCGCTAGAGTTGTTCTTTGAGGCCCCCGTGCTGGCGTTTGTCTATGGAATTTGTGTGAATTTGGGAAGAATTTATGTTCATTCGTGTATATATGAATAGAGCTAGTGAGAACTCGTATTTCGCCTGATCTTGGTTCTTTTTAGCGCCATGAACAGACCCCAAGAGCCGTTTCCGGTGGTATCGGGTTTATTTCTCCGGAGCCCAAAATGGGTCTTGCTGCGAGATATAAAGACCAAGAGACCTACGTAGAAAAATTTTCCCGCCAAATATCGAACCGAGCTCCTGGAACATCATCACACACAAATGAAGTTCGCCTTTCTTGCTCTTCCAGCTCTCGCTGCTGCCGCTGCCCTTCCACAGCCTTTGATCACTGACGCTCCAGCGCTCGTGAAGCGTGGAGGCACCGAGGAGAAGCAGCTCACCGACAAGGTGTGGAAGTCCACCTCCGACGGTGTCACCGAGAACATTACCCCAACTGTCATTGACGGTGTGACCATCTCGGCCTCCCCAATCACAGACTCCGCTACACCATGGGCGTCCCTCGACAACTCTGGTATCCCATACCTCATCACGCCATCTGTTTCCGATGGTACCACCATCTCTGCTTCCCCAACCCCAACTGCCTCCGGCTACCCAGACGCCGACTCTGTGCCTCCAGTTCTCAGATGTTGGGGTGACAGAGTCCCAGCAAACGACGAGGATTCTCCAGGCTACCCATTCTGTACTGCTTTGAACGGTACTGAGATGGTTGTTGGTGAGACATACTGGCTCACGTGGGACCCAACTTACTTCGACTCTGACTCCATCACCAAGGTTCAGATCTCCCTCATTGCTTACCCACAGACCGGTAACTCCAACGATACCCTCTTCACCTCTGACTACGTTTCTAGAGTTGACGGTTACTACCCATTGACCATGAGATCCCAGTACATCAGATCTGGTAACGGTTACATGTGGATCGTCATCACTCCATTGGTTACTTCCCAGTCTGACGCTACCACTGTTGGTGCCAAGACCGGTCCAATGGTTAGAGCCATCATCTCCTCCTCTGAGGCAAGCACTACCATCTCCAAGGTTCCTTCCGACAACAACATCGACACCTCTTCCTCCTCCACAAAGAGCAACAAGGCTAAGGTTGTTGCACCAGCCGTGGTCGTCCCAGTTATTTGTGTCATTGCCATTGCTGCCGGTGTTGTCTGGTACTTGAACAAGCAAAAGAAGGCCGCTGCTTCTGGTTCCTCTGGTGCTGCCGCTGCTGGCCCATCCTCTGGTGCCGCTGGTGACATCCACTTATCCAGAACCACTACAAAGGACAACGCCTCTATTATCACTGAGGAGACTGGCCACAACCCATTCCAGGAGACCTCCAGAACCGTCCTCTGATTGCGTTTTGAGAGCTTGATACTCCTTGGCTGCCAGTCTTTTCACCTGATCCCATGCTTATGATGATGACATGCTTCGACAATCCAACACACATAACCCCCCTTCGCACATTCAGCTCCTTCAAACGCTTTCCTCGAACGGCACACTCACACCACTTCCATCATTTGACAACGAATTGCTCCCGTGTCGTTCACTGCCTCATGTTCTAATTTTGTCTCATATTTCTTCTCGTTTCACAAAATTGGGCCACATAAAATTGCTTTTATCCTGGCCCATGTCTTTCTTGTAATCCTTCTTTAGTACATATCTTCTTTGGTTTTTGTATAAACTTCGCTGCAGGTGCATTGGAAACAATTGCTTACATACTGATATCTCATCGATCATATTGTAAAGTAAGTACTCGTTTTTCCGGACTTCCGATGAGCGGAGAGCAGCCGGGGCTTTCAAGAATTGACCAGCTTCAAATACGACGTAATAGTTACTTGCTCAAGCACGAATATCGGTGAAAAATATTGAGTAGGATGGGTTAGCAAACAAGCAATAGGAGACGCAACCCTAGGAGCCCAAAGAAAAGAATAAGACACCATGATTAGCTAAGATATGAGGATCCTTAGAGAATCGGTAGGGGCACAAGAAACGGATCGATTGGCAAAAAAAATTAAGCGAACTAAGGTCCTACCCGGATTCGAACTGGGGTTGTTCGGATCAAAACCGAAAGTGATAACCACTACACTATAGGACCTTATTCGAAATCGAAATTGGTGTTCGTAGAACGGATCAGCAAAAGAATGGACAAAAACCGAGCGCCGGGGTTCTTTAGAGCATATTTGTAGCCTCAGAGGAGTAGCTGGACCACATTAAAGACAGATGAGATGTATTTGAAGCCGTCAACGGGCATCCTTTGTTACCCATTGTCGGTTCGGCCCAACACAAAGAGTTCGTTCTGAATCCACTTTCCGGTAGGCCCAGCACCGAGAATTCATCTTAATTCCATTTTTCGGTAGGCCCAACACCGAGACTTTATCTTTATTTCGGTATTGACAAACCTTTAAAAGAGACAAAAAGTGGTCAAACGAGTCTTTCCAACTCACAGCGCCCTCTATCCATCATAGAAGACCCTACTAGGAAGCAATGCGATATCGCAATTTGACGGATTCTTGTCCTTATGGGCTCTCGGTCGTTGTTCCTCATCATAATGCTATCAACCCATGTCTTCTAGAGATTCTCATCGCTCTCCCAGCTGGGATCCTTTTGTTGTTCGGAACCATGCAGCTAATGGGATTGATTTTTTCACCTACATTTGGGAACGTGCGTCTCATGAAGCTGCCCAAACCTGCTATTTGGCGACTCTTCAGCATTGTTGTTCAGGCTGTGATTCTGTTCATTCCCGACAAGCCTTACTTTTTGATTAACTCTATCTCTCTTCTTTTGCTGGCATTTCCACTAACCTTCCTTGACCCATTCAAGTCATCGGTTCCAAGAGCTTCTCTGCTCTTCTATTTCTTGCTGTCTATTATCTTTTCGTTTGTGTCTATCATCCAGTCTCTTCTTACCGAGTTTGTCATTGCCCACAATGACCCGAGACTTTACATCTCACTATTGAATTCTATTAACATCTTTGTGTCACTCACAACGAAATACACTCCAGTTCTCGAGGCTCTCAAGTTCTATTCACAGACGGATGCGATCCAGGCAAACATGCTGTCCAAGCTCACTCTTGTATGGATGAACGGCCTTTTGACGAAAGGTTATAGGAATCAGACCATCACTGAGGAGGATATCCCAACACCTCCAGCTTCGTTGGATCCCGAAGCTGGATATGAAGCTCTCCGCAAAGCTTGGGAAGCACAGACGAAGAAGTCTCTTCTATTTGCCCTCATCAGGGTGTTTGGTGGAACTGTTCTTATTGCTTCATTCTTCTCTGTGCTGGATGATGCTCTTAGTTTCGTTCAGCCACAGCTGCTCCGTGCACTAATCAAATTCTTCAACACCCCAGATGCAGAGCCAATCATTGGCTTCCTTCTTGCGGCTGGTTTGTTCGTTGTGTCATTGACTGGTGTTGCTATCCACAATAAGTACTTCCTCACTATCTACGAAGCTCTGCTTGGATGCAAAGGAGCTCTGATGACGATGGTTTACCAGAAGGCTCTTACGCTTTCACCTGAGGCCAAGAAGGAAAGAACTACCGGTGACATTGTGAATCTGGTCTCTGTTGACGTGAATAGAGTGCAAGACCTTGCAAACCAGTTTCAGACCATGCTATCCATTCCAGTCAAGCTCATCCTCTGTCTCATCTCTCTCTATAATCTTCTTGGAAATGCCACTGTTGCTGGTATTGTCACAATGGTCATCATGATCCCCATCAACACCTTGTTATCCAGAAGCATCAGATCGCTCATGAAGACCCAAATGAAGTACAAGGACGCGAGAACGCAAACAACATCCGAGATTCTCCTTGGAATCAAGAGTATTAAGCTGTATGCTATTGAGAAAGCCATGTTGGAGAAGTTAAGTCATGTCAGAAACGAGCTTGAGTTGAACAACTTGAAGCATATCAACGCTATGATGGCCTCCCTCACCTTTTTATGGTATTGTGTTCCTTTCTTCGTGAGTTGCTCGACATTTGCTGTGTTCACGTACACCACCAAGCAACCTTTGACTCCAGATATTGCATTCCCCGCTCTTGCACTCTTTGACCTTCTGTCTGATCCTATCTTCATGATACCATCTCTCATCACCTCGTTGGTGGAGACATCCGTTTCTTTTGACAGAATTTCCAAGTTCTTGAACTCTGAAGAGATTGACTCAGAACTCCTCAAACACTTTGACAAAGTTGAAACTATGGGGAGGGTTGCTCTCAAAGCCAACAACTGTTCTTTCCGATGGGAGCGTAACAAGGACGTTAACTCTGATTTATACGATGAAGAGACTAGCACTGGTGCTTCAAAGGTTGCTCTCGAAATTGACCACTTTGAGGCAAAGAAGGGCAGGTTGACTTGTATTGTTGGTCGTGTCGGTTCCGGTAAGTCTACATTCTTACAATCTATCTTGGGTTACTTGCCATGTGTGGGTCTCAGTGGAAAGGAGCCATCAGTTGAAGTATATGGATCCATTGCCTACTGCGCCCAGGTTCCTTGGATCATGAACGCTACATTCAAGGAGAATATCCTATTTGGCCACAAGTACGATGAGGACTTCTACCAGAAGACACTCGAAGCCTGTCAGTTATTGCCAGATCTTGAAGTTTTACCAGATGGAGACAACACACACGTGGGAGAGAAGGGTATCTCACTGTCGGGTGGTCAAAAGGCGAGACTCAGTCTGGCTAGAGCAGTTTACTCGAGATCTGATATCTATCTCCTCGATGATATCCTCTCTGCTGTTGACGCACATGTTGGCAAATCCATCATTGAAGAGGTCATCAACGGTATCCTTTCTACGAAGACTGTGATTCTCGCAACAAACTCGATTGCTGTGCTCGCCTGCGCAGAGAATATCGTGCTGCTTGAGCATGGAAAGATTGTTGAGACTGGAAGTTACAAGGAGGTGGTTGGCACAGACAGCAAGATCTCTAACCTCATCTCAGAGTTTGGATCTTCGGCCGCCAGCGAACCCTCATCTTCAGCACAGTCCACATTTGATGACCCGCCAGGTGATGTCGAAAAACCTGCTATCATGAGAAGATCCAGTACTGTCACCCTCAGAAGAGCCAGTATTGCTTCATATAAAAAGGTTGCGATGAATGACAGTGGAAAGTCCAAGAAGTCCGCACAAGCATCCGAAACTGCTGCTATTGGTGGTGTTGACTTCAGAGTTTACAAAGAGTACGCTAACGCTTGTGGTCTTCCGAACGTTTTGGCTGTGGTATTTCTCATGATTCTGACACAGCTTACCTCCATCGGTGCTAACTACTGGCTCAAGCATTGGTCCGAGAGTAACGAGAAGAGCGGACATAATGATAACGCTTGGATGTTTGTTGGCATATACGCACTGCTTGGTATTGGATCTGGTGTCTTAACGCTGTTCAGGGCCATTGTATTGTGGGTATACTGTGCTTTGAAGGGCTCAGCCGCTCTCCATGACAGAATGGCCATTGCCGTTCTGAGATCTCCAATGTCTTTCTTCGAGACAACCCCGGTGGGAAGAATTCTTAACAGATTTTCCTCTGACGTTAACAAGATCGATGAGATGCTTCCGAGAATCTTCAACATGTTCTTCTCATCTATTCTCAAGACTCTGTTAACCCTTGGTTTCATCGGTTTGGCAATGCCTTCTTTCCTGTTTGTCGTTGCGGCATTGTCGGTGGTGTACGTCTATTACCAGCAGTTCTACATCTCTACATCTCGGGATTTGAAGAGAATTGCCAACATATCCAGAAGTCCAATCTATTCACATCTTCAAGAGACTCTTTCTGGGTTTGGTACCATCCTAGCATACAAACAAGAGCCTCGTTTCCGTTTCATCCACTTTGCAAACGTTACTTTGAATGTCAAGGCTCTGTACATGTTCAGATCTATCAACAGATGGCTGGATGTCAGACTCCAGTTGATTGGATCCATCATCATCTTCACTACAGCTTCCTTGGCTGTTGTCAAGCACGTCAGTGGTGGTATGGCTGGTCTTCTCCTCTCTTATGCATTGGAAGCCACGATGTCCCTTGGTAAAATGGTGCGTCTTACAGTTGAAGTCGAAACGAACATTGTTTCGGCTGAAAGAGTGCTGGAGTATTGTGACCTGCCCCCGGAAGCAGAGGAGATAACTGATGTTAGGCCACCGGACAGTTGGCCGGCTGAAGGTTCTGTGAAGTTTGATAATTATTCAACACGTTACAGAAAGAACTTGGATCTAGTGTTGAATGGTGTGTCTTTCGACGTGAAACCTGGTGAGAAGGTTGGTATTGTCGGAAGAACTGGTGCGGGAAAGAGTACACTCTCTCTTGCACTCTTCAGAATCATCGAGCCAACCTCTGGGCGCATATTTATTGATGGCATTGATACCACTAAGCTTGGACTTCATGACTTGAGAAGCAAACTTGCCATCATTCCACAAGACTCACAGGCGTTTGAAGGTACAATCAGACAAAACCTGGATCCTGTCGGAGTTCATTCTGATGAGGAGCTGTGGAGGGCACTTGAACTTGCACACCTGAAGCCACACATTCAGCAGATGGTGAGTAATGATGTTGATGGATCAATGGGGCTAGACTCCACACTTTCAGAAGGTGGTTCGAACTTGTCTGTTGGTCAGAGACAGCTCATGTGCTTGGCGAGAGCACTGCTGAACCAATCGAAGGTACTTGTCCTCGATGAAGCCACCGCTTCTGTGGATGTGGAGACTGATCGTATTGTTCAGGAGACCATCAGAACCGAATTCAAAGACAGAACCATCTTGACTATTGCTCACAGAATTGACACTGTGATGGATAGTGATAAGATTCTGTGCCTGGAGAGTGGGAAGGTGAAGGAGTTTGACTCCCCAGGGAATCTCCTGAGGAAGAAAGACGGTTTGTTCTACAATCTTTGCTTACAAGGTGGCTATCTCACCTCTGAAAGCGACTAAAATTTTTTTCAAACAGTTGTTTGTATATCATTAATAATCACAGATATAGATACATTTAAATCTTATCGTTAGCTCAACACCAGACCTTATAGAGCCTGTAGTAAAATGGCTTAGCGGCGAGGGTTTGCTTCTCGTATATGATTTCTTGCTTCAGCAAGTCCATGTCGACATGTTTTCTACCCGTGTCGATGTCCATGTCAGTAGATTTGATGTACAACCTCCACTCACGCTTCCAGATCTTGTGGGCAACGTAGAATGCAATGAAGATGCAAAGAGAAAGGAAAACGGAGAAGAAGTTCTTAGCGTCAGCGGTTGCACTTGGGAAGAGCGCAACCCAGAACTGACCAATAATAACGAGCATGTTCATCATGAGACCGTAATAAGAGCCCAAGACGCCAAACTGAGCAACATAGGTCAACTCATCAGTGTTTCTCCCTTGTGCCGCCAAAGCCCATCTGAATCTGATGTGGGAAAGGCAGATGGACATCCAAGCAAAGATGGTGGAGAGACCAGAAAGGGCAGACAACCACAAGAACACCTCACTCTGCTTGTCGGAAGCCGCAATGAAGGAAAGAAGGCCAATAAAAAGAGTCACAAAAGTGGCATACAATGGACGGCCAGTTCTGTCAACGTAGGAGAGGAATTTTGGAGCATGCCCAATGTCAGCAAGGGAAGCCAGCACTCTCGAGGATGCATACACAGATGAGTT
Organism: Petasospora hungchunana; assembly: GCA_030563225.1. Taxonomy (NCBI): domain Eukaryota; kingdom Fungi; phylum Ascomycota; class Saccharomycetes; order Phaffomycetales; family Wickerhamomycetaceae; genus Petasospora; species Petasospora hungchunana. The sequence continues at coordinate 287,738 of JAKUBL010000001.1, read as the reverse complement.
AGCAACAGAAAGGATGGCGATCAAAATGACAACATTCATAACCGAAGGCAAGCCCTTGATGCCGGCGTTCTGGATGGAGATGACGAATGGAGAAACAGAAGCGTAGGAGTCACCGTTGAGAAGTCTGTCATCGTTGTATGGAACAAGACAGCCGATCAACACAAGTGTGACAATATAGATACAAGTAACCAACCAGAAAGTCTGTTTAGCAGCTCTTGGAATGGTAGCTCTAGGGTTCTCGGTCTCAGCGGCAGTCATACCAATGAGTTCAGTACCAGCAAACGAGAAAGCAGCCGTGACAAAGACAGAACAGACACCCTTGAAGCCATGTGAGAATGCACCTGGGTTGTACCAGTACTTAGCACCGATGTAGCCACCCTGAGGACCACCACCACAAATCAGCACGATTCCCAAGATGAAGAAGCCTAGGACAGCAACAACCTTCACAAGAGAAAGCACAACCTCCGACTCCGCGTAATACTTAACGTCAAGCATATTGAGTACAAAGATGAAGACATAGAAGACAACAACCCACACATCTGCGTTGATATCGTCTCTCCAGTATCTAATAGTGATTGCAGCTGCGACAAGCTCCAATGGAAGAAGTATGAGCCACTGAAGACAGTAGTTCCAGCCCATTGCGAAACCGACGGATGGGTCGATGAATCTGGTAGCATACGTTGTGAAGCCACCAGTGACGGGGAATGTGACACAGAGCTCACCGAGAGCAATTGAAGTAGAGAACATCATGGTCGCCACAATGACCCAGCCAATGATTAGGGCAGCCGGACCACCAGTGTTAAGTGCACCACCAGAGTTAACGAAGAGACCAGTACCGACGGAGCCACCAATAGCGATCATGAGCAAGTGACGGAGGGTAAGCTCCTTCTTGAGACTCGTGTTGACGGAGTTAAGGGCTGCCCTCTCGAGGTCTGTTAGCTGTTTAGCGTCTTTAAGCTCAGTCTCTGTGTAGTAGATTTCAGACTCTGTGGCCTCCGCTGGCTTAAATGAGTCTTTAAATCTGTTCCAGGCATTGCCAGATTCGTATACCTGTGACAGGTCTCCCTCTGTTTTGGGTGAGAATATTGATGACTCTGACATTGTGGTGGGTGATGAGATGTAACAAGCTATGTCCTCCTAGCCAGTTATGAGGGGACAAGTCTAGTTAAAGGGATTTAACAGAAATGAATGAATCGGCTTAAATGACACATCGGAGAGGGAACGAGCAGACCACAGAAGATTTTATAAGCGGGCCCAGAGGTTCTGGTGATTTCATGCAGGAAAAATTGACACGAGCAAAAAGAAACACAAAAAAATGCCCTGCACCGGCAGTTTCTACGCCCGTTAGCGGCGACTACAAAGAAGCTACAATCTTTTAAATGATTTCATTGAGATCACATTGCTCGCAAGTACTTCAAGGAACGACTTGTGCACTTTCTACTGATACAAAATGTCAAGCTACGAGAGTTCAAAACTATTCTATTGTTCTCTGACCGTCAGATCGCGATTTTACGTGTCTTGGTGTCAAATTTACTGCAACGAAAGAGTTATGATTGGATGAATGGTGTTCTATATCCTTCAAGATGGGATATCGCCTAAGTACAGCTAACGAAAGGCTAATTTTTGAACATTCATCAAAGATAGAGAAATCAGCCTGCCAGAAAGATGACTCTGGCCGCCCTGTCAGTGCCGTCTGCCTTTCGCTCCTACTCTGCGGCACCACTTCTACTGCCCGTACCAAATCTTGGGAAATGGTCACGAGCCCTCAACTCCAGCTACAAACGAAAGGTAAACAAAGGCTACTCAACTATTCAACCACTTCCATCACGGCGGTTCATTGTGCCAGCGACAGAAAATCACGTCTTTTGTCTGCTACAGTGATCTGAATTGTTGAAAGATACATAAAAAGGAAAACCATGCCTCCACAGTTCTTTAAAGACGCACAAAATGGCTTGGGTAACAAGTTTCTCCCAAGAGCGTTTGCCTTGAACATCGGCGCCTCGGCGGCTAACGACAGCCATTCCCAAGACCGCCTCTCCGCCAATACTTCTGCCACTGAGTCTGTTCCACAAGCTTCCTCAACTGCGCCATCAACCGCTCACTCTTCCCATTTCTTGATCAAGTCCACCTCCGTCAATAGAGCTCCAATAAGCTCGTTACAGCACGGCGACAAGCCCAATGGGGCGGTCTATAATCTTGATGTTGAAAGCATGTCTTTGACAAACCTGGAGACTTCACAAAGCCATTCCGTTGACCCTCTGTCAAGATCCCATGCCTCTATGGTCGAGGATGACGAGGAGGACGATGAGATTCAGATCACAGACATCAGAGATATTGCAGTTCCTATCCAGCATGACCTGACAGATCACTCTCAAGAGGCTAACGCATCAACGGAGACATCGAGCGACCTCTTACTCGAAGCGCTCTACAAATCGCAAAAGTTGTGCTCTGTATTGAAGGACAAGTTGGAGATTGCTAACACTAAGATCGATTGCCAGAGGGATGAGCTCGAGAATCAGAAGCGCGCGGTTGGGAATTTGAAACACTCTATTAAATCCTTCAAGACAACATTGAGTGACTTGGAAATTAAGTCAATGGAGATGAGAGACTCAAGAACATCAGATAACAAGAATGTGATCGAGTTGAAGGCGGAGTATGCTGAGACCAAGATCAGAGTAACCGAGTACAAGAAAATGATAACGACGTTCCAGCAAAAGGTTGATTATCTCAAGAAAATCAAGATTGCTAGTAACTACGAGGTCGAGAAGAGAAACAAGGAGATCCAGAGTCTCACTTCTCGACTTGATGACACTCAAGGTTTGTTGTCTGAGCAGAAGATCAGAACGATCCAACTTGAGAAGATCTTGGAATCCTCAAGAAAGGAATATGACGCAAAGGTTGATGGGCTTGTATCGAATACATCAACTTTGGAATGCAAAATCCAAGAGAGTTTCACTCATAGCTCCAATATCTTGCAGAAAACATTGATGTGCGTTTCTTACAGTTGAATCTTCACACAATGTTACCGAGATACTAACTTCATTATAGGGACAACGTCTCAATGCTTACTCCATGCGTGAATGAGATGAAAGACACCATGTCTCTCAAGATCGACGCCTTGACTGAACAGTACTTGACAACCATGAATCCATCAAATTTTGATTTTAAGTTTCTAACGTTTCTTTCAGAATTGTATCATCTTTAAAGGTCTCAGACGAAGCAAACCTCGCACAGTTGAATACCGTTGCGGCTTCCCTCAAAGAGGACATTACCAGCAGTTGGAGCGCGTTTAGGCTCGACTTGGAGAATGGAGCTACAAGTGCTATTGCACAGCAAAAGTCTATTGATGACACGCTCTCAAAGTTGATCAAGTCCTTGGACAATGTTTCAACCGCAGCTGGGAAAAGCTCCGCTGAATCTCAAAAGTGGTACAAGGATGTGATTAAGAATGTTTCAGAACTTGGTAAGGGTATCAAGGATCAAAATTTAAAGATGGCCAGTGTTGAGCAATGGAAGTTCAAGAATGACAGCTTGAGCACGCAATGTGACTCGTTGAGGGCTAGTCTTCAGATTTGTGAGAAAGAGAATGACAAGCTCCGTCAAGACTTGGATCGCCTCAACAAAGAAATCAAGATGCTTGACCGAAGCAAGATCGAGTTGTCTGACGAAATCAAAAAACTTCATGCACAGGTTGATTCTAAGTCTTGTGCTTTGAAGGACTCTGAGGATAGAGCCTATAAGTGTAAGTCGAATTGTGACAGCAAACTGAGGGCACAGACAGAACTCTATAAGTTGGTTACAGAGGAACGTGATAAAACGAAACAAGACTTGGTAGGAGCTAGAGAGGAAATTCTGAAGTTACGGAATGAGTTGACGGAACAACATAACAACAACGTCGAGCACAATGAGTTCCAAAAATCTGCGAACAAGAGGATTACAGACCAGGAGATTATTGTGAGCAATCTAACGAACGAGAACATGACGTTGAAAAAGCAGATCGAGGAGCTCCAGATCTCATTCCAGAAGAACCGTGAGCAACTTAGAGTCAGCGATTTAAGTGATGTTGTTTCACCAATCAAGAAGGTCTTTACCAATGCAGGTTCAAAGTCCAAGGCCGGAATGTCATCTTCCAAAGATAAAAACGGAACAGGGAGACACGTGAAAGGGACTGTTCCCAAACGAAAGATGATCCTTGATGAGTGCGATCAAGACAACATCTTTGATGATTTTGAGCTCGATGATATTAACGAAGCGCCATGTATCCCAAAGAGATACACAAAGAGAAAGAAAACAATCCGCAAGTTGGTTTGAGACAACATGAGTTGCTAAAGAAGTAGTTTTCAGGCTTCTGCGCATTGCATTTCCAACCAATGCCGAAAACTTTCGCCCAATCGGGAAATCAATGACACATTCTCGAGAGCAGCTGGTTGGCACAAACTATAGTTTCAGCACAGATTAATATCCCGAATATAGCTTCATTCTTTGCGGTAGAGGACCATCAAAATCTTGATATCTAAGAGAACTACGTCTCAAAGCACTAATGCAATTAAATATTAATGTGACTAACTCCTAATTAATCCAATTTGATAATCTCTTGCTTAATTTCGTCATGATTCAAGTAGTGGAATATCTTCAATGGATTTTTTACTTCCTTATGAATGTGGAGAACAGGTACATCAAAGCAATACTTATCCCACCAATGCTTGTTGAGAGGGTCTTGTATATCCACATATGTGAGTTCAACAGTATTTTTCAGCTCCTCATCAGTCAGGATATCCGTCATAACTTCCTTTGCTTTATCACAAAGGGAACACCCGTCTTTGGCGAAGAGAGTGAGGGAGACCTTCTCGATGGGTTTTGTGCGGCGCCGTGTGGCGTAGAGCCTTGATGACAAGGATATGCTAGAGGAGCACAGAATTTTCGAGGGCGTTGTAAGTGAGCGTTTAAGTGAGTTTCTTAGCATTTCGTGCTGATGATTGAGTGTATTGTTGTAGACGTTGGAGAGAAATGGCGCCAGGATTTTAGGGTTGGGGATCTGGTCGGAATTTTATTTCCGGTCTATTGTTAACACATGACATGGGTGAAGTTCCCGATCTAAATATCAATTGAATCCTCTAATGGACAACTTTCTCGAAAGCGACGATTTTCCCATGGTAAGCCTACGTCCCAAGCCTGACTGCTTCTTCATCGGCTTCACACTGACGGCTGGAACGTCATAGTCGTCAATGTGTTTCTCCTGGCGACTTGCTCCTTCACTTGAACTCATGGAGGTCACAGTTGCAGTTCGATCTCTCACGGCTCCACCAGTTCCACCAGTTCCACTTGTAACAGTCTTGGTTCCAGTCTTCGCTGGGCTGTCTGTGAGAGTCTTTCTTTTTGCAAGTCTGAAGATTTGTCCAACTGGCTTGAGATAGATGGAAGCCAAGTTACCAATGTTGAGCTCCAGTTCTTCCAAGATGAGCGGGTCAAGCTGTTCATTCTCATTTGAGATAGGTGGAAGTTCTGCATCGACAATATCTTTCGCAGTTCCCGGATACTTGTCCTGGGATGATAGAACACGCCAGTAGAAGAATCCACGGTCTCTCACATCGGGATGATCAACTTCTTCGGTAGCCACTTTGAGAAGTTTCAGAACGAGAGATTGACCTGCTTCGGGATTTCTCAAGAACAATTTCACTGCTGCAGTCAAAGAAGCTAACTGGACATCATATGGGTCTTCCTGGAATGTAAACGTCAAATCAGCCAAAACCTCTTCAGACTTTGGAATGATATGACAATATTGGCCAACAATCCATATCAGTGCAGACTTCGCTTCCGGTTCCTCCACTTTGTCACTGGACTCCAGAATGTCAGGAACAATCTTGTCAAAGGTGTCATACCTTCTCAGCACGTTTTTGAATGCCATGACGGCCTCCTGGACGACATAACCAATTCCTGAACTTGCCAAGTTCAAAAGAACTTTAACAGATGGTTTGGCAGCAACATCGAGTTTCACAGCAAGGTTTCCAAGTGCCCTGATTGCCTTTCTCGACATCTGGATATCGACATCAGTACCATATTCTTCCAGTTCCGCCAGGACAGTTTCAAGGTTTGACTCACACGCGAGCAAGTAGATGATTTCGAGCTTAGTGTCCTTCACGTAGATAGGATCATTGTATTCGCAAAAGAAAAGCGTCACGTCAAATGGAATCAGCTTCGGCTTGCTCAGGATGAGAAGGATGACATTTCTGAGTGTGAGGAATTGGAGTTCCGATGGTTTGGATAGGAGTGATGTAAGTGAAGTGGAAACTTTCTTGGCGAGGTATTCTTCAATGGTGTCGACGTAGTTCAAATAGTAGAGCAGCAGTTTCAGTGCATTCAATACAACTGCGGAGTTTGAATGCTGTAACATAGGGATAGTCTTATCGATCATGATTTCAGCGTCCTCGTGCGTTTCTGGAACGAACGCCAATAGTGAGTTGAGAATAGCACGTTGCGTCCATTCATCAGATCTTGAGAGGTTCTCAGCAATAGCCACGGCTTGAGATTTGTACAGTTTGAGAGTAAAATCGTTTCCATGCTCTTCAATATCAGTAAGAGCTGTTAAAGCAGCACCGACAACAGTTGGATTGGCGTCATTCAATGTCTGGAAAAGATCTTCAGTCAGTCTTTGATCCATGACTAGCTGTGGTTCCTTCTCATATACTCTTGCCACGCCATAGCAAGCGCTCTTTCTCAAGAATGCGTCACTATGATTGAGCATCTCCCTTAATGGCTTGATTGACTCTCGGATAAACTCCTTGATTGGGATAGATGTGAGATTGGATAGTGCAAGAGATGCAAGGATTGGGGAAGGCGAGTGGATATCGGTAAGTACAGCGGGGATAAGGCTGAGTGTGAGCTCTGGTTTGGCGAGGGCATAGGTAGAGATGAAATGGTAGCACATTCTTTTAATCTCCATATCCGTGGATCCAAACAAGTCGCAAACATCTGGGAAGAGGTTGATCATCTCATGGTTTCCCATTGTGATGTTGGCGATGATTCGCTTCATGATCACTCTTCGTCTCGGCGTGTTCGATGAGGACTTTTTCTTGTCGATCATCTGAAGCTCAGCATGGAGCTCATTTGCACGGCACTTCTAATGTTAGCTTTTTAATGACTAGATAGAGGGACTGGAGGGACTCACTTTATTGAAGATCCGGTGTTCACTCATTGTCTCTGTGGGGGGGCAGTGTGTGGCAAGAATGGATGATCTTTCGGTCACTTTGTAGTGACGGGAGTGCTGATTTCGATTAATCGAGTCTTCCAAAGCCTCCAAGTCAGCTGGACTGAGCAATACTTCCAACAGGTGAAAATCTGTGAGGACCGAACTCAAAACAACAACATTTGTTACCCGTCAAGCACCGTGTTTACCGATCACGTAGAATTCGCGAAGCTTTAAGAGTTCCGAGGTTGAAGTTCCGGGGGTCTAGCAGGATAAGCAAAAAAATCCCGTGACACATAAATCCTCCTTCATCAACACGTATAACAACAATATCATCAAATAAAAAACACACACATGAAACTCACGCTTGTGCCGCTTTTGGCAGCATCAGTCCTCGCCAAGAATGTCTTTGACCTCGAGTCTCTCAGGGGCTCGAAGGCTAAGCGTGGCCTTCTCGACATTATGGATCAGGTTCCGCTCTTCCAGGAGCCAGCCATCGAGCCGATCTTCGTTCCAGACGGCGAGGAACCACAAAGGGGCCCGACGTTGCTCACCTCGGGTATCAACACTAATAGGGAAATCAGCGTATTTGCCGGGTACGTCCGTGACGATGTCGAAGTGTCCAAGATCTGCAACAGCCGCAAGAAGCAGACTGTGGTGTTTGCTCCCACTGATGCCGGTGTTGAGACTTTGGCCTTGAAGCCCTGGCAGTTCCCTACACCGGTGGACGACACCAAGTCCGAGGAGGAGATTGCAGACACTATTGCTGCGAACACCGACGACTTCATCAAGAGTCATATGGTTGATGGTTCTGTTCCGTTTGAGGCTTTGGGTTCAGACCAGAAAGGCGCTCTACTGGAGACCCTCAATGGTAAGAGAGTGAAGATTGTTAGCGATGGAGGTGACTACTACGTCTACGCTGTTGGCGGTGCTGACGAGTGGCTGAAGGTTGAGTCCGTTACCACAGTCGACAATGGTGTCATCTTGATTATTGACAAGCCACTTGTTGTCGCTTCTCTTCTCTGAACAACGTGTTTGGATAGTGTATTATGATATTTTTACGAGGTTTATTGGTGGTTTTATGGTTTTTTAAGATTACGGAAATGAGATTATGGTTACAAATTTCGTAAGCATTCGTATAAATCGTAAGAGGGTCTAGTCACTCATCGGTCCTTCCTCGACTTCATTCTCCTTTCTCATATCGGCTTCATCCAGAATCTTATTCCAGTCGGCTCTCAGCACAAACCAAGACTCACTGAGTCCAATTAGGATCAATGAAAAGCCAATACTCATCCATAGCCCAACAAGCTTGAGGTCAAAGTAATAACCAAGCAACCACGCTAGTGGGATACCAATGACGTAATACATGAATAGGTTGATATATGATCCAATTCTCTGCATTCCTTGGCCTCTCAAGCAACTTCCGGCAACAGCATTCAGCGCGTCAAAGATTTGGACAGCAGCGATCAGAGGAAAGAGATCAACTGTCATTTCAATAATTTGTGGATCTTTTGAAAAGACAGCAGCAAGCTGATATCTTAGGGTCAAGAGTAAGAAACAATTCACAAACCCAGTGACAACTGCAGCATATATACCAATCTGTGCTGCGAGTTTAGCGCAATCGATACGTCTTGCCCCAATGAAATTTGCAATTCTTGTAGAAGATGCAATACCAACAGAGAAGGGGACCATAAAGGTCAAGGAGGCCAGTGTGGAAACGGCGGATTGCGTAGCCATGTAATCTGTCCCGAAGTATGAAGAGAATAGAGTCATCACTTCGTAGGACAAACTTTCGGCCTCCAGCATGACAACACCAGGAATAGCAAGATGCAGTAAGTCTTTCCAGTGATGCAAGCTCTTTTCGGAAAACCCTCCCCAGCATACACTTCCATCAATGAAAATGACGTATCCTACCAGAAGGATGAGCATGAGCCAAAAGTTTACTGTCACTGCAATTGGTGCGCCAACAAAACCCATACCAATACGAGGGTCCCAAACGAGTAAGTAGCTCAAAAGGGCATTCAGGGGAGCACAAAACAATAGCACGTATGTCCCTGCTTCAAATATTCCCTGTGCTTGTAAGTACCTTTTAAGGTTCTCAAAGATGATATAAGCTGGGGCACCAGGGAGCATGACCCTGAGGAACTGGGAAGCAAGTTGGACGACTTCCTGTTCTGGAACGACTTTGGACAATAAGATGTCAGAGAACCACCATGCAAACCCAAATGGAACAAATATCGTTAATGAAAGAAGGGTACATCTCTGTAGGTGAATACCCACGCCGTGTAGATCACCAGCACCATAAGCCTGTGGACACAGCGTATCCAGTGCTGTAGCCAAACCTTCAAATACAGCAAATACGATGTTCGACGTCATAGTAGCTAGCGAAACAGCAGCTAGCTCAGTCTTTCCCAAATGACCAACCACCAACACACAAACAACAGAAAAGACTTGTTCAAGTAAGAACGTTGTGATGAGAGGAATAGCGTACTGCAACAACTTGTTCACCTCGGATCGTGTTGTTACAAATTCATGAGCAAAGTCCTCATCAATCACCTGTTGCACACTGACAGATCCCAACGAAGTGAGTGAATTCTTTCGGGCATGGATTGGTGGTCTCGTGGTATTCTGCCTCACCCTCGACATGAACGTTGCAAACTCATCATCATTATCCTGATATCCGTGATAATCCTGTACACCTTGTTCCTCCAATACCTCATCCTCATCATCATCCTCGTCACTCTCGGAATTTTGAACACTGGAGTATCTCCTCGTGTGTTCTTCCAACAACCAATCCAACTCAGGGTCGTGTCTCTCACTTATCTGCGATGGAAGGGAGACGGTTCTACTTAATTCTCCGCCAAAATCTTCATCTGAGTCATCTGAGTCTCTGATATCTTCATACTCGGTTCCAAGGGATAAGAAACTTCTTGCACCAGGAGATTTTCCGTAGACGAACAATGGGGACTGGGTTGAAGGTGGAACAAACGTCAGTGAGAACTTTCGATGGGAGTTCGCTATTCCGAAACCGTTTGTTCGCAGCGCTGGATGCCCGTGGAGCTTCTTTAACGCATCCGAAAGAGCAGTTGCCACCATGAAATTGAATGTGCTTCTGTAGTGTTTTAGAAAGGAACGGGAAGAAAAGTTTAAGCTCAGCGCTTGTCTGGGGGGCTCTCGGCAGAAAATGGAAGCGCTCATAACCACAAGAAGGAATTTCTGCCCACGCTACAGCAAAGCAGCTACTAAACCGTTAACTATGAATATCATTACACTCAGAAATGGGCCAGAAGTATTGTGTGTGCTCCTCCTGATGTAATATCTTCTTCATACTGAAAGAGAAGATATCTTTAATGTCGAAAGCGAGCTTGTGGGGGACCGCTGATGCAGCTCCAAGATGAACTGAGTCCTTATGGTGTGGAAGACCGGCATTGTCTATTTGGAATTCAATACCAGATGGCATAAACGTAGAGCCTGGTGGGAGAAGTGGAGCATAGTCGCCGTTGTGTGCAACACGGACAAGACCATGTGTCAAGTTTCCCCCTTCGACGATCTCTTGCAAAACCTCCGATGTATCAAAAAGATCATCCATGATCTCAGAAAGCTCGCTGTTGGCAATTTTAGGGCTTCCAAACCCAACGATCAACGGATTGTAGTCCATCATAGCATACTCAATGCCAATCAAAGTTGCGAACGAACCTCCCAAGGAATGACCAGTGATAACCAACTGGTAACCAGGAAACGCTTCCAACAAGGCTTCCAATGATTCAAACACGCTTTTGGAGATATTGGAGAGCTTCTTCTGAAAGCCCTTGTGCACCGTACACTTCTCGCAACCATATCCGTTGAAAATCTCCTTGGCATGTGGATGCATAGGATGGTAATCAATGTCACCAGTGCTAAAGTCCGTCACAAGGTCTGCCATGATAGATCCCCCTCGCAACGCCAATATAATAGATCCGTCTCCTGAGTGGTCAACTGCAAAGAATCCTTCCAAGTCCTCCGCATTTGTTGATTGTTCAAGTGTTTCCTTGTGAGAGTAAAGATACTTTGCGATGTATATCTCAACAGGGAACCCATTATGGATGTGATGGCTGGGTTTAGACAGCTCCAAGTCCTCCTGGACGAACGTATGTGCAAAAGGGCTCAAGACAAGCGGTTGCGACAAGTCTGAATCCAAGGGCTTGAGCTTGTTGATGCAGTAGGCTGCCTTTGCGATGTAGGAGTAGCGGACTAAGTCATCGTAGACGTGTTGACTGTAGTAAAGATACGGAGGAAGGTCATCGTGCTGATTGTCAGACTCCGCAGCAATCACAGGGGAAATGAAGAGCACCAGAAGTGCAATGAAGGAAAGCAGTGATCTCATTCCTCAGCTCTCTGTTTTGCGTCCAGATCGTCCAAAAGTACAACAGCAACAAGTCAGTCTCAGCACTTCAACAAGAAAGCTTTGAAACCCCTGGAGACTCTCATATTTTCTCCCCGCTCAAAGGCGACCAACAGCGAAACCCGAGACAGATCTCTGGGGATGTGACACAAAAACGAAGGGGCCGTTGAGTGGCCGTTACAATTTCTTCGAACACCGAAACACCTCAGTGTTGACACATTCGGAATTTTGAGGGCTACACAACCCCGTCTTTCTCTTTTCGGCGTAATTACTGCCGCTTGTTCTATTGTTGCTCTCCACAACGGTTTCGAAGGCAAATGACGGACTCACACAGAGAAGCCACACACTCAGGATCGTGGTACTCGTCTTCCAGATCGTCCTTAGGCTCGCAACTGGACAACTGGTTGAAGGCTGCGCCTGCAGCTGTCTCTGGAGCAAGGTTCCTTATCGGACCGTGAGTGTTTCGGAGGTCATTTTGTCCATTATTGAGTTATTAACATCTTGAAGTCACGCAGGATACACTTATGCTGGAAAGACTTTGTCTGAAACTTACAACTGCTGGGATACTTCTAGGGTGTAAGTGTTTGTTCCTCCCTCCTGATGAAAGGCGTACTAACCCCACAAATTAGCAAACGTGTCTTCATTCTGGGTCCATCGCACCATGTCTACTTCAAAGACGTTGCTCTCTTGAGTGGAGCCACTGTCTATGAAACTCCACTGGGTGACTTGAAGGTGGATACAGCCGTTGTTCAATCACTGCTAAAGCACAAGATATTCAAGACTATGGACATGGAGACAGATGAGGATGAACACAGCTTTGAGATGCACTGCCCGTTTATATTCAGACGGACACAGCATCTATCACATGGCATGCCAACAATCATCCCAATTATGATCTCCCATGGCTCTGAAGGTTTCAATACAGAGATGGCGAATGCCCTCGCTGAATACTTGGAAGATGAGGAAAACACGTTTGTCATCAGCAGTGATTTCTGTCATTGGGGGAGTCGTTTCAGATACACGGAGTATACACCAAGTGGATCGCTTGATGATCTGAAGAGCTTAAGCTCGCGTTCGAAGCTGGAAAGTGGAGTACTGCCGATCTACAAGTCCATAGAATTCTTGGATAAGAAGGCGATGGAGCTCGGAAGCACCGGCTCCTCAAAGATATGGAAACAGTATATCAAGAACACGGGAAATACCATATGTGGTCAGAAGCCATTTGCAATCCTTCTAGAGACTCTGGAGATTGTACGCAAGAAACAAGGCAAGGGTGAAGACTGGGCCAAATTTGAGTGGATTGGGTATTCTCAGAGTAGCAAGGTTACGAAACCTTCTGACTCTAGTGTGAGCTATGCTAGTGGTTATGCTACATGTTGAGTTGAACACATTTATATATATGAACACCATACCTTTATGTCTAATCTACAGTAGTAGTTAGATCATAACTAATCTTTATTCTGGCTGGAGCTTTGCATATCATCTGCTTCACACCCTTGTAACCAAGTCCAAAGTTTTAAGCCCATCAAGTTCTACATCAAATGTTTCTGTTAATGTTTTAAAGTAGAAGCAAAAGGCCGAATTATCATAAAATACTCGTATCATTGAATAAATAAGGCTCTATCATTCGGTTATCGTATTGAGTGGCACAAACCTCACCATATCATCATATACCACCTTCATCAAAAGAGGCGTCTCCAGTGAATTCTTGTTGAACCACTCGGTCTCATCACACACCAACGCACGAAGCGACACTAACGGTTCCGAGTCAATGTCTTGCAAATCTGGGTTTCTCGACAGTGTCAACGTCTTCAACAGCGGTACATTCCTCAACGTCAAGTTCCGGAGTCCACCAATTGCTGTAAGCGTGCGTAATTGTGGGAACTCTGTGATCTCGAGGGATTCAATAGTGAAGTTCCATAAGGAAAAATACATCAGCTCAGGGGCTTCAAAGAAAAATTCTGAAGGTAGCCAATCCTTGATCTCGAGGTTTCTGACTGTGAAGTCTTTGAGCTTGGGGAACACACAATCTTTGACGCTAAAAGGCGCACTTGTAGATGAAAGGAAATGAAACCGATGAAGTTTTGGGAGTGTGAGGCCGTAGACTTCCTTGATTTCACAATACTCAATCACGAGCTCTTCCAGATGTGGATACCACTCTGTGATGCAAGAGATATCTTGCAGACTGGTGCAGCGAGAGAAACATATCTTCTTGATATTCGGACATTGGATTCGTGGAGGTTCAAAGAGCGCGTTACTAAAGTAAATGTTGAGTCCCTCAAGGCGTTCGAGCTTCTCCTCTAATAGCACTGTGCTGTTGATTGGTCCACGAATCTCAAGAGCCTCAAGTTCCTTGGTGTGTAGAAGGACCTCCGCAGCAAAGCATATCTTCAGTGACTTCAGTCCTTTGAAGAAACTCAAGTCAATGTGGTTAAGTTCACTGGGGACTGGCTCCTGTGATAGCATGATTGAAGCCGATATTAGTGAGGGAGTGTACATGCTGTAGATATCATTGATTTTGTTGACCCAAAGCAAGAAGCTCACCAGCTTGGGCGCCGCAATGTTGTACATTGAGATACGTGCATTGACGAATTGTTCAATGTGAAGGTGTGTCAGCATTGGGAGATCCATGAATGCAAATAACTCGACGTCCGAGTCACGAATAGTCATCTTGTGGAGGTTCTCGAACACCAAATTCTGGAACCTGGTCATTCTTGCGCTCTCAATGACAGTGAAGGTTTCAAGGGAGGGACAGTGAATATGTTCCCAGCAGTCCATGTCTCTAATGGAAGTTAGAACAATCTTTGTGAGCTTATCGGCATTCCTGTAGTCAAAGGCTGAGTTGAAAGAGTGGAACTCAAAGTCCACGTGGAGCTCAGAAAGGTTTGGCATGGAGAGCTTGGTGTCCGTGTTGAGGAATGAGCAGCGCGAGATCCTGAGTGAACCAAGCATGGGGAAGTCAAGAACTTTGCAGTCGAGAGTGACTTCGGTGAGAGACATCCTTGTAATGTTCTCAAATGTAACGGACATTGTGTGGCGACCCAGGTGTTTTGTCCAAAGATAATGATTCTCACCCGTCTCCCAAGTGTTTGGAACGTAATCATCGAAAATGGAGATTCGGCTGGCAATATTGTGAGTGATATTTTCGAAGAACATTTGAGAATTTACCAGATCATGTATCTCAACCAAGGCAAATAGGGATGATCTGCTTCTTCTTTTGATCGTACTGGCGTCTGATATCACTGAGATGTGGCTTGGAATGTTACAGAACTCGCTTGGGGGACCAAAGTCAGTAATTACAAAGAATATTCCATCGAGTCTCTCCCTGATTGATGGAATGGCATGGAGTGAATCAATGTCCTTATTGCTGAGCTGCTTCAAGATCTGAAATATGATCTCGTTGGGGAGATCAGTAAAAGCAATCATGTTGTACTGGAGAAGCAACGCCAAGGATGGCTTTGATGTTTGCAGGAACTCACTTAACACGCTTTGCTCTGGAAGCTTTGTTGTAAAGCGGAGAACCCGTGATAAAAGTCACCTTGTGGTCATGAGCCCTTTCAGACGCGCAAGCCCGACTAACTCCGGGTTAAGCGTCTTGTGCACTAATTCTCCGCACACAAGGCCTTGTCCTCGGTTTCTCGGTGGATCGGCAGCTCAGAACTCAATTGAAACTATATAAGTGTGGGTTACGCTCTGCTTGGAGGATACTTCCTTGCTCATCCATCCACAGTGATTGAAAATTTCCAAAAATGTCCCAGCCTACCATCACAGTCCACTGGTATGTCCCCTTAGACCCTCTTTCTTTTCAAAATCACTGATGAGCTAACCATTAAGCAAGGCTCGAAACCTCTAGAGCGCAGAGAATCATTTGGTTGCTCGAAGAGCTCGAACTGGAGTACGATGTCAAGATGTACAAACGCAACGATGAGAAGCGTGCTCCAAAGGAACTCAAGGAAATTCACCCATTCGGTAAGAGTCCACTCGTTGAGATTAATTTCGCTGATGGTAGAAAGAAGGTAATCGCTGAGTCTGGCCATATCATCAGCTACCTCATTGAGAAGTTTGACAAGAATGGCAAGTTCAAACCAAACACTGAGGAGGATGCAGACATGGTCGACTACTTCCTTCATCTCTGTGAAGGTACACTCCAGCCCCCAATCACCATGCTTGCGGTGATGAATGTTGGTGATGAAAAGGCTCCTTTCATGATACGTGGTGTGGTTCACAAGTACAACGCCCAAGTGAGAGAATCTTACAACTATCCCGAGATCACCGAGGTGTTGAAGCTGCTCGACAGCGAGGTCTCTAAGGCTGGTGGGCAGTACTTTGTCGGAGGAAAGCTCTCTGCAGCTGATATCATCCTCGTCTACCCAATTGGTGAGATAGTCTTCAACTCTAAGCGTCTCTCTGTGATTGCTGATGCGAAGAAGTATCCAAACTTGGGATTGTGGAGTAAGCACGTCATGGCCCTGCCAGCGTATAAGAAAGCCTTGAAGAGAGTCGAAGATGCGGGTAAGGGCAAGTACGATATTTTCTACAAGGACTAAATTATAGTTCTATTCCTTGTTGTTTTATGTTCTTCTTGTGTAGTCCTACAAGTGCCAGTTCAAATTGTCCGTCCATGCAAAGGATAAACAAAAATTGAGGGGTACGAACGAGGGGTCGTCGTTTAGACTAAGTTGCCGAAACTCGCGGATACAGCTATAATCAGCTGCTGAAGCTCCAATGGTGAATGTAATATGCCTTCTAAGATTGCATGAAGCAGATCACTACCATCAATAGACTAAGCAGATTTAAGGATCTCAAAGGCTTGTTCTGATGGGCTTAGATGTGGAGAGTTGTTAACTTCCATTTTCGGAAAAGCATGTAATTAAGCTCTACCAATAGGCTCGCTTATCACAGGCTTTCGGACAAGTCCGATCACCACTCCAAAAAGTTTCAATCCTTCCCTCTTGCACAATTCTCTGAAGAACTCCCCATACAAAGATGCCATACGAACTCCCATCAATATCTATTCTCCAGTCTCTCACTGCTGCCCAACAAACCGAGCTCCTCAACAACCTATTCGAGCCGCATTCAACAATTGTGACCTACCTCACACCTCTGTTTCAATCGAACTACACCAGCTATCCAGAGTTCATCGATGCCGCACACGCCAGATTCTTGCAATTGGATCCACACGACGCCCTGACCAAGGACATCATCTCCTCACACCCACGTCTTGGACTCCCGAAGACTGCAGACCTCTCTGAACACTCGAGCGCAGAGCAGAAGAGCCTCCAGGGTGATGATACGGTGCGTGAGTTCACGATCCTCAATAGGGAGTACGAGCAGAAGTATCCGGGACTAAAATTTGTGCTATTTGTGAATGGAAGAGATAGAACCGAGGTGAAGCGGTTTTTTAGAGAGAGAATCGAAAGAGGGGATTATGAAATGGAGGTCAAAGATGCCATTCAGGCAATGTGTGATATCGCAAAGGACCGTGCTAAGAAACTGCAACTGAGAGGTAAGTTGTGAATCCACACCCTTCTAACCAGAGACTAATGTCGTTTATGAATATAGAATGAGAACAAAAGTACAAAATCCAGAGAACATGGTTAAGATAAAGATAGGTGGTACAGAAATGAGATAAACGTGTAAAGGGTCAGACGTAGCAAAAGAACAGAATCATAACAGCATGTATGTGTGTGTGTAGTCGAGAAAGGAATGAAACATCACAAGAAGTAGTCAGGAGTTTTTCTTGTGACAGTTGGCTCGCCAGGTCTTACACTTGGGTCGTACTGAAGGAACTGTCTCTGGTGCTGTTCGTCAACCTCCATGATTGCGGCTTGGTTACCACATCTGTAGCAGTAGTTTGGAGCAGAGAAAATAGTGACAACCGATTCCTCATGAGACCACGAGAAACCTTCCATAACCAACTGGTGGGCTCTCGCAATCAGACTGAGATCATTTGTGTGGTTGAACTGTTCACTGATATCCTGACCAAAAGTGAAACCAGCACCTCTTGGACTGATACCCCATCCACCTCTGTCATCTGGATCAGACCAGAGCAAATCACACATTGGACCTTCGTGTGGAACCTCCTGGATTCTGTTCAACTCGCGGACTTGGTCGATGGTCTCAATCATTGGCGAGAGACCACCATGCAAACAGAAGATTTTGTTGTCGACGAGTGCAGTAATTGGGAAGTAATCAAACAGATCCGTGAAGAGCTTCCAGACATTAGCGGAACCGTACTTTCTCAAACATTCGTCGTAGAAACCGTAAACTTGTGTGATCTGTCTCGACTCGTGGTTTCCTCTCAAAATGGTAATTCTGTTTGAATATCTCACCTTCATGGCAACGAGATAACTCACGGTCTCCACGGAATAGTAACCTCTATCGACATAGTCACCCATGAACAAGTAGTTGGTGTCTGGGCACGGACCTCCAATCTTGAACAACTCCATAAGATCGTGGAACTGGCCGTGGACATCACCACATATTGTCACTGGTACATTGACCGGCTGGACATTCTCCTCAAACTGGAGCACTTCGACGGCCATCTTGCACAATCTTCTCACGTTTTCCTCGGACAAGGGCTGACACTTGCTCAAGTGCTCAATCCACTCGTCGAGCTGGTTGACGGACTGTGAGGACAGCTCAGGCAGCGGCCCCTCTTTTGGGTGGAACGCCTGGTTGAAGTCGAACTCGGCCTGCGAGGAGTTTCCTTCCTCTTCTTCCAAGCTGTTGTCGAGCTCAACGGCGTCTTCCATCTGAACGTCAGAGTCCAAATCCATTGTGTTGTATGTATGGAGGTGTTAAAGTAGTAAGCCAAAAAAACACGATAGGGGCGCAATCCAAACAAAATCTACCGTGGAGTGGCGATTGTTCTTCCGCTGTTGGTGGTGTGCTAAAGGGTGTCTCTCTGAAGGGACGACGAATTGCGCAAACTTCGGTGAATTCGAGGCTGCTGCGGTGTCGTTTCCTGCAAACTCTCTGGCATCTTTAATGTCGCCCAATTTCCCTGAAATCAGAAGATCGCCGTCCGCTTTGTGGTGTGCGGGTGTTTTGTTGCTGAGGGGGGGAGATTGGCCGGGTAACGCGCACGGGAGCTTGTTAGGGCCACTATCAGGATGTTTTTGTGGTCATCTAATCGTGCTGTTTTGTGGATTTAAATCTGTATAATTTTCTGTAGACTTCAAGTTTTTCGTATACTTCATAAGTGGATGTTATTATCTTGCTTTTAAAGGACTATTTTAAAAAATATTGAATGATATCTTAGAATTTCAAGTTTCTTGATCTCTTCAAATCTGTCACAGCTACTTTATATTTTTGAGAGAATGTTCTTATTGGCAACCAAAATTCTTTTCAAACTATTAATAACCTCTCTCCAGAATTACTATGAGTATCCTTATATTTTTAGCATTTAGCAATTTACAAAACACCATGGATATTAATATAATACAATCATGATTCATTAAGCTCTAAACCTCTTCCTGCCACTCCCATCCGCGTTTCTCCCACCACTCAATCTCCAATCATCCTGATCCTTCGAAAATCTATTGAACAATGGAACAATCTTCTCACTCTTTCTCTTTGCCTGGGTCTTTGAACCATTGGCCTCGAAAAAGGATGGTGCGACTTCGACTAACCATCTCGGCTCCACTGCCGTCACCTGGTTCATATACTCCTTCGTCGTGTGTCTAATAGTGTCATACAACACATATTGTGGTGTACTTCTCAAACTCGATCCAGGATGGATAAACACCTGTGTCCCATCCTCCAATGTCTTATAGCCATCCTGTTGGTCTCTCTTCGCAATATGACGGAAATATCCACAACATAATGCCTTTCTAACGGAATCGGTACGACGATCACAACTGAGGAGTGGATATCTGTTCTTTCGGAAGATTTCGAGTAGTTGGTGTCTAATTCTTCGTGCGGCCTGTAAGCTCTTCTCCTGGATGTAGTTGTTCGAGCACCATTCTTTCTTCGTACCGTTCTTGACCCACATGTTGTAGACGTTTAGGAGGGTAAGGTGATCGCCGTGTGGATGGTGGAAACGAGCCTTAGCCTTGTCAGCTTCATCCTGTTTGTTCTTAGGACGGAAGAAGATGTTCGGGGTCGTAAGCATGGCAAAGATAGTGATCATCTCCTCGGAACATCCATATTTTATGGATTCAATCAGAGTCTTGGAAATCTTTGGATCAGCAGGGATGTTGACGAGTTTCCTGCCGATTTCAGTGATCTTGGATTCGTCATCAATGGCACCAAGATAGTACAGGTCATTCAACGAAAGCATGATTGCCTCCGAAGATGGCGGGTCCATGAACTCGAACTTGACAATATCGATGATCCCAATAGCCTTCAGCATTAAGATTGTGTTACTCAGGTTCTGCCTTTGGATTTCTGGAACTGTATTGGCAATCATCTCTGTCTGGAAGGCAAGCTCAGTATAGAGTCTATAACACTTACCGGGTCCTGTTCTTCCTGCACGACCTGTTCTCTGATTTGCTTGAGCACGGGAGATGGGCTTCACGGTCAATGTATCGATTCCGAGCTTAGCGTCATACACGTTCAATTTGGAGAAACCTGGATCAACAACGAAGAAAATACCATCAATCGTCAAAGAAGTTTCTGCAATGTTTGTTGCAAGAATCACTTTTCTGGCACCTGGTGGTGTTGGTTCAAAGATCCTCGACTGCATGTCGGATGGAAGGGCAGAATACACTGGGAGGACAATCAATTCTCCAGCAGAGTCACCAAGTGCCTTAACCTTTTCATTCAGGACTTCGACAGAGGTTTCAATCTCATCTGCACCAGTCAAAAACACCAAAATGTCACCAGGTCCCTCGGCAACATGGATGAGCATGACCGTATTGAGAGCAGCTTCGAGGTAATCCGTCTCCGGTTCATTAGTGTACATAATCTCCACTGGGAAAGTTCTTCCTGGAATCTCCATGATTGGGCAACTGTTGAAATAGGCAGAGAATTTGTTAGCGTCAAGAGTAGCAGAAGTAACAATTACTTTAAGGTCTGGTCTTCTCGCAGCGGCTTTCTTCAACAATGCAAAGAGAATATCTGTAGCGACAGTTCTCTCGTGAGCTTCATCGAGCATAATCACAGAGTACTTCGACATGTCTGGATCGTTGACAGCTTCACGCTCAAGCATACCATCAGTCATGTACTTGATCCTGGTAAGTGAAGATGTCTTATCGTCAAATCTCACATTATATCCAACCTCATCTCCGAGTCTAACACCCATCTCCTCAGCAACTCTCTTAGCGACCGACTGCGCTGCAACACGACGAGGTTGTGTGCACCCAATAATTCCAGTCTTTGAGAGACCATATTCGTCCAGGTACTGAGTCAGCTGTGTTGTCTTACCAGAGCCCGTTTCACCAACAATGACAACAAACTGGTTATCTCTGACTGTTTGGATGAGCTGTTCTTTGACTTGAAACACTGGGAGGGACTCTCTCTGTTCCTTCATCGGCAAGTCGCTTCTCTTGCCAAACTTCATGTTTTTGTTGTTTCGTCTTTGATACTCCACGACATCCTCTTCCGGAACTTCGCCATCAACAAGCGGATCGTCGAGGAGTTTGGCAGCTTCAACAACCTTGTCCTTCAGCTTCTGGTCTCTCTGCTCTTTCATCTCTTTCAGCTTCTTGGCCCTTCTTTCTTTGGCCAAGGCAGAACCCGTCACAGCAGCACGAGCCAGCGAACCTTCAGGGACACTAACCACCTTTGCCGGTTCTACGCTTGCTGTATCGATGTCGACACCAGCGAGGAATGGAGGTACCTGCCTAGAGACTTCGACATCGATCTCCTCGTCTGGGTTGTAACTGGCGTCGTTAGTCTGCGGCTTCTCCTCCTCCATCAAGCCTGGGTAATCCTTCGCAGACACAGCCCCGGCAGCGATGAGTTGGCGGATCTCCCAGCGTTCTGTCGACGTGTACCGCTTCGTCTCTGTGTGGGGTCGTGTCGATCTTCCTCTCTCCAGTGTGCCGGTGTGCTGGTCCACGTCGTCCATCGATAGCGAGATCTTCCCGTCTGGCTTGACTTCCCGGACAAGGACGTAAACTTGCTGATTCTCCTTGAGGGCTTCGATATTGGTCTGCGAGCGGTGACAGAGGCCATCCGTGTAAAGCCCATCTAACCGGATGAACGCTCCGAAGGGCTTGATGGACTTGACGATGCCCGCGTAGATTTTCCCCTCGGTTGGTGCTTCCTTCTTTGGCCTGTCTCTGTACTCTGTTCGGCGTCTCACGGGGCTTCTACTTCTTTGAGCTTCCCGTGGGGTGATGGACTCCTCTTTAAACTCCTGCTTAACCTCTTGCTTAACCTCCTGTTTCACTTCAGTTTTCGCCCTCCTCTTTGCCTGCTTCAGAGAGTAGTAAACCCTCCTCACAAACTCATCAGAAAACGGTGCTTCCTTCAAGGCCTCTTCGAACGACTCGAGAGACGCAGACTCGTTGTGGAGATGAAGCACGTAGTCAGCGAGATCTCCATCGGTTGTCCCCGCCTCATCCAGAATCTCCTGTCTGATGCCCTCCATTTTGTGGTTCTTGATGGGTTTCGAGTAGAGTTAAGAGAGAGAGCGCGAAAGCTCATCTCCTTTTTACCTCGATAACCCAGATCAACACTCATCCTAAAATAATCATTCAGTATCGGTAAGAATCTAGAATCTACAAATGCCCATACTACACATTCGAAATCATCCCAAATCATTCTTTACTCAGAAGTCCAACTCCCTTATGCCGTCCTTGTCCACAACCTTGACGTACACGCCCTTGAAGTCGATTGGCATTCTCGTCTGGAGCTCCTTGATGCACAGTTTCATCAGATCGACGCCCTGCTCTACAGAGAAGTCTGGTCTGTAGTGGTGGTCCAACAGCGAGAACGTGTAGAAGGCTGCGTAACCGTGTGCGGCGTACGGAAGCTCGACGTTCGTTCCAAGATAGTCAATTGAGCTGAGGAACGGCTCATTCTTCTTGTCATCATAACCTGCGATCAGCACATTCACCTGGTAGGGTTTCTGTTCTGTTGTTAGTAAATCTGCACCTGAGATAGCTTTCCATCATGAACTCACTCTAGATCTCAGCGACTTGGCCAATTCGTTCCTGGTGAAGCTCGCGATGGCTTTTGGCGACAACTCGTAGTTCTCGCGTATGTTGTAGAGCTGGATGTTGGCTTGGATGTACTCTGCAAACTGCACCTGATCGCCCGGCTCTCCGGTGAAGGCCATCAGCGTGTGTTCACTCAACGCCCTCGTCTTGTCGTCGTCCGCCTTCAGCACGGAAATTCCACGCGTGGCCGCCTTCGACGTCGCAGTGATCACAGCGTCCTGCAACTTGATCGACAGAATGATGTCCATTGCGACTTGATTGGTTTCTTACAAGTTGTGGAGTTTTGTAGTGGCAAATCTGGGAGGTTCTTTCTGTTGTGGCTTTTGGTGTCCAGGTGTAGATTATATAATCCATTTCGCGAAGATCACGAAAGAACGCGTCTCTTTTTTGTTTTGGAGAGGGAGGGGGGACGCGTCTCTCTTTGTTCTCCAACTGTTTTCAAGACTCTGCCCACCATTCCGTCAGTCACGCTAGAAGCCATGCCAACCATTGCTGCGGAGGCACCGGGGATGCTCCCGCCGTCCTCGTCAGCGTCCTCTTCGCCCATCAAGCCGAATGTATCTGCCAGAAACATCACGTCTTCGCCTCCTCCACAGAACTCCTCTTTCCTCTCCAGCAGCGTGCAGCCTGAGTCCAAGAAGGTCGAATTGTCGGCTGAGGACATGCGCTTCTACTATGAACGTCTTTTGCCATTCCGATACGTCTTTCAGTGGCTCAATCACTCACCAAAACCTCAGGCTGACTTTACAATGAGAGAGTTTGCCTATGAACACAGATCCGGTGCATATCAGCGTTACAACTCCTTCGAGTCCCTAGAGAACTTCAAGTCCTCAGTAGTGAGGGCAAACCCCATGAGATTCGAAGTTGGCCCGGTGTATGCCATCAATCCAACTAAGAGAAAGACCGTGCCGAAGTCCGCAATGAAGGCACTTGAAAAAGAACTCGTGTTTGATATCGATTTAACTGATTACGATGAGATCCGTACGTGTTGTTCCAAGACGAAGATCTGTACCAAGTGCTGGAAGTTCATTAATGCTGCTACGAAAGTTCTTGATGCTGCATTGAGGGAAGACTTTGGATTTGAACACATGATTTGGGTCTTTTCCGGAAGACGTGGTGCACATTGTTGGGTCAGTGATAAGAGAGCTCGTCTGCTAGATGAGTCTAAGAGAAGAGCCATTGTGGAGTATTTGGACATCTTGAAGAATAAGGGAACAAAAAGACTCAATTTGCGTCGTCCTCTTCATCCACATATCGAACGTTCATTGACAATGCTGAAGCCGGACTTCCTCACGATCACCCAAGAACAAGATCCATGGAGAGAAGATGACGTTGCAATCACAGAAGTGCTATCGAAGATCCCTGTCGCCAGTGTCGTCGATGATCTTCGTAGAGCATGGAAATTGAAACCAAACAGATCGAGTTTAGACAAGTTCAAAGACATTAGTGAAGCAGCTCAGCGTCTCGCCAAGCCACACGAAAAGAGAATGGTTATGGAAGCACAGGAAGATATCATTTTGGAGACAGTTTACCCTAGACTCGATGTCGAAGTCACGCGTCAGATGATCCATTTGCTGAAATCTCCATTCTGTATTCATCCAGGAACTGGAAACATTTGTGTTCCTTTCGATGCAAGTTGGGATTTCAACCCAATGGAATCACCAAACTTACACCAAATTCAGAAGGAACTTATCGAGTATGATGCCAATCACACCGATAACGGGGAAAAGAAGGTCAGTAACTGGGATAAGACATCATTGAAGCCATACACAGACTTGTTCATACAGTTTGTGAAGGAGTTGTTGAAATCTGAGAGGTACGGTAAACGTGAACGTGATGACGATGAGGAAGATCTAGAGTTTTGAAAGCAGAGCTGTACATTATTTATTACCCTGTAATGTCATAAAGAACCACCAGAAGAAGTGTAAAGGGAAAAGTAACAATTAAGTAGAGTGAAGTGAAGATTCCTAGCAAAACAACGATAAAAAATAACCAATGTATCCACCTTCTGTCCGTGGGAAGTAATCAGGTGATCCGTATGCAGTGATTTCGATACTTTGTCTCCCTGGCCCATGATACCAGGCCAGAACATCCTGACAATCCTCCTCAAAGTCATGATGCCCCGCAGTGGAGACAATTTTGGCATCAACTGTGAAGTGCCAATCAGGGAAGTAGATCCTAGTAGGAACACTAGACGAGTCCTGAGCACCAATGACAGTCAATGTGTACTTGAGCAATTTCAAATCAAATACAGCATCGACGAATTCACCATTGAGAGCCAAGCAGTATGGGCGAATCATGGCATCGACAGCTCTCAAGCCATCAACTGCACCAGTGGATGAAGAAGAAACTTTGGGACCATCCATATCCAATTTCAACGAAACTTTTCCAGATTTCTGCTCGTCAAGCACACTACTCGAACCAGCGAGCGTATCATCCGAATCACTATATGGAGTGATCGGTCTGTGTGCCACAACAGTATCGTTCTTTGATCCACGTAATGTCGTATCATCTATATCGTCATCGACTGACCAGAAGGAGAAATCTTCACAATTGAATCGATCTCCCCATTTATGACAGTTATCCGCAGTGTAGGTCCACCATGTATGTGACAGATTACTTCCCTCCAATGCGAATCCCAGTGCATCCAAAGAAGAAGTCTGTGATGAGAAGTCATCATCTTCATATGCCTTCTTGTGATCCAAATCAAATGGAGAACCAATCTCGGAGAAAATAACAGGGACATTTGGACCCAACATCTCAATAGATTCTTGTTTCATCTCGGCCAGCTGTTGACGGAAACACTTGCGGATGTTTCCTTCACCCCATACCATACTGAATGCAGGATTCAGATAACGATGTCTCATAATGCCGAGGGTGTTGACGTTGTAGGTCCGACTCCAAGTCTTGAACATCAATGTCATGCCATCGTAGTAATGAGCGCAGAATACAGTCTTGTCGTCGATTAGGTCGGATGATTTGAGGTTTGGTGGGATTTGGAGGGGTGGCGGTTGCATGAACATCAAAGTGTCAGGAATAACATCTCTAATTGCCTTTCTCAATTTAGTGTAATGGTCCACGAAGAAATTGTTGATGAAATATTCCTCATCCACAGTTTCCCCAGTTTTGGGATGAACACTGAAGTAGTCATTGATCAATGTATCACAACTCACAGGATCCCAAACTCCATGTTGTGCCCAGATACAGTTTCCCAGAGGCCAATCCGAATTTCTGTCAAACCCGTAGTGCTGATCGAATGATGTGTCTTTCAACCATGCAATAGATCCTTCTGGATCAATGAACTCTGTACCTGTCTTTCTTGGACCAAAGACACTGAGTGTGTAGACATCAACTTCTGTAGCAATGCCAGCGCCGAGTTTCATAGATTGGAAAGCTGTTGGACATGTACCTAATTTCAAATTTTGCTCAGGTGGTATCTCGGTGATGTTAGGGACTCCAATGAATCCACAACTTGGTTCGTTCATCGTCTCAACACCGAGGATCATTTCATCAAAGAGCTTGGGGCAGTCATCACGGATCCTCTCCACAAAGTGTGCAATAGAGCGTGTGAAGTGGCCTTGCAAAAAGTCCTGAATGTTAACACAGTTGATGATGCATTTCGGAGCAAATACCTTTCCAGCAAAGAACAAAACGAACATCGAAGCAGCAGCAAGACGTTGATAGTTTGTAGTCCAGAGCATCTTCGGATAGGCATCCGGGTCATGAGGGAAAGAGCTCTGCAGTACAGCAGCCTGCGTATCTTCAAAGCTACGTGGGTCCATGCCGGCAGCATAGAGAGTCCACATAGGCGCACCGTCTCCGCCTGTGAAACGAGACCACACATCTTGATGGGGGTCAATGAACACGTACAAACCACCAACGTCCCGGATGATCTTGAAGAGCTGTATGCTGTAGTCAATGAAGTCCTCGTCATACTTCCCCGGTCCTTCGTGCTCGATGGCCTCCCATGTTACGATGTATCTGAGAGTGTTGTAACCGAGAGATTTGATACGCAGCAAGTGGCCAGCAGCCTCAGCCAACGGCCACGGACGACCAACAAACGAGACGTGATCGCCATCAAAGAAGACGTTCGAGTCAGCAGAAGCCTCGGTGGTCAAACAGGGTTTGCGCGGGAACTTGGCGCCTCCATCAACGTTGATGCCCTTTAACTGGAGCACTCTGCCTTGCTTGTCTGTGAAGCATCCGTCTGTAATGCCGATTTTCCCAGTGAGAAGTGGCATTCTTTGCAGTGTGGCAGGAATGTTGTGACTTGGTTGATATAACAAGATAGGCAGATACTGCGAAGAAAGAAAGTTTTTACCGAACAAAAGGCTTTTTCAAGCAGTGAAAGAGAGACAAATATAATGACAGCTTTTCACCCCACGCGGTTGATAAGGCGGGGGGGGGGGGAAGGGGGGCGCGACTTCGTGAAAACCGGGGACCCCGGAACTCAAAAATTTTCTAGGAGGGGGCCTCATCGCATTGTTAGTTTCTTACTAATTCCACCGCCTGTATCCATACCAACAGAAGATAATGAGTGCAGAGATCCCAGAAGAGGAAAACGAATATCTCGAGGCCAACGAGGTCGAGGAGGTTCTCGAGGAGCAGGGCGAGGCTGATCCAATGTCCGAGGATGATGACGAGGATATTGAGGATGTGCCACAGGAGGAAGGCGAGGACCAGATCGAGATTGACATGTCTAACAACTCGTGGGCATACTTCGACAAGCACGAAGACTCCGTATTCACTGTTTTTGCTCACCCAAAGCTTCCACTTGTGGCTACTGGTGGTGGTGACAATACCGCATACCTCTGGACTTCTCACTCCCAGCCACCAAAACTTGCGCAGCAGATCAAGGGCCACAAGGAGTCCGTCATTGCTGGTGGCTTCACTGGAGATGGCGAGTTCTTGATCACTGGTGACATGGCTGGTAAGATCATGGTCCACCAGTCTCGTAAAGGTGGCCAATTGTGGAAGCTGTACGCTGAGTTGGAGGAGATTGAAGAGATTGTTTGGATTACAGTACACCCGACACAACCAGTATTCGCCTTCGGTGGTGCTGATGGATCTGTTTGGGTATACCAGATCATGCCACAGTTGGAACAGATCATGTCTGGATTCTCGCACCAGGAGGAGTCTACTACTGGTCTGTTTGTCAACACTGATGACTTGGACTCTCTCACATTAATCACAACCTCCACTGACGGATCTATCGTTGGTTGGAATGCATTCACCGCCACACCATACTTCAAACTCACAGAAGCAGACTTCAGAGGAGTCAAACTCCCATGGGTCTCTGTTTCTCTCCAGGGCAAATCCAACGTTCTTGCTGTTGGTTCTAACGAGGGCACCGTTGCTATCATAAACATCACAAACGGTACTGTTTTGACTTCTTTCAGAGTGATAGAACTTAAAGAGGACCAGGATGAGCTCGATGGATCTGTGGAATCGATTTCTTTCAGTGACACACTGCCATTGATGGCTCTTGGTATGGTTTCTGGATCTGTTCTCTTGTTTGATGCTAAGACATGGAGAGAAAGACACTCAATCGCTATCGACGACACAATCACAAAGGTGCGCTTTGTCCCGGGTACTCCGTACTTGGTGGGATCTTCTATGAATGGAAAGATCTACAAGTGGGATGCTAGAACCGGTGAAGAGCTCTTTGTTGGTGTTGGTCATAACATGGGCATTCTTGATTTCGCAGTTGTGGAAAAGGGCAACAAGCTCATCACTGCGGGTGATGAGGGTGTCTCATTAGTGTTTAAGACGGATAATTGAATAGATGACATGAGCAGTACAAAATACCTTGAGCGGCTGAAAACTCGGCAAGGGTACCGAACTTAACTCCGGGACTTTTTGTGGCTTCTCTTGCGAAGATTACGTCACGATTATCATAAGATGAATGGTACTGCTAAATAAAGATTGTGCTTCGGGGAATGGAGACGCAAGTCTAACCGAGTAGTGAAACAGCTTTATGGTTGTGGTTCGGCGAGTTGTAACGCATGATTATGCAAGGGTATCGGCTTCCGGGGTTCAAGTGGTGGCGTTCGGCAACTTGGTTGCTTTGGACTGCCGAAGTCCCCGAAAATTGCAAAAGTCGAGCAAAGAGTAGTAGTTGATTTATCCCTAGTTTAAAATTATGTACCTCTGCAAATTTAGCGGAAAGGCGTCAAAATAACAGTAATCTACACATAGAACACCAGCCCATAGTCTCTGGAAAGAACCGGCAAGTGTGACCTCTGGGAAATTTTTTCAAAGCCTCCTCCTCCTGCAGCTAAGCCTCCTTCGGCTTCTGAAACCGGTTTCCCAGACCTAGCGTGCGCCACCCTGCAAGGTTTCTCTGAATATAAAAAGCCCATAATCCCCCCCTCCTTTTCTAGCCTTTAAAAACATCAGACACACTGAAGAAACATGTTCAATCCACCAAATTTCTTTGATCACCAACGCCGCCACCATCACCGCCACCACAGGTTCCATGACTTTGGACGTGAAGCTCGTCGTGATGAGTTTGAGGCCTTTGGGTATAACCACGCTGACTTCCCAGAGCCAGAGATGAGAGGCTGCAGAGGAGGCAGACCACCATTCGTTCCAGGTCAGTTTAAGTTCGGTTCTAGAGGCTGCGAAGGCCCTCGTGGTCCTCGCGGCTTTAATGCTTTCGGGCATTCTAAGCATGACCCACAAGCCTGGGGCTTTGGAGGTCATGGCTTCCATCACCCACCTCCTCCACCGCCTTTTACTTTTGATGCCTTTGGAGGGCCTCCACCTCCTCCACCATTCGACCATCACCATGGTTTCGGTCGTCACGGTCCACCTCCATTCAAGCACCGTGGCCATGGCGCTCGTTTCTGGGGTCCACCGCCACCACCGCCACCACCTCCATTCTACGAAAGTGGACCTGAGAACTCTGAGAACGAGAAGGAACCAGCTTCTGACCATTTGAACAAGGAGTCTACTGAAGCACCACTTCCAGACCCAAGGGAGTTCGCTCGCGCTTTTGGTCGTGGTCATTATGGCCGTCATCGTGATGAGTTCAGAGACTATGCCGAGGCTTTTGGTCGTGGTTTCCACGGCAGAGGCTTTGGTGGCCGTCACCATGGTCGTCATCATCGTTCCGATCCACGCGCGGCTGAGTTTGATGGGATGTCAGGTCCTGACTTCAAGAGACACAAGCGCAATGCTACCAAGATTGATGCCAGAGTTACCGAGGGCAAGAGTTCCTACGAGGTTAACATCATGAGATACGGTTCAGCCAAGGGATTGAGATCTATGGCTGTTACGTATAAGGTTACTCAGGGCATTGTTGAGCTTTCTTTGGATTCAGACCTTGATGGCTTCCACAAGGTCTACTGCTTCAAGGAGATCGATGTTGACATGTCCATGGTTTCTTGGAATGTTACGGGACATGTTTTGGTTGTTTCTATTCCAATTAAAACCCCACCTGTGAAGGCTAATCCAGCTGCTGGATCTTCCAATAAGTCCGAGCAGAAGGAGACTGAGGATGATGTCGACATGGACGATGCTTCTACTTTGACCGAGAAGAAGTCCAAGAAGAAGTCCAAGAAAGATAAGAAGAAGTCCAAGTCCAAGAGAAATCCGTTTCTTTTGAGGGATCTGAGAAGGAGACACCATCACTTACCGATGCAGACGCCTGGTCCTCTATTTCCACTCCCTCAGCATCAGAGAACGAAGACGAGGGTCGTATTCAAATCAAGCCACTTTCTGATGGAACAGAGTTCACTTTCAGATTGCCAATGTTGAATAATGATGGCTCTGAGTCGGAGTCGGAGGCAACCGCAAGCACTGACGAGTGAGCTTGACGTACACCCTTGATGGCTTGCTTGATCATCATTACTTTTTTTAAGCTTAAGTTGAAATATATGGTTTATTTTTAGTAACATTCTATGTAGTTAATCTGTAACACTCAATATTCATGATATGTCATACTATAGGACTTGCTGCGTACTTATAGTTTTGCTTCCTGCAGTCCCCTTGACCCAATTGACTTTGAAACATTCATATTCCCGACAAACAGGCTATTTCTTCAATAATCGAATAATTTGAAATACCAATGATCTAGCTTACATAAATTACTGACGATCTGGTGAGAGCGGTGTCAGAAGTTGATCTCATGGGCCCATTGACGCACCCCAAATAGGAAACCGCGCACCGATCTCTATTGTAGGAAACTAGCCAGCGGTGGTTATTAACAGTTTCATCTTTGTATTATATGAAGCTGAACGTATTGAGACGTATTAAAGCGTTCTGCCAATGATATCTATAAAAGTCTGGCTTCTTCCCCTTCCAAGTCCAGATTTCTCTCTTTCATAATCAAACAAACAACTATATCAATGGCTCAAACTACTGCTTTCGCTACTCCGACTTCTTCCGGTTCTGAGAACCGTGACTACAAGCACACACCATGGTACCACTCGGGTAACGCTTCTGGATGCGTTGTGGCTTAGGCCTGGTGCTTGACGTCTGGGCATGACTGTCATTATGGCTTCTCCTACAACATTCACACTGTCTCTTGCTTATTATTGGAATTAAGATCTCAATCCTTTTAATACATTTTTTCTCAGGGCAGATTCTAGTAGCATTCATGATATAGTGGAATCAATGATATTCCCTACAACCTAAGCATTATAATCTCAATGTATATCCACAATTCTATCGTTACAAACAGTCCACAACTGCCTTATTTCTCAGAATCAATCTTCCACTGAGGACATCTGCAATCTCATTATACTGTTCCCAGTGGATGCTCAATCCCTTTCTCAACTCCACATTGGCCTCATGATCCCATAGATGCTCAATAGGAGTGAAGGTCAACTCAGAACCCTTGATACCAATCACGGAGGCAGAAGGCGTGTTGTCACCAACAGTACTTATCTTCTTTCCATCCACAAACTTGAACCTAAGTGAGGCATCGGATCCATCCAAGTGAGAAGTGCTCACTTTGCCATTCCACTCTTCGATGAATTTGCAGCACTTGATTGCGAATCTCGAGGCATTGACTCTGTCCACTGCAGTTGGAGCACCACCTTGCTGGACGTGACCTGGAACCGCAGTACGTGTTTCAAAGCGCTTGTTGGAAGACTCGGAAATGATGTCAGCGATGAGATCGGTAGTGAATATGTCAGAAGCAGCCTCGTTACGGATCAACATCTTACCAGAACGGTTCTCACCTTGGTCGGAGTTGTAGTTCTCTTTCAAGAGTGCAATATCCTCTTGGAGTGTTCTTAATGTGATCTTCTTCTCAGGAGTATATACTGCAACAGCACCTGTGACGAGGCCAATATAGGAAGCAACATAGCCAGAGTGACCACCTTGCACTTCAACAACAAAGACACGTCTTCTGGAAGCAGAAGCAGATTGCTTCACGGCATCACAGTAATCAACAAGGGAGTTCAAGCATGTGTCGCAACCAAGAGAATACTCGGTACCTGGAACGTTGTTTGAGACGGTTGCTGGAATCAAAGTCATTGGGATGTTGAGTTGTGGGAACTGAGTACGAGCCTCACTGAGTTGATGCAGCGCTGTGAAACCTTCAAAGCCACCAATGATTATGAGACCATCGAATGCAAACTTCTGGAAGTAGAAGGCAACAGTTCCAAGGTCGGTTGGCAGGGAACGGTTCGTACCAATGTCAGAACCACCAGCGTTATGCCAGTCTTCGACGTCGATCCAAGATAGTTCTCTTACAGATCCATGACGGATGAGTCCAGAGAAACCGTTCTGGATGGCATAAGCCTTGTGACCACGCGAGAGAGAATAGAGAGTAGCAGCCCTCGTAGCGGCATTGAGAGCCGCAGAAGAGGCACCAACATGGACGATAGCAATGTTGAGCCGTTTCTTTTCTGGAAGAACACGAGAGTTATCATCATGAAGTGCAAGCGACTGGAAGTTTTCATAGGACTCGATAAAGTCAGTGTTTCTGAGGGCAATAGCACGATCAAAGTCCTTGTTTTCAATAGCCGTAGCGACTTCCTTAGTCATTTTCACAGCTTCAACAAGTGGCTGACGGATAATCTTGTTTTCAAGGATACCGATGAGTGGAGATGGGTCATTTGGTGTGAGGTCCATGACGGCCTTAACAGCTTCGACACCTTGAAGAGTGGCCAAGAGTCTGTCAGAAGCAACAGCTGTACCACCTCTCTGGACGTGACCAAGAGTGGTGATTCTTGTGTCGAGACCTAGCTCAACCAACACATCCTTAACATCCTCACTTGTTATAGGCTTGAGGTTGGAGTCAAGCGCACCTTCAGCAACAATAACAGTGGTTTTACGACGACCCTTTCTTCTGTGGCGATGGCAAACTTCCTTTAATTCTTCTCTCCATGTCTCACTGTTTGCAGCACGCTCTGGAATGAAGATATAGTCGGCGCCTGTTGCGATACCTGCATTAAGAGCAAGCCAGCCACAATGACGACCCATCACTTCAACGACAAACGCTCTGGAGTGAGATGTGGCAGTAGCATCGATGTAGTCCACCATCTCCCTGATTCTCTCGAGAGATGAATTTGCACCGATGGTCGAGTCAGTACCAGACATATCATTATCAATGGATCCGACAAGACCAACGATTGTGAGGTGTTCGTGAGCCTCAATGTCTTTTGCAGTCAATTCACCAGTAGAAACAAGCTCTTTCAAAAGACCTGGCCACTCAGATCTGAACAAATCAGCACCAGTCAATGAACCGTCACCACCACATACAATAAGGGCGTCGATACCATTGAGAATCATATTCTTTGCAGCCTTAAGTCGTCCCCATCTCTCTCTGAACTCCTTTGATCTAGCCGTACCGATAAGGGTACCACCAAGGGCGAGCCAGCCACGGACATCCTGCCACTCCATCTTCTTCAAAAGGTCACCTCCTGTAACAAGACCGGTGTAACCTTCGTAGACACCATAGACGTCACAACCATGGAAGATACCGGCGCGGACAACAGCTCTAACAGCAGCATTCATACCCTGGGAGTCACCACCAGAAGTCATCACTGCAATCTTCTTCTTCTTCTGCTGTGACTCAGAGACCTCAGAAGGTCTATCATCTCCTTCTTGAGTCTGGGAAGAGAAGAAGCCTGCGCCAACGGGGCTCGAGAAGGGAGTTGGGATATCAACGAAGCGGATAGTGTTTCCCAATGGGTCCTTTACCACAACAGAACCCTTAGCGATTGGGGATTGAACAGTCTCTGATACTTTTTCGAGGTTTGTAGAGAAGAACGCTACTTCTCCATTGACGCGCTGGTCGTCTGTGAGTTCCGTGGCGTCTGCCGTGG
Source organism: Petasospora hungchunana (assembly GCA_030563225.1). NCBI lineage: Eukaryota > Fungi > Ascomycota > Saccharomycetes > Phaffomycetales > Wickerhamomycetaceae > Petasospora > Petasospora hungchunana. The sequence goes on along the minus strand of JAKUBL010000001.1, from coordinate 253,781 downwards.
TGAGACGGATCTTGAGGACGGCACCGTCACTTTGAAGAGAATTACTTTCTTGGAGAGGGACCCTGTGGCCATTGGCACTGAACTCACTGAGCTCAAAGCTTTCAAGCCACGTTTCCTTGAGCGAGTCCAGAGATACACCGCTGACAACGGCGGAGGCAGAGGAGACTGAACGGTTGTATGTGCGAACAAGCTTGAAGCCCAACGCAAGATACCACGCGACGGCGGATTCGTAGCAATCAGCAGAGCCCGTCGAAAACGAACAGAAGCAAACACCCGCGACGGACATTTTGTGGTTTGGGTTTTCCAATTGTGAAGAAGAGGAGGTCAAGGGGCATTTAAAAGGCTGCCAGCATCACGCGCTGGGTGGATAAGGTGATGATATGGTGTTCGGGTGCGGGGTTGCACGTGACATGGTATGCGCAGCACTCAGCCGTGTGAGGGGGGGTTACTATTTCTCTTTCAAGTTGATTAAAGTCTACACATCATGTATAAATATAAGGTTGATTGGATGATAAAAACTTCATTAATTAGCATGATTAAGACTTAAGAAAGTCATACAAAGGTTTCTTTCGGTTTCGAGGACCACAGAAGGTCAACATCCGACTTCATTAAGCGATAACACAACCAGCGGCGTTGCCAGAGTGGTACCATGGTGTGTGTTTGTAGTCACGGCTCTCTGAACCTGATGAAGTCTGAGACGTAGCGGAATTAGCAGTATTTGGTGCCATTGACGTAGTTGTTCGATAATGAGAAAGAAAGATTGGCTCCCTGAGTTAGCGGGTTGAACTGCCCTTTTATAGATTCCGCAACTGTTATAGCTCTTATTTACTAAACTTACAAACTGCAATGTACCGGAATTTGAAACAACCCTGTTAGATCAGCTGATTGGCCAGTCTTCTTGAATACTCGACATCCCTGGAGATGTGGGGGAATGCCGCTTTGTAAACCGGTCGCGATTACCTAATTCGGACATGTCAATGGGCCATGAGATCAACATCTGACAGCAGTGCTACAGATCGTCTATTCAACAATACATTAGTTGTTACGGAAATGCAGATGATGTGGCTTAGCGCTAGAGTACTCCTGAAACCGTTTCATGAGCCGATCTACGTCATATATCATTTTTGATTGTGGTTAGTCAAACCTATGGAACTCAGATCGGTAGATCAGCTTGATACTGAATGTCGAAGGCATCATTGACAAGAAGCAGTGTGGCATCTTGGCCACGGAATTTTTGATGCACCTTGATTTCGCACTCAACAACACCATTGCGTTCACCTCTACGGCTCATTGGCATGGCTCTCTTCATGGCAATGAGCTCACGGGTTGATGTGTTGCAGAGAATGGCGAACCACGACTCTTTTTGTGTCTTTGGGAACTTTGGAAGTATCATTTTGTACTCGCTTGTGACCGGTTGATTGATGTGTTTCAAAGAAACTTTGATGACTCCGGATTCATCAGTGGTAACTGAAAATTCACCAACTGGCAGCCTGGAGGCGCTGTGGATGAACTCTTTCCTTGTAGAATCGCCAATCTTCAACTTCTTAGCAAGTATGTCCAATTCCTTGCCGTTAAGTGCACCAGCTTCTGCCAATGTCGTTAATGTGCGACCCTTAGTCTCCAAAACGAACATTTCCTTGGCATCTCCATCTGAATTTAACCCTTCCATACGACGAAGATTAGCACCAGGCAAAGCAGTGACGGAATCATCATCAAACCAGCAGCCTTGTTTCACACACTGCATCACCTTGATAAACATCATAACTGTGTCCAAGTATCCCAGCTCCGAAGCAACATCAATGTAAGCTTGTAGAATACGCAATGCCTGGTCCAACATTGTCACTGTATCCTGAAGGTAATCTGCGATAGGAAGGTCAGTTCTGCTCATGTGTGCCTGGAGAAGCAGGAACGTCTTGATATGAGGATGCCAGATCGGTTTGTCAACAAGATCGTCATGCGGGTAACGCAACTGTTGGGACATCTCCATGTTCATGATCTCTTCACCGTGACGGGTTGGAAGTTCATCATACTCGGCTGCCTCAGACAGGAACCTCAAACATTCACGGAATGTGTTCGTGGCGTTGATCTGACCAACAAGGTTTCTCATAGTCTTGTGGGACATGTAGTAGTAAGAGGAAATTGTGAGGTAATGGGTTGCCTTGAGGTTATCATTGTTAACGACAACACAGCTGGATTTTTCCAAGTTCTCAATGGCGGAGTCAATCAAACCAGACAAGTACTGACTTACACCCGCAGTTGTGGTGTCGTCAATGTTATAGTAAGTCGGGTTGTTGTGGGCTCTTCTGAAGAGGAAGGTCCAAGTTAAGAAATCCATCGCTTCTTGACGAGACTTGATAGTTCCAGCAGCAATCTCAGCACCTAAGTGGTCATCCAAGACTTTATGAAGAGAGGATTCAACTGGGAAGCCAACATTCAGGAAGTGTTTGTAGAACATCTTCTTTGCTTCTCTTGTGTAGACAATTGCAATACCACTCGTGTCATAAGCAGGACGACCAGCACGACCCATCATCTGAAGAATATCAGTCAGGTCCATGTCTCTGTATCCCTCTATCTTCGCATCATAGAACTGTGTACCTTTGATGATAACCAGATGAGCAGGTAAGTTCACACCCCAAGCCAATGTGGAAGTAGCGACAAGAACTTGAATTTTGTTCTCCTGGAACAGCCTATGTGAGATCTTACGATCGCTGTCGACAAGACCAGCATGATGAAGCCCAATACCAAATTGCAAGGACAATCTCAAAGTCTCATCCTTGACCTTCGCCAACCAAGTGTTCAACTCATCTTCCTCCATCCGCAAGAAACGACGTGGGTTCTCTTCCATACCACACAAATGGATCAGGTCCAATGCAGTCAGACGAGTCTGACGACGAGAAGCAACAAATATCAGCACCGGTTTGGTAGGCGAGTGTGTCTTGATGGCCATAAATGCGGGCTTATTCATCGTCTTCATTAATGGGGCGAATGCCAAGTTGTCCTGGAACCCATCGATATACATCTCCAGAGGAACCGGTCTCACTGAAGATGGAAAATTGAAAAGACCGTTCTTCACACCAAGCCACCCAGCCATGTCGAATGCGTTTGAAACAGCAGTGGACATACCCAACAGGCGAATCGGTTTCTTGGTTTGAGACTCGATATATCTCATACGACTCACAATCATTTCCAAGATCGGACCTCTGTCACTAGCAAGCAGATGGATTTCATCCATGATCACCAATGAGACCTGCTGCACGAACTTACGTGTCTGCCAGTTACGAGAAATACCATCAAACTTCTCTGGGGTCGTGATGATAATACTGGCATCTCTGACCTCATTTGGTGCTGGGATGTTATCACCTGTCAACTCAACAATCTTGTGACCAGTCTTGGGAGTGAGACGTTCTCTCCAGTCGTCCACCCTTTCACGGACAAGTGCCTTCATTGGAGCGATGTAGACGACTTTGGAGCCCGGGAACTCATTGAATGCGTGCCAGATGGCGAGCTCAGCAACAACGGTCTTACCGGAACCAGTTGGGGACCCAACAAATACGGACGTGTTGGTGTTGTAGAGAGTGTGGAATGCCATTGTCTGCATAGCATTGAAGTATCTGAACTTTTCATTGTATATGGTTTCAACTTTAGTGTTGTGCAAAGCTGTGATTGGGAGAGGATTCAGTTTCAACAATTTGGTTTGTAGGGTATCATTATGAGGTCTTATGAGATGCTGGAAGGAAATACTATGCACAGACTCGCAGTTGAGCCAGGTATCAGAAATGACACGGACGACAATCTGCGGTGGAAGTGGATCTGCCAATGGAATCATAAAGTCCATCTCATGTGGGTGTTTCAGCTGTCTCTTATTGAGGATGAACTTCTCAAAGTGGAGAATCTCAGATTTATCAGACTCTTCAACGAGAACCCAAAAGAATTGAGCGTTTCCATGCCACTTTTCTTCCCAAACAAAGTCAGCTTCAAGATCAACGTGGACTCTCATGACGTTCTTCGTAATTGGGAAAATCTCGGCATCAATCAAAAGTGTGGGAAATCTACCAATGAGTCTGTATAGCTGGTGACCCATTTTCATATTGTGCACGAGATCACCAAGCTCAGAAGCATCCAGTTGTCTCAACTCATCCATGCTTGGGTTCTTTGCCTCAATTTGTCTCATGATCTGTGGAGCGACATCAAACTGCTTAAGTGGATGTTCATAGGACCAAAGTCGCTTCTCAATGGACTTGCAAATAGACAACATAATCTTTGCAAACGTTCCCCATCTCCTGTGGATACCAATAAGAAACAATGCACGGGTGATTCTTACAGAGTTCTGAGCAACGTAATTGGTATCAGCAAACAACGCAGAGTCCTTGATAGCAGCCTTCGAAATGTATGCTTGTAACAAGACATTAGTCTTGCCCTGTGTAGACTCGATTTCGGACCCAATCTGACATGGAACTTTATTTTCCATCAGCTGTGCCAGTTCACCAGCTTCTTCCTGTCTGAACTTAAGCCCATCAAACTCACTGCTCATCGAAATCATAGATAAGACATCTGCTTCAGTAGCCCGAGGATTGCTGATCTGGTTGAAGATCTCAACACTGTCATTGAGCAAGTAGAAGTCCGAAGCGACACGACCAAGATCTTTCGGAATAAAATGCATGGACCTCTCGTCAAAGATGATCATCTGGAGCGAGTGAAGTCTTCTTGCAGCATCGATGATCATGGTCTGTCTTCTTCCAAACAGCTGTGGGTCATTGTGTATCTCCTTCCAATCAATACCGTAAGCGAATGGATTCTGTCTCATTCTCACAAACATATAAGTGTAGCCAAGCCACTTGACACCTTCATCCACATTGGTGACTGTACCTAACGAGATCTCGGCATTTAAATTATCAACGAGTTTGCCGCTCAGTTTGGATTCAATTGGATGCTGTGACGTTAAAAGACGGACATACTCATCAAGCTTGTCGCTAGTCGTGCATAGGACACCGGTACCAAACTTCTCAAATTGAGGTCTACCAGCACGACCAAAGATCTGGATCACATCAGAAATTCCCAAGTCAGTGTATCCACCTTTCTTTGCATCGTAAACCTGTGTTCCCTTGATGATGACAACAGCAGCTGGAAGATTCACACCCCACGCAAGAGTGGCAGTACAGCAAAGCACTTTGATGGCACCGGCCATAAACATTTTCGCCGTGAGATTTCTCTCAGCACGAAGCATACCAGCATGATGTGTACCAAATCCACCGTTGAACAATTCCTGGAGATCTCTGTTGTGGTTCTTCGACATTTCTCTGAAGAATTTGTCATATGATGGTGAGTTTGTACAATCAAACAGCGACTGTTCATGATTATCACGAGCCATCGACATGAATGTACGAGCTGTTTTGACGGTATCCTTTCTGGAGTGAACAAACACCATCACTTGAGCACCGTTGTTGATCTCTTCAATGAGCTTCTCATAAGCAACAACGTCGATGTTCTTTCTTGCTTCTATTGATCCTGCTTTACCTCTAACACCAAACAGTTCCTGTCTCAATGGGATCGGTCTGAACGATTGATCGAAGAAGAACATACCAATCTGTCGATTGACACCCAAAAAGTCAGCAACGTCAACGAAGTTTGGTAATGTTGCAGACAAACCAACCACTCTGATCATGGACTGGGTACTCTCGACTTGTCTCAATGTACGAGCCACAAGTGTCTCAATAACAGAACCACGATCTTCATGGAGCAGGTGCACTTCATCAATGATCAGTAGTTGCACTTTACTGACCAGTTCATTATCTCCATTTCCTTTACGAGTAACCACGTCCCATTTCTCCGGTGTTGTGACGATAATCTGGGTAGCAAGGATTTCAGCCTTGGTTAACTGCATATCACCAGTCAATTCACGTACCTGTATACCAAGCCACTTAAGTTTTTTGCTGAACTTCTCCACAATCTCCGCGGCAAGCGCCTTGAGTGGAGCCACGTAGACGATCTTGAACTCTGAATAGTCAATGTCCACGGTGTCAGCCGTCTCTGTAGTAAATTGAGATATCGTATGAAGGATCGTCAGCAGTGCAACATCAGTCTTACCAGCACCAGTTGGCGCACATACGAGCATGTTTTCGTTGGTGTTGTAAGCGACTGGGTAGACGAGTGATTGCATTCTGTTAAGCTGACTGTAGCCTTTGAATGTCCCTTGACAGAGGAAATCGAGCTCGTTGATTAATACAGGTATTTCTTCTGCTTTTCGTAGTCGTTTCTGCTCTGACACTGGAATTGTGATTTGTTCGTAGAGCTGTCGAGAAATACGCTCAGATCCAACAGGTAGAGTGAATTTGGATCCGTTGAATGCAATGGTATTTCCACTTTCAGATGATTTGTAGACATGCGGGTACTTGATGACCTTCTGTTCTGGCAGAAGCTCCTCATTCTTCGCCCTCTCCTGGTTCTTCCTTACTTGGTTACGGATAGCAGCTTCACTCAAGAACCCTTTCTTCTCCTTTTTTGGGTGGGCTTCCTTCAGCATGTCTTCTCTGATGGAGTCCCTTTGTGTGATGATCTTTGAGATTAGATCAAATTCTTCAAAACCAAACATATCAAATAAAAGGGACTGTAGGTTCTCATCCGAGTCTCCAGTCGAAAGAATCGAAACAATGGAGTCAACGAGGTCTTGAGAGCTCATCTCGACTTCGGGCTTAGCAGCCACGCGAGCACACTCATCACACAGCTCCACATACGCATTTTCTTCCTCTGAACTCTCAAAATCTTCATCATCATCATCTTCTTCAATATACGAGATATTGGAAAACTGCTGAAGGATGGATAGATCGGGCTGGAGCTCTTCTTTGTCGATCTTGGGATTCTCGATGGGTACACCACTAAGCCCTTCGAGCTTGGTCAGATGATCGCTCACGGTCTGCATCGCCCTCATAAACGAGCCCGTCGAACTGACGGAGTAACTGACAGACATCCTCTTCCTTTATGGCCCTAATTGGGAAGGAATAACGCTGTATGTTGATGTTTTCAGTGATGGAAGACCATCAAATGGTGAGTGCTACTTAACCAGAGCAGGGCACAAAACCAATCGAGGGTGTGGGAAACCCCCCTCGGCCCACACAACTCCAGCAATCCAACGCTACTTCCTCTTCGACACTCTCAAAATAACTTCAATTGACATCAATGGTTTCGATCTACTCTTACTCGACATCTGACGAGGTGGCCAGTGCCGCTGCCAAGTACATTGTGGACTGTCAGAACAAGGCACTCGCTTCCTCTGAGTTCTTCCACATTGCGGTTTCTGGTGGATCTATGGGAAAAGTTCTCCACAAGGGACTCATTGAGAATGCAGAGATCCATTCCCAGATCAAGTGGGCTCAGTGGAAGGTCTACTTCTCCGACGAGCGTATCGTGCCTCTCGACCACGAAGACTCTAACTACGGTGCTTTCAACGAAGCCGTTCTCAAGCCACTGGCTGAGAAGGGCGAGAACGGGCCTACAGTCTACACAATCAACGAGTCATTGGTCCATGCTACCGACACTGCTACCGATGCCGAGATTGCTAATGAGTATTCCACCTTTCTTCCATCTGCCTTCGACCTCATCTTGCTCGGTTGCGGTCCAGATGGTCACACATGTTCACTCTTCCCAGGTCATCCATTGTTGAAGGAGTCCACATTGACAGTTGCACCAATTGCAGACTCTCCAAAGCCACCGCCACGCCGTATCACGTTGACATTCCCAGTCCTCGCAAAGGCCCACAGTATTGCATTCATCGCTGAAGGCGCATCAAAAGCTCCGATCTTCAAGGATATCTTCGGCCCAGAAACATCAGGATTGCCATGTGAGATGGTCAATGGACTCGGTGTGCCAGTTAGCTGGTTTACCAATGATGCTGCTCTCGATGGTGTTCCAGTTTCCCCAGCAAAGTACTAGTTTTCTTTTTCCATACCAATTGACATTCATTGATCACATATATAGCCGTTAAACACTTAGAATCATCTCCCGTACACTCTGCCAATTCCCTTACAGACATGACAAGGCTCGTCATCCAACAGAAAATGCGTAACTACACCCATCCCACGACAATTCCCACACTGTATTCCACCGAGACTCGGATGTCCAGGACTCACAACTTGTGGGGTCATCACTGGTTGTTGTGGATACATTGGTTGCCCATAGACAGGCTGTGCATAATAGGGCTGTGGACTTGTTGTCCAACTATCCGGGCCCACTGTGATGTTTGTGAATGGGATTCGTACACTTGGACTCGGTGCAGGTGGGGCTTGATACACCACGGGACGAGGAGCGAATCGACTCCAGCAGTCTTTGCATGATTTGCCATTTGGTTTGTATCCTCTGTTGTGACACTTTTGACAGAGGTAACGTGGTGGGTATTTCCATGGCAGTGCGGAGTTCTGGTTGTATGAAGACGGGTCTTGTGGAGGAGGTCGAGTTTGTGTTGGGCGGGGATGTAGAGACGGCGTTGATTGCTGGTGATGGTGTTGTCCGAGAGAAGGGCGTTGCGATGAGGAAGCACTCCCATGGTTCAATGGATCTTGAACGGAGTAAGCGGGAGGTGCATCTGGTAACTTCTGATCTGAAGGAAAGTGCGATCCCATACTGTAACTTATTAAGCTCGCTGAATTTATTGAACTGTTTCTTCCTTTTCGTGTTTTTGAAAGTAGAGATTGAGAGTCAATTATGGGGTGCTAGAAAGAAGGCGAGGTTTCCGCGTGGCGCGTGAGCGGCTGGTGCGTGGCGCATGTGTCGCGCTTTTCTTTGAAGTGTTTATCTTTCCAACCTTTCAGCCTTGTCTTTTGTTTATTTCTCGTCTTTCAAGGATGTGGCTATCGGAATTACAGAAGTACGGCGTTGGCTTCACAGCTGGAGGTGTTCTGTTCTTCCTTCTCGGAATTATCACATTTTTCGACTCGGCTTTGCTGGCTCTTGGTAACGTAAGTGACCGCTGATCTCCGAAGGTCCACGCACACGTACTAACATTTCAACAGCTCTTATTCGTGATTGGTGTTGTTCTCATCATCGGACCGCAAAGAACAGTCGTCTTCTTCACACGACCAGCAAAACTTCGTGGAACAATCGCCTTCTCAATCGGCATTATCTTGATTCTGATCAAATGGCCATTCACTGGTTTCCTCATTGAGGCGTTTGGTATTCTACAGCTATTCGGTGACTTCTTCTCAGTTATCATTTCGTTCCTCAGAAGTTTGCCTATCATTGGTCCACTCCTCTCACATCCATATATTGCCCCTGTATGTATTTATCCAGGATCACCGCCAGTTTCCCCCCTACTAACAAGCACAAACAGACTATCGACAGACTTGCTGGTGTCAGAGTTCTTCCTGTCTGAATTAATTCTCAAAACAACGTAAAGACACTAAAAGGACCAAAACTATGTATTTATAGACAATATTGTAAAATATAAATCCTAAAGAAGCAAAATGAAGTCTTCGCCATAGTTAAGCAGAAATGGTAAGCGACACACCATACAGTTTTTTTTTCTGCATCTCATCGCTAGCATCACATTTAGTAGCATCAATCTATAATTCGAACACAACAGAGATGGCTCCTATTAAAACGAAGAAGCCCCAAAGAACGGGAAACACAACAGTGGACGTTTCCTCCGTGCTCGGTGCTGGCCCTAGTAAGATCAGAAAGAAAATCCGTGATATTGAGAGACTTATATCGAAGAAGAAAGATGTTCTCCCCGCTGATGTTCTCCTGGCGAATGAAAGAGCCCTCGAATCATTGAAGATTGAGTTGAAGAGTTCAGAGAAGAAGTCAGAAGTCAAAAAGATTGCATCAAAATATCACATGGTGAGATTCTTTGAGAAGACTAAAGCATTGAGAAAGTATAAGCAGGCCAAGAAACAGTTCGATGAGCTCAGTGAAGACGAGACTAAGAAGAAGGAAATCAAAAAGGCAAGACTTAAGCTGAAACACGCAGAAGTCGATTTATGTTACGTTGTCAACTTCCCAAAGGATAGAAAGTACATTGCTCTCTTCCCAAACATCAACGACAACCTCGATGAGAACCAGAAGAAGGGATTGAAAAAGACCGAAGAAAGTCGTTTGGCATTCAAGAAGGAGGTCGAGCAGATGCTCAAGACGAGCTCACTACCGATCTCATTAAACGATATCGTTGATGGTAAGGCTGGCCAGAAGACTACATTGGCCTCGAACTTTGAGTCCCAGAAGGACGAAGAGGAAGTGGCTGAAGTCGAAGAGGAGGATGATTTCTTTGATTAGATGATATGAACAAGGTTTTTTTTTTGTTTCAGAGGTCTTATGTAGAACTTAGTGAATATCAGCAGATCCGAGAACTTCCCATTCGTCAACATTACCTTCACAATTGACGATTTTTAGCACACCGCCTTTCCATCCAAGGTCGTACCCATAGAATGCATCTGGGTCATTGATCATTAGACCAGGAATATCCAAGTAGTCTTCCACTCTTCCCTTTACCGTCTTGATTAATGCATTGTCGAAGTGCGTCATGTCAGTGTAGAGGAGAGAGACATGTGGATCAAACACATCCGAGGCCCATCTCACCGCTGCTTCCTTCGCCAACACAGGATCCTTTTTATTTGGTAGCTCCATATATAACTCTCGTATTATGGTCGCTAATGATACAAGGTTCTTTGTCTTCTCCACCGACAAATAGATCTTCTTGAAGAAGCCATTCTTGTCATTAAGGAACAGCCCTGTCAATCGGACGTCAAGTTTCAGTGACGATCCCAACGCTGCTGCTGCGCTACCGAGTACTGTCCTTACATCAGCTCTTGAATTGACTGCCAGTTGTGATGTTATTGTGATATGCGGCTCCACTCTCTCAGCATCAAAAAGCGGGTGAAGACCGAGTGAGAGCGATGTTAGAGTTTCGTGAATTTGCGAAGTGAGTCTAGGGCACAGCCATAGAGCAACACCTTTATTACCTGTTAGTTCATGGATCACAGAGAAAACAAAAGTGTTAACTCACCCATTGTGGTTCTGTCTCCAAGGGGGTGTGAATATGCTATAATGATATAATTGGCAATTGAGGCACTTCCCACGTGTCTATGAGTTCCAGAAGGATCAGTTGTTGTATATCTGTATCAGGTAACAGAAAACGACAAAACGGAACGGAACGGTTATCTTTCTCCAAAACAAAGAGATTCCGAACGGCCCAGGAATAGCATGGCTATTGTCTCCAGTCCCGTGAGTCACGTGCCTGTCGCGATTTCGCGGTATGCCTTGTCCCAATTCGGTAAGTGTCCCTGCGCAAATCACGAAATTTATTCGCAATGTTTACGTCAGAAATTTCAGTTCGGTACATCAAATTTCGGGATCTCGCTTGCTTTTGAGCCAATGTCCGTCTAGGTAAAATCATCAAATTTGAAGGGAATTTCCTTCTTTCTTTCTTCATTTTGTGGAGTTGATCTAAACTTGCTATATTCCGGTAGTTTGGGCCAATTTTACTCTTCAGTCACTGATAGATCAACATGACAGTCTCATCTGCCCTACAGAATTGGGGACAAGATGCACATCCTCTCGAAGAAGTGTTCAAGCTGCTAGAAGCTGCACAAGATGTTCCAACTGAAGTTCCAGTATCTGATGTCGTTGGTGGACTAGATATCCGCTGTGGGCCAATTCTCCGTCTTTTGGGTACACATGAAGGCAAACCGAACTACAGAGCGTCTATGATGCTGGTAACAAAGGATGGCTCCACGACTGCGCCACATGTGCAAGTGGCATATATCAAGGGTCCATTGAGCCCGCAAACGGAGACAGATTTGCAAGAAGGTGAATTCCCGGGAAAGATCTATGATCGTCAAGATGGACACACCTTCTGGAGATTTGAAATTGATCTTCTACTCACAGAGTATGAACAAAAGGTGCGTTACACTGTCAATGGCGCATTGACATTTGACTTTTTTGTTCCACGTGCGGACCAGCCAATGAACATTGTTTCTTACTCGTGCAATGGCTTCTCTCTGTCTACTAAAACGGACTCGTTCAAAGGCTCGTTGTGGTTCGATGTTCTCAGAAAGCACTACTCAGAGAATCGCTACCACGTCATGCTAGGAGGTGGTGACCAGCTTTATTGCGATGCCATCAAGAGTGCATCAGAGGTGTTTGAGAAGTGGTTACATGAGAAGAACCCGATCAAGAAGCAACAGGCCACTATGACCCCTGAAATTGAAGCATCATTCAATGATTTCTACCTCAACCAGTACCTCAAGTGGTTTGGCAAGGGGTTCTGGGTTGGAAGTGCCGGACGTACACTCCAGAGCCTATATCCATTTGCTATGGCGTGTATTCCATCGATGAATATCTTTGATGACCACGATATTATCGATGGATTCGGGTCCTATCACGATCACACCATGCGTAACGAAATGTTCCTAGGTGTCGGCAAAGTGGCATACAAGTACTATATGATTTTCCAGCATCAAACGTCTGTTGAAAATGACGAAGAGTATCATACCGATCCTTCATGGATATTGGCTAACAAACCTGGTCCTTTCATCAAGGAGAAGTCACATTCCCTGTTCGCGAGATTGGGTAAGGGTATTGCATTCCTTGGTGTTGACTGCAGAACTGAAAGAAAGTTGAAGCAGATTGTTTCGGATGATACGTATGATGTTATCTTCAAAAGGTTGAGACAAGAAGTGGCGAATGATAAGAGCGTGAAGCACTTATTAGTTCTTCTTGGAGTGCCAATCGCTTACCCGAGACTCGTTTGGTTGGAATGGCTCTTGACTTCCTCCCTTTTGGCTCCAATTAGAACTTTGGCACAAAAAGGTGTCATGGCCAAAGGTCTCGTGAATGAGTTTGATGGATCTGTTGAAGTGCTTGATGATTTGAACGATCATTGGTGCTCTAAACACCACAAGAAGGAACGTAATGCACTTGTTGGAAGACTTCAAGAGTTTGGCTCTTCAAATGGTATCAGAATCACCATCCTCTCTGGTGATGTTCACTTATGTGCTGTTGGGAGATTCAGAACAAAATTGCACCACCATCTGATCGGTCAGAGCAAGTATGAAGAACACAATAACCAAGTTCTCGAGCACCCAGAAGAGGACCCAAGACTCATGTTTAACATCATTTCTTCCGCCATTGTCAATGCTCCCCCACCAGACGCAATGGCTACCCTCCTCAACAAGAGATCAAACGGACACCACTTTGACAGACTCACCGACGAAGATATGGTCCCGCTCTTTTATAAAGATGTTGATGGCAGTCCACGTCCTAACAGACAGTTCTTAAACAAGCGTAACTGGGCTGACTTGATCCATATCTCCAACTTCAACTCCGGTGGACAACGCGCAGGCTATGAGATTGGGACTTCGAAATATCCACAGAGCGCAGCAGGTTTACCGGAAAACTTCCAGGAAGAAGAAGAAAGGGACTTCCAGTATATGATCACCAAGAATTCTCTTGTCACGAGAATCCATGTGGAGAAAGACCCAGGAGACATTCAGAGTGAGACGATGGATTATGAGTTGATTGTGCCAGACTTGTTGGGAACTTATCAGTTGAAGGACATCGGTGTCAAGAAGTAGGCGTCTCTGTGTGTAATCTTTTTTCATTAATGCTAATTTATTTATTGTCAAGCTCTGCTTGGTAAGTTGTGAATTTCTATTTCCGGGAATTGCCCCTTTCGGGTGTTTTAGAAACTTTAAAAAATTTTGATGGCACCAAAGTTTTTTTAGTGCTCATCTCTCCTTTTCTTCATATTTATAGTAAATCTAACAAAGATGGCCAAGGACCACAAACTAAGACAAAAGGCCGAGAAGTTTGCCAAGGCCAAGAAGGCAGAGAAGAAGGGCAAGAAGAGAAGCCATGAAGAGGTTGAGGAGACAGATGCCGCAGTCGATGAGGTTGATGAGGAGTTTGATGATATCGAAGATCTCTTGGATGTTAAGGAGGAAGTGAAGGCTAAGAAGCAGACTAAGCAGGCAAAGAAACCAGTGGAGGAAGTCTCCGAGGAGAGCGAAGAGGAGGAGGCGGAAGAAGAAGAGCAGGGAGAAGATGATGAAGAGGAAGAGGAAGAAGTCCAACAGCCAAACACACAAAAGTCCTATGATGAATCCTCTGAAGTCAGCGATAAGTTCGAGGATCACAAACTTTCTGGACCAACACTGAAAGCCATCCAAGATATGGGCTTCACGAAAATGACACAAGTGCAAGCCAGAACTATCCCACCACTCCTTGCAGGCCGTGATGTTCTCGGTGCTGCAAAGACGGGTTCCGGTAAGACACTTGCCTTCTTGCTTCCAGCCATTGAGCTGCTCTACAACCTGAAGTTCAAACCAAGAAACGGTACAGGTGTCATCATTGTCTCTCCAACCAGAGAGCTCGCCCTTCAAATCTTTGGTGTCGCGCGTGAGCTTATGGCTCACCACTCCCAGACTTTTGGTATCGTCATTGGCGGTGCTAACAGACGTGCTGAGGCTGAGAAGTTGATGAAGGGTGTGAATTTGCTTGTTGCCACACCGGGCCGTTTGCTCGATCACTTGCAGAACACACAGGGTTTCGTTTTCAAGAACTTGAAGGCGCTTGTGATTGATGAAGCTGACAGAATCTTGGAGATTGGTTTCGAAGAGGAGATGAGACAGATCATCAAGATCTTGCCAAAGGAGAACAGACAGAGTATGTTGTTCTCTGCTACGCAGACGACGAAGGTGGAAGACCTTGCCAGAATATCTCTGAGACCAGGTCCGTTGTTCATCAACGTTGACAGTAAGGAGATCAACTCCACTGTGGACAGATTGGAGCAGGGGTACGTTGTGTGTGACAGTGATAAGAGATTCCTGTTACTGTTCTCTTTCCTCAAGAGAAACATCAAGAAGAAGGTTATTGTTTTCCTCTCGTCGTGTAACTCTGTCAAGTACTACGCCGAGCTGCTCAACTACATCGATCTCCCAGTCTTGGACCTCCACGGCAAGCAGAAGCAGCAAAAGCGTACCAACACATTCTTCGAGTTCTGTAACGCCAAGCAGGGCATCCTGATCTGTACTGACGTTGCAGCCAGAGGTCTCGACATTCCTTCCGTTGACTGGATCATCCAGTTTGATCCACCAGATGACCCAAGAGAGTACATCCACCGTGTGGGAAGAACCGCCAGAGGAACCAGCGCACAGGGTAAGTCGCTCATGTTCCTCACGCCTAACGAGCTGGGTTTCCTGAGGTACCTGAAGGCCGCCAAGGTGCCACTCAACGAGTACGAATTCCCAACCAACAAGATTGCCAACGTCCAGAGCCAGCTCGAGAAGCTCATCCAGTCCAACTACTGGCTGCACGAGTCCGCGAAGGACGGCTACAGATCGTACCTCCAGGCCTATGCCTCGCACCACCTCAAGACGGTCTACCAGATCGACAAGCTTGATCTCGTCAAGGTGGCCAAGGGCTTTGGCTTCACGACACCGCCAAAGGTCAACATCACCATCGGCGCCAGTGGGAAGACGCCAAAGAACAACTCCAACAAGAGAAAGAAGATCAGAGCTTAGAGCATTTATAATTGTAACGTTCCCGCATTCTTCCTTGTGTAAACTCTTTTCTCTTTATCAGTCAGCCACACTTGTATCAGCCACCAGCCAAATGATACAATCCCCATCGCGCGCGACCCCCTCATAGTTAAATTTTCGTACCCCCATAGTAAATTGGACCGCTCCCATGTGACTTTGAAAATTTTGTTCTGGTCGGAGTCAACATTTACTTCTCTTCAACGGCATTTAAACATTTGTTGCGTTTGTTGAATTGGTTTTTTTCTCTCATTCTGTCTTTTGGAGAGTGCTGGAAGTGCAATTAATCTATTCACACACCCTTCTTTTGGCATATTTCACCCGCTTGAACCACACAATGTCGGAGAAACACATCTCTCACCTTGATCTATCGGAGATCCCTAACCCCAACGTCAACGGTGCTGGCTACTCAGCGACGGCCCAGGCCACAATCAGTCACGGCCATGCACAGAGACAGCCACTGCTGAACTCGCCACTTCAAACTCGCCCAGCCTCGCCATACACGCTGAGACCTCCAGTTGACAACGATGGGCTCTCATGGCCTTCGCTCGGCGCCAGAGCCAGAATAGAGGACTCTGACGAGATGAAAGCCGCAAGAGAGAAGAGAATCAGTGACGCTGTGCGTGTAATTCTCGAGGAACTCGGCGAGGATCCATCTAGAGAAGGCTTGCTTGAGACTCCTGAAAGATACGCAAGAGCGATGCTCTTCTTCACAAAGGGGTACGAGGACAACATCAGAGACGTGATCAAGCGCGCTGTGTTCGAGGAGGACCACGATGAGATGGTCATTGTGCGGGATATTGAGATACACTCCCTCTGTGAGCATCATCTGGTTCCGTTCTTCGGGAAAGTTCACATCGGATACATCCCAAACAAGAAGGTCCTCGGCCTGTCGAAGCTCGCAAGACTGGCAGAGATGTACTGCAGACGACTCCAGGTGCAGGAACGTCTCACCAAGCAGATCGCAATGGCATTGACTGATATCTTGAAACCACAAGGTGTCGCCGTGGTGATTGAGGCCACACATATGTGCATGGTGTCCCGTGGTATCCAAAAGTCAGGGTCCTCCACAGTGACAAGTTGTATGCTTGGGTGCTTCAGAGAGAGACAGAAGACGAGAGAGGAGTTTCTGGGACTTCTGGGCCGTAGATGATCCCTCCTCTCCCCACCCCCACCTCCACAAGAGAGCTGGTCAGGGCTTTCAACAATCTGGCCAGACCTTTCAGGG
Organism: Petasospora hungchunana; assembly: GCA_030563225.1. Taxonomy (NCBI): domain Eukaryota; kingdom Fungi; phylum Ascomycota; class Saccharomycetes; order Phaffomycetales; family Wickerhamomycetaceae; genus Petasospora; species Petasospora hungchunana. The sequence goes on along the minus strand of JAKUBL010000001.1, from coordinate 237,032 downwards.
CGCTGCAGAAGCGCAAATTTCACGTCATTACGAATCTAACGACTGGTCCTTCTATAATAATGTTCAACCGGGTTATTTTGGGCGAATTGGTAGTTTAATAGTAAATTAAGCGTATCACGTACACCCGCACACCACACAGTTGGAAAGAATTTTGATGTCATCACTGAGGGCTCTTACTCACGAACCCCCTTTAATCGCACCAAAAATGGCTGAAGCACTGGAGGAATTTGTGCAGTGGGCCAAAGATAATGGGTGTGTGATTCATGACTGTATCAATTGGAAATTTTCCGAGTCTGAAGGTGTCTCCGCATCCTACAACGATGCTCATCCATACTCTTCAAGCGATGACCTCTTGACCGTCCCGAGCTCTTTGACAATCACTCCAAAGCTCGCAGAGTCTGTGTTTGGCCCAATCATTTCCTCAGGAAATCGTAATTCTCTCACTCAGCTGCTCTTGGCTAAACTCAAATTTGACTCCCCTTCAGAGCTCTCGCAGAAGTTCAATCAATATCTCTCGATTCTTCCAACAGGTAAACAGATCGGAACCCCGCTCTTCTGGGATGGCGATGAACGTCTCCTGATCCGAGGAACTGATCTTAACAACCGTCTTGATTCTGAGCTCAAGAATATCCTTGAATCATGGCACTCGACACTCTTACAAGTTCCTTCATCTATTCGCTCATCTTCATATGAAGAAGACATCAAGTTCTATGAAGCATTCAAAGAGGGGAAACCAGAGCACTTTGCAACTTACTTGAACACATATCCAATGTCATGGACCTCATTCCCTGCGTTCCTCTGGGCCCATGCTATCTTCACGTCTCGTGGGTTCCCATACTTCCTTGGAGAAGAGGGCGCTAGAGACATGAATGAAGCGATGCTTCTCCCAGTCTTTGATCTCTTGAACCACGGAAATCATGTCGACGTCAAGTGGGGTATTGAAGAAGCAAACTACACCTTCAAAACTTCACAGCATCTGAGTACGGGGTGTGAAATCTTGAACAGTTATGGCCCCAAAACTAATGAAGAGCTGTTGTTGGGATACGGATTTGCCTTGGAGAAGAACGATATGGAATTTGCAAAATTGATCTTGAGAATTCCACAGGATCAGGTTGCTGCTGCTGTGAAGTTTGGAGTTGAGGCCGAGAGCCACGAGTTGACATTCATCATCACTAAAGAAGACCCACTCCCTGAGAATCTTGTGAAGTTGTTCTGTTTCCTCGTCAAGGCCCAGGAGGAAACCACAGTCACACTCAGAAACAAACTCACGGGACTCAAAGAACTGTCCAAGATCATTAACCAAAAACTTGAGGCACTCAAGCCAGGAAAGGCAACAGGCTCGATCTCTTCAGCCATTGTCAAATCTTCCAAGGCCTACAAAACTCTTCAGAAGCAGTTCTTCCAGCTCACATTCGAGGAGATCACTAAAGTTGAGAAGGCCATCCTCAAAGAATGCAAACCACTCTCTTTCAAATCAGTCTTCAAAAACGACAAGCAGTTCGCCAATGCCCTGTTGATCGTCTTTGGAATTTCGTCTTACGAACAACTCACTAAATCCACCGATGTCGACCATGCTGTCCTTCTATGGATCATTAGATGTGGAAACACACCAGCCAACTCTTCGGTCTTCCCCGAGTGGATTCAGAGCAAGTACAAACATATTGCCTCAACGATACAAGTCACAAGGGAAGACATTAGAAACAATATCCCGATCTACAAGGCATTGTTCCCTTCGTTGGAGCAGAAGGTACCTGAAGTGTTCAAAGTTGGTTCTTGGGCCATCAAGGACTTTGTCATCGCTGAAAGGGTGATTGATGAAATTTGCTTCACGAGAGAGGCTAGCAAGGAGACGTTCTTCTTGGAGGATAGAAGACTTTAGCTTTATATATATATATCTAAGAAGAATTAAAAGGTTGGTTGCATAAATCTGCTTAGTAATAACTGAGTCAGCACACCCTGTGGGGGAGGATGATAGATAATCTCGTGTTGACACATTTTACCCAGTAGTTTCCCCAATCAATTGCTCCAGAACAGAAACGAATAAACTTCTTCACAGACAATAATAAGGATGACAGAACGACCCGATCCGACTCATGACTATCAGACAGTGCCACAACACTCGGAATCACTCAAGCAGGCGATCCAGATACCAAAAGACCAGGCCCTCTACTCTACCGGTCACGTCGCTCTCTTGCCAGCTACTCACTACACCCAGGGACTGGATGGAGACACGATCCCTTTGAAGACCCAGTTTGACACACAGGCTGCAACTGGCCAATTTTCGACGGAATGGCTCCAGGAAAACGACAAGTTCGAACAACTGTTTCAATACTCTGATGCAATCTGTGGGTTTTGTGAAGATCTTAAGAAAATGATGGACAGAAGAGATGTGTACATGAAGAGCTCGTGTCAGAGGCCACTAGATAATCCTTTGAACTGGGACGAGTGGGTCAGTTATCCTCCACCACAGAGAAAAGGGTGGCATTATGAGGATGAGTACGGTCAGATGGACTACTACTACGAGAAAAACGCTGTTCCACACTACTTTGGTGAATCGTTTGAGCTGGTCGGATATGAAAAGGATATCTTGAAACCGTATATTGAAAGGGTACGACCACGAACTGATTTGAAAGTGGAGAGGTGTAGAGATGTGTTGTGTGTCGATGGGTTCGGAGAAGTTCCGAGTTTCCAGACATTCTTCGATGATCTGAAGAGTATAGTCGATCTATGCACGGATGAGGTTGGTGTAATGCTTTCTGAGAGACGACTGGAGTATTTGAGAGCAAAGTTTGATTCTTATTCCTTGCTGAATGAGTACAAAGAAACATATATGACAAAGCTTAATCCACACAGAGACTTTTACAACGTGAGGAAGGTTGACAATAATGTGGACCTTGCAATGTCAATGACCAGAAAACATCTGCTAAACCTTGTGAATTTGAAACTAAGAGAAGAGCCTGACAGGATTGTCTATGACGAAGAAGGAGTCAAAATGACATTGGAAGAACTCTTTGCACCATACACCCACGAGGGAAATAAGCGGCTTAACATTGACGATTTATTCGAGTTCGGATTGATTGACAGAACTGATGAACATCTCTTCGAATCCTCCTCGAGATATGACGCTATTGTTCGAGATGAAGTTCTGGTGAAGATTGACAAGACGTTTCTGAGAATCGACAATGTCATCGATGGTGAGTATTTGAGTATGATCTTAAAACAGGTTCTCAGTGATTACGAAAAGAGCAAGTATCAGTATGCAGAACTGGGTGTGACGTTGAATCTGATGGACAGGAACAGAAAGAACGCCACGTCAAGATGGTCTTCTATTGCCAAGTGGGTGACAGAGAATAAGCTCGTCAGCCACAACGTCAAGTGGGTGGTGAGAATACCAAGAAACTACAAAGCTCTCAAGATTGCTGGGAAGGTGGAGTCTTTTGCAGATTATCTAGATCTGCTCTTCAGGCCCTTATTTGAAGTCTCAATTGATCCACTGAAGGATGTTGATCTCCACTTCTTTTTGACAAAGGTATCAGCCATATGTCCACTTTCTCATGAGCAAAACGAGCGGACTATCTTTGACATCACAACACTCAGACCTCCGCACAAGTGGACAAAGGAAGAAAACCCACCTTACAGTTACTACCTCTACTACTTCTTTGCTGACCTCTCAAAACTCAATTCATTCAGAAAAAGTCGCCAACTTCCGACATTGTCACTGCGTCCATTCGTCTCGTCGATTACTGATCGTCCTGGCCTTGGTCTTGTGACTGAATCCCTTGCTGCTTCTTTCCTCTTGGGCAAAGACATCATCAACGGTGAAGAACTCCGCACGCATAGCGTGCTACAGTATCTTTACTACCTCAAGCAAGTTGGTATCACAATGAGTCCATTGTGCTGGAACAAAACGATGCAGTTGCGCAACGATGACGACAGGTTTAGCTCCAACTACACCATGTCACCTGCCATTGACTTCTTCAAGATCGGCATGCGTGTGGCGTTGTGCACGAACAAGCCGCTCTTCTCTTCTCTTACACGAGAACCGCTCATTGAAGAGTATTCAGTTGCTGGATCGATACACAAGTTGAGCAATGTCGATCTGTGCGAACTATGTCGTAACAGTGTGCTACTAAGTGGATTTAATTCCCACTTGAAAGCTCACTGGATTGGAATCAAGTATGTCAGTGATGAACAGGACACAGAGGACGTGGATGAGTTTGCGATACAGAGAAGCAATGTGCCGAATATGAGACTGGCTTACCGTGCCGATTCTCTCGCGCTGGAGTTGGGTTTTATTCATCAGTTAGCGGTCAGTTTATCCCAGAATGAGTAACCAATATATAGCATTTTAGCATCAAGTGGAAACAATTTCCGTATACAACTTTGCAGAAGTCTCAACAATCTGGCGATTCTCCTTCCTCAGCAACTTGACTTCGACCTCTTTCTCAAACCCGATCCAAGACGGCGGTTGAAGATCCGGAAGCTCAGAGATCCACTGTTCGAACTGATCCGAACGATCTGGTGGGGCCAATGACAAGCCTTCTGTCATAGCCACGTCGTTCTCAATCATGTTGAAGGACAGATCAAACATTTCAACCCTAAATAACTTCCCAGCCAGCATCCTGAGGTAATCAGCATCACTGAAAACGTCAACCTTGCCACCATACACCACATCAGCAACCAGGAACTGGATGGCATTCCAGTCAATACTCTCAGGTGATACATTTGATCTTCCAGGATGGACCTCCTCGAACCATCTATCAATCAAGAACACTGCACTTTCGAAATCAGAGTCGTTGAAATCATAGATTTTTGTGAATCCAATAGGGACGAATCGACTTCTCTCCTGGACCACAGCATGGAACCAACATAGCATGAAGTAAATCTGGGACTTCTCAGCAGGCAATCGTATTTTCTGACGAATGGTGTTGTGATACTCCTTCATCACGGTCTTTAAGCCTGGACTATTCTCACACACCAACAAATGTGAGTATCTCAGCAGCGTTGTCGGAATCGATGAGTAAACATCACAAGTGAGGAAGAGTTTGAAATCACTATGTGGAACAAGCCCCTGTAATCTCTTCTCTAGATACTCCAACCACAATGGCGCAGTCTGAACATTCTGGACTAAGAGCCAGCCGCCCTTCCTAGAACGTTTCTCCAATTCACGAGTGGCGATTTCAGTGGCTTCAGGAGAACCAAGAGCTATCACGCGCAAATCGTTAGACTGAGCAGCTGCTCTGACTTTGAAGGAGGCGTCGCAACCAGCAACAGAACCAAGGACGATGGGACGCTGAGATTGTTTTATCACATGAGATAGATCATACTTCGATGAAAATGGCCCAGATTCATCACTGAGGAACATTGAAAGCACAGAAAGGCAATCTCTGATGTTTCCAGATGATACAAATGACTTCAAGAAGGGATGAAGGTCCTCCAAATTCAGATGCAATGTGCTCAAACATTCCACGTTACCACTCAAAAACTTCGAGACAGTCTCTGATGGAATAGCAGTAGACAAAATTGTGAAAGCATCTGTCACCAACTTCGCATTTTCCTCTGAGTTGTCCCCTGACAGCAGCTTGAGGATAAATTGGACAAAGACATCACCATTGCTTTGACTCAAATACAACAGTGACATGGCAAGTGCAAACACCATCTTATCGCTTGTCTTCAATGACAAAGACACATTGGCAAAGACTTCTTGGTATAGCGTTAGCACAAACTCCTTGACTCTCTCCACTTGTGTCAGCGAAGACTTCTTGGGCGATGCGAGGACGGTCTTGATGTACCCCAAGTAAGAAGACAGCGAGAACTGATAGAAGTTTGACAACTGATCAAGGCCTGAAACAAGAGAGAATATCAAAGCTGAACTTTTGGCAAATGGATCATATTGGACAATCACGTCATCAATCTTGGACATCACGTTTGCTGTGTCACGGATCTTCTCTTCAATCAAAATGGACTCCTTTTTGAGCTCCTCGAGGGACTCTAAAAGTTCGTCGTTCTCGAGCAAATCTCCCTGGGAGTCACTCAGTGTAGTCAGTAGTGACCCTTCAAGGTCTCTCAGCTTCACCTTATACTCCGTGTCTAGCTTTATCAAGTCCAATCTTTGCACCTCCAAGTCCGGTCTCTCACTGTACAACGCAAGGTTCAGTGATTGCACTTCCAAACTGCTGTTCGTGATGGTAAAGTCAGCAGTTGTGGTTCTCGTGGAAACGAACGGTGATGGATGAATATTCGAGTCTCTAGTGTGCAAATACAGCCTGAAGTTCTTTGAACAGTCAATATCTCTCCCACCAATCTTTACCAGTGTTCTGCCTCCAACTCTCTGGAAATCACCATTTAGTACAGGAGATACAATCGGGTCGAAGTACTCAGTGTCCTGAATCACCAAAACACCACCAAATCTCAACGAATTCTCCAGGGTGCGAACAAATCCGTCATCTAAGAAGCTTGTCACTGTCATCTTCTGTGGTGCTATTTTTGAGGAGATCGTGTCAAGGATGCTTCCAAATGGATCAATAATCAGCGGAACACGCTTAGCATTCTCGATGATCGTGACGTTCTCGAAGAAGAGCTCGTCATTAGCAAGACCGTTCCCTTCCCATGCAAGCAAGTTTGCGGGAGAGTTGAGGAATCCTGTGAAGCGAAACTGGGGATCAAACATGATTCCCGCCATTTCCATGTACTCCACACAGTTTTTCATGAACATCGAACGTCTCCTTGTGTCAAATCCACCAGCGTAAGTCAACATCGCAGCAGCAAGGAGCGCGTTTCCCGACAATGACTTGTTCTGTTCTTCAAACCTATGTATACTCCCTGTCCATCTAGCACGCTCTTCAGTCAAACTCTCAACGAGCTTCATGGCCCTCCCGGCTCTTCCCTCAACACTAGACATCTGAGCTTTAATGTTCTCAATCTCACGAATCAGCTCAGAATATTCATCCTTATATCCCTCGATACTCTCTTGTAGCTCCTTGATCATATCATCAGCGGCAAGGAGTCTAGCTTGTGTACGATTCAATTCCTCTTCAAGAGCTTCCACTTCATCCTTCAATGGACCAATCTTATCCAACACAATAGAGTACTTCACTTGTGCCTCAACCCATTGCAAAAGTGGTCCACATGCTTTACTGGCTCTGTCAGCAGAAGAAAAGTTGAAATCGGGTCTCGACAGGTAAGTTTCCTGCATGTACTCTCTCACTTCTGGAGTGACTTGGGTCTCACAGTCGAAGTTGACGATGTTGGCAACAAAATCATCTTTACGAATGATCAACTGGATATCTCTCCAAGTTCTCACGTCATAACCAAGCAACACACACACGGATTCCAAAGTCAGTTGAACAGTAGCCGGTGGTGTAGACATCGATCTCAGTTCAGTCAGGTGATGCTTCTTGATATTCTGCACACCCCTTCTAGCTTCGAGCACAGCAGGTTCTGCCAATGCAAGGTCCTCCATCACAACCGTCCTTCTCTGACCAATGATCACTTCCTGTCTCTCCAAAGCCGCTTGAATCTGAATAGATGCTTCCTGTTTCCGCTCTGCTTCATTCTGCTCCGTTAAGATCTTGTTCAGTGTCTGCCTAGCTTCAACTTCCTTCAGTTTCAAGATTGATTCCTTCTCTGATAGTTCGTCTCTGAGACGCTTCACCTTCACTACAGTCTCCTTCAATCTGATGAGGCCACTATCGACATGTCTTTGGTGGTCTTTCAATTCAGATCCTTTGGTATCGTATATCGATGCGAAGTTGGTGATGAAGTCAATGAGCTTACCTGGTGAAGAGAAATCCTTGAACAATTTATGAATCTGAACCAACACGCTGATAATAGCATCTCTGTAGAACTTCACCTCCATCAGTGAAACGACATATCGATCTGGCTTCACATAGTCTTGTCTATCAAGTGGAACAGTTTGCAGAACATCCTGGGATACTTGAACCAAACTCTTGGCCGACCAATCGCCCATCCAGTTCAAAACACATCTGTTGAAAAGAGCAGGTGAGGCTATGATTTGAGGAGCTCCAGAGCTTTTTGGGTCGCTGATGGTAAAAACGATATGAAGGTTGGCAGTGACCTGTCCAATGAACCAATCGTACAACTCCTCCTGCGAATCAAGCAGGAGACTACGAGAATTGACTTGATCCTTACAGGCTCCAAGCAACATACTCATCTCATCTTGATCGAATAGTTCCTTGATCTGAGAGTTGGCAAGCAATGAATTCATTCTCTCCAAGAAAGAACTGTCCAGAATTGTCGACTCATCCACAATAAAGCAGATTTTCTGGTCCTCAACACCAGACTTCTTGAGCAACTCCTTCAACGTCGCGTCAAACTCAACCAGCGTGTACTTTCTGTTCACGGATAACTGGTGGATTTTGAGACCGTTCACCCAGGCCACAAACTTAGCCAAAGTGGTCTTACCACTGCTGGAAGGCCCAACCAATATCATATGCCCCTGAGGCTGTTTCAAAACACGATCAATTCTGAGTATATGATCAACAGCTTCGTCGTAGAGTGTCAGTTCAATATCAAGTACCTCATCGGCGAACACTCTCAGTCTCTCCTTAATGAACGATGAAATTTCTGATAACTGGACAGGCTCGTAGTTCAATGACAACCAGTCGCTAAACAAGATCGGCTCAGTGAGAACAGTGTACAGGTCAGTCGATGGGAACAGCTTTTCTGCTGTGTCATAGATCAACTTCCAAGTCCAAGCACGCTCCTCCTCATCCACTAGTCTATCACTGAAAAGACGAAGACCTTCGTGTGCCCATAGACGAATTAAATCTTGAATACTAATGTTTTCGAGTGGACGCAATGCTGAATAGATACCACGAACCCATCTTGTCAGCTCACGAGGCGAATACACGTAATGTGGCTGGATCGCCGTGTTGAATTGCTTTGTGGTCTCCCTGTACACAGTCAACATGGCTTGTGTCAGCTCGTTACTGTATCCAGACAATTGAGGAACAATTTTGAGTACTGATTTGTTGAACGTCAAGTAGATCTGTTGAAGTGAAAGCTGGCCAGGATAGTCCACCATCACCACCAGGACATGTGACAAGAAACGTTCCGAGAGTTTGACACGGCCAATATCAGAGGGTGGATTACAAGCTCCAACGAACTGGATGTCCTGGATCTGAACCCATTGACGATCCGAAGTCCTCCAGAATCCACTCTTCTCCACAAGCTGCCTTAAGAATGAAATGACTCTCTGTGTACCAAAGCCATCCTCACGAGGCAAATTGATCTCATCCGCAAAGAGCACAACACGCTTTCCAGCAGATCTCGGACGGAGAACATATCCCTCTGCAGTTCTCTTATACTCACAAACTTGATCAAGTGCCCTCAAAACAGCAACCGGCTCTGTATCTTTCGAGAAATTCAAGTTGGAAAGCTCAATATCAACAGCCTGTTCAAGAGCAGCGTATAGCGTCATAGTCTTACCAGAGCCAGGAGGTCCGCAGAGGATAAGAGACTTTCTCTGTTGAAGAACGCCGTAGACGAGGCTTTGGTGTCTGAGAGTGTCGAGAGTTGGGACAACAGTGTTTGGGTTGGCAATTGCGTGTGTCTCGAGTGAAACTTCTTCAACTTTGGTTAAGAGTTGGTACCATCCATTAGATAATGAAACACCAAAGTCGAGAAGATTTAGATCTCCATCACTCGGAAGAATCCTCTGAAGGGGTGCAATTTCAGCAAGTTGTGTGGAGAAAAGGGATTTCTCTGCAAGGCTACAACTTCCTGAGAATGCCCAAGTGAGAGCAAGACAAAGTGCTCTGAGAACAAACTCACCGGAGAACTGTACCAGATCCGAAACTTCGGTGATTTGATCAACAATGTGAGCACGAAGGACCACAAATACGTTTCTCAAAATACCAAGCTGATCAGACACCATGATTGGATTCAATGAAGACCCAGCGAAATCCAACAATCTCCTTACCACATCCGTTGTCAAGACTTCTCTCACGACTTTCGTAGCAATACCGAGACATGCTTCAAGATTAGAACGTATATCTTCCTCCCAGATACCAGTTTCAAATTTGTGTAACTCAAACGTAAGAATTTCATCAAGAGAGATGATACCATCCTCCATCCAAACCATGCCACATCTACTCACAGTAGCTGGCGTAGCGTGCTCCAAATTGTCCACCTCAAAGATGATTCTCACAGTCGATGGAATTATGAGACGCTCACCATTTGGGAGGGTAAGGATCTTGTTGTCGTCCAGCACGGAGTTGAGGCTTTCCACCCATACAGGATCAACATCTCCATCAAACACAATCCATGTGAGTTTGGCGGCCTCACCACGGAGGTCATCATTCAGCTTTCTGATGATCGAGGTGAAAAGACCATCAATCCATTCTCTGGTTATCGGGTCAAGGTATCCGAACAGTTCATTCTTGGTGGTGACCTTTGGATCAAGCACAAAGCTCGAAGACTCGATGGCAGATAAGGTGGAAATCGATTGAAGGAGAGTCTTCCAGAGGACAGATTTACCGCATCCACTCTTTCCAACCAGCATCACACCTTGCTTCGTTTCTTGAATCTTGAAAAGCTGGATAGCCTTAGTAATCCAGGAATCGGATGTGGTATAGCCATGTTCCTTCCCAGCTTCCATCAGCGCTCTTCTGAGGCCCATATCATCCTCTAATGTCTTGACGCCTGCAAAGAGCTTTTCTTTGACCTCGTGGTATACCTGGACGTCCTGGCTCACCAATCTCGGAAGTGTCATCTCATCCAACGCCTTGGCAACAATTCGGTGAGAGTCCGTGGTCTCAGTGGAGTCCAAAATCATACCAGCATGTTCCAAAGTACTCTTAAGTGCTCTGAGACCAAAGTCGTAGTGCTCCTGCTTAGACGTTAAAGTTGAAAGACACTGTAAGAACTCAACAACCTTAGCAGAGATAACGGTGGCATCTGTGAATCCTCGAGCTCTGAGCAAGACTTCAGCAATGACTTGAGTATCTGGCTTCTGCATTGAAAAGCTTCTAAAGAGCTTCTTCAAGTTGTCTGGAAGTGTCGATCTACCAGCATACTCGGGGTTCATCGTCACAAAGACACCGGTACCAGTACCCATCGGAGTCTCAGTCTCAAGCAACTTAACAGTAGGGGACTTAGACTTTAGCGAAAGCTCAATGAGCTCGAGCTGTGACGATACTGCACTCAAAATATTCTTGGCAAGTCTGTTAAACTCATCAAAACAACCCCAGCCACCAATCTGGCAAATACCGACAAGCAGTCTGGTAATAGCCTGGAAATCAAAAGAGTCATCACAGTTGAACACGAGCACCATCTTACCTAAATTTTGTCCAAGTGCCTTCACAGTTTCCGTCTTGCCAGTACCAGCAGGACCGAATGGAGAACCGCCGAGACCTTGATCGAGGGCACCAGTCATTGCAACGAAACAGGAGTCAAGCAATGGTGTATAGACAAGTCTATCCATGGATCCAAGGAACTCGAATCCATAGAAGAACGATTTCGTCGACTGTCTGACCACAATACTCTCCAACGGATCAGTAGCTGTCTTGTCCAAGTAGAAACGTTGCTGTTTGAGCCACTGAAAGTTAAAGGAACTTGTTACATTCTGCTCGGACAGCGTTGATACAACGTCTCTGTGGTGCACAGACTCAATGATCAGTGCCTCTTTCTTCTTGCTGTCCAAGGAAGAGCGAGCACCGAGTTGTTCAAGAAATTCATCAATCTCAGAAATAACATTGAAAAGAGATCTCTTTGAAATACAAGCTTCAACCGTCTCGGTCCATTTAATTTGAACGGCGAGAAGAAGAACCTGTGGAGGATACGACTGCACCCATGAGTCCAAACTCGGCTGTTTGTAATCTGAAATAGCCTTGATTACTAACGAGGATAACGTGATCTTGATCTCGTAGTCCAACTGGTTGAGCCATTCATCCACTCTCTGATACTTTTCCAAGGAAACCGGATTGCTTAGTGTCATGACTTCACCATCAACAGTGGACACTGACACGATGGACGATCCGGATGAATCATAATCCATAGCATTAACACCAGCAAACATCTTCTTCAGGTGCTTCTTCACATTCTCGGAATTGGCTATCATATCAATCAGATCATCATTACCCACAAAATACAATCTTGCACATAACTCTCGCTGTTTCTCCAGGAACTCGCCAAGAGCCTTCGATATACGGCTCAAGGATTCAGAGAGTCTCTCCATTGTCTGAGAAAGATCAGGCACATTAGTTATCTCGATGGCCAACGCATGGCTGTAGATCTTCTTCAGCGTGGACTGGTACTCACTGGAAACGTTATGGAAACGGGAGTATTCCAAAGGCAACAGCTTTCTCACGCCAGACTTCGGGTCGAAGACACCTTCGAGGTCAATCCATTTGCGCTGCACTTCAACCCAAAGGTCCATGATTTGGTAGAACGAGTTAATCGTAGATTCCCAATGGAGGATATCCTTTTCGAACACCTTGAACACTGGCGAGTTTCTCATAGATTTCAAACTGGCGATGTCGTTGGATGCCATCTCCAACAACTGTGGGAAGTTCTTGACTAGACGTTCTAGTTTAAAATCAAAGAAGACGAATCCTTGTTCATCCCATGCATCTTTGATGGTGTGAAGAGCCTCTTCAATGGCCCTCTCGGAGTTGGCTTGGTCAATGATGCCTTTCACCACACCTTGGTTCATCAAAAGGCCCAGGTCCCAGACGTCTCCAACTGTCAAGTGAGAGTGGTAAGCTTTACCCAAGCTCTTAAACAGCGTCTTCATGTGTCTATCTTTAATAAAATCCTCCTTCAAAGAAACAAGAATCTTCTGAGAACTCGACAAGTCTGTTATTGTCTTCAAGAAGTGCTGGAATGGTTGATGCTGACGAACACGAACTGGCATCGACCGCGTTGCAGCAACAAGATCTTCCAGCTGCTTCCTCAGCGAGCGAGGCTTGAGTGATGCCCACTGAAGCTCTCTCAAATCGTTTAATGTAGCCCACAGACCCTGAATAGATCCCCACACAGACTTAAGATCCTTGAGTTCGTTGATCACGCTAGTCATATCGCCAGTAACGCTCACAGGAAGAGCCAGGAGGAGTGCGGCTTCCACGAGCAATTTCTTTCTCGAGTCAAGCGACTCAAACGTCTTCTCCATTGAAGAGAGGATAGCAAGTGCTTTCATTGGCATGAGGATGTCATCCACTGGCCTGGATTGTGACCATGTCTTTTGAGCTTCCGATATGGCGTTCTCCATACGCAAACACTCGTTCTCGATGTTCTTTCTGATCAAATCTGAATGTTCATCAATGGACTTTGAGCGTTTGCCAATGATTTCCATTAGGGACTCGTAGTCGTTTTCGACTTGGTCAGCAAAAACGTGTTCCTCAGAGAACTTGTAGCGCTGCTTCGAAAGGAGTTTCTCACCCTGGCGCAGTTGAACAAGCAGCGACAGCACCTCTTCGCCATACTTCTTCTGCTTCTGGAGATTCGTAATCAACTCCACTGTACTTTGAACTGAGGAAAGGTTCAAATCAGCGACTTCAAGTGATTTCCTAGCCTTGATCACCTTCTCGTGGGTTTCCTTTGTTTCATCACCAAGGAAAGTAGCGAACTTCACCAGCACTTCACGATTCCACAAGTTGAACTTGGAACTGATTTGTATTCTTGCCTGGTCGTAGTTGATCACAAAACAGCCACAAGATCTCGTCACGTCAGCATTGTCAAACAGCACACGTGACTTTTTGATATCTTCAAAGACCTGGAACCACTCATCAAGCTTCATCGTCTCAAAGATAGAGTTGGAGTTCACGTCCCAGAGAGCCTCAAATTTGAACCACCCAGCAACGAACTCCTTTGCAACGGCGTAGTCGGCTTCCACAGCTTGCAAAGTCTTCTCCATGTGGGCCCTGATTACATCATTATGAGCATCAAAGTTCAATCGCTCCATTGGGGACTTAACATGTAAGGTCTTCTCGACCAGTTTTCTCTGTGCTAATATAACTGCAATGAGGTCTTGGGCATGGTTGTAAAGGTTCATCTTCGTCGCTTCCAAGCCCGGATCAACAGTGACAGAAGACCCAACTTGAAGGATATGTGCAAATGAGACCTCAGAAAGAGTTGTACCACAGTACTTCTCCACAAGCGCACCAGAGAGCATTTTGTTCATGAATGACACTAATTTGTCAATGTTTCCGAATCCATCACTCGAGAGTCGGTCAATCAAGTCCTGTATCTGGTCTACCTGAGAAGAAAGTGCTTCTATGCTGAAGTCGCACTCAATCAACTGTCTGAATACCTTGTCAAAATCCGCATGGTAGCGTGTGAGTATCTGCGACTTGCTGAACAGGTCCTCCACCGCATTCTCGAGCGCAATAATTCTGGAAAGCTGATTGTGCTCAGAGCTCGTGACGTTAACGTCAACTGCTTCCAAGTCCTGTGATCTCGAAAGAGATTCCCAATCAATATCCATACATACTGATATCATCTTGTAGAGCTCCTCCCTCTCGCTGAACACCAGGACCGAAATATCACCAAGAGACTCAATTGCTGTGAAGGTCTCTTCTAAAGTCTGTAGAGATTCTTTCAAGATGACAGCATGCGGATACACCTTTCGTACCTGCCTCGAACTTAATATAACAGCGTGCGGTACTGGAAACTTTTGCCAGCAGAGCGATCTGACCTCCTTAAAGAATATCAGTAAAGAATCATCAAAGTTAACCTCAAGAGACGACACATTGTTCGTCTTGACCAGCTCAAGAACACTTCCTGATAAAATACGACCGGAAGCAGATGTTAACCACTCCTCATAAAGGGCTTGCGAGTTGAGCTTCTTCTTGAACACCATACTCTCAGCATATATCTTCTGCCCTTCAGCGTACGAGGTCCACTCCTTGCCCAAAACAAGCTCAATTCTCTGAAGCAAATACATGAGCTTGTCCTCTGTCTGCTTTGCCCAGATGATGGAAAAAGTAATCTCTGGGTAGTCCTTGAGTGGGGCCAGTGTGTCAAACTCCTCCTTATTAACAAAGTTCTGCTGCAGATGCGCAATCTCATCCTTGACAACACCAAGTAACTGTGATTGGTATTCCTGCACTGCACCCCTGATTCTCGGGCGTTCTAACAGTGCATTGTGAGCTTCGAAAACCTGAAACATCTCGTTGAAATTCTTGGTGGAATCAAGCTTTCTTCTCAGCTCCTCAACAATGCGATTCTCAATCTGTTGAATTCTCTTGTCATACGAACGTTTAGCAGCAACCCAATACTTTTCATGATCCAGAATATCAATAGTTCTAAGTGCATCATATGCATGCTCAAGTTCATTCTGGGACATTTCAATATTGTTTACCGTCGACACAAAGTCCTCGTGCCTTGTTCTGAACTCCAATGCATCTTCAAGTCGTTGTTTGATGTAGTTCGTCTTTGAATTGATTTTGACGAAGATGAACTTTTCTCCTCTTTTCCTTAAAAGTTCTCTCGCAAGGTTGGTGAACTCCTTGACTTGTCTGTCCCAGGTGTCAAAGACAACATTTATCTGATAAACCTGGGATTGAAATTCCTCAAATTCCAAGGACATGATATCCTCTAACATTGGCTTCAATTTAGATTCCAAGTCCGCAGAGATGGCTTCAACGAAGGGCAAAGCACGATTCACGGGATATGTCGTGACTCTAAGCTTCTTCATATTGCTCATTATGAGCACCAATGCCTCTTCAATCTTGGAGAAGGACTCAGCTGCGAAAAGTTCGTTCAGTGGAAGATCACGCATCAACTTGTTGTAATCCACAGTACGGGCCATAGCGTCCTTGATACCAATATCAGACATGAAACTAACTGTAGCATGATAACGTTTCGCATACTTCAGGACTTCAAGAGACAATTGTACACCAGGGGATTGAAGTTGTTGTTCAATGGCAGAGAGGGCAGCTTCCATCGAGATCCAGAAGTTTGCCTCATCCAATGCAGAACCATCAGACACGTCACGCTCAAGCTTCGTAATTGCCTGAATCATACGGATCCACTCGTTCACAATATTCTGGACTATGTTGAGGAAGTTCGAGTCCGAAAGCTGTGATTCGGGAATGATATCTGTGTAATTCTCCAGAGTGGCACCTTGAGCAACAGCCCCCTGGATGAGTGGATGCACTGTGGTCAATAGATCAGGAACTTGAATCATCTGCTCGAGATTTTGTAACAGCAGTGCAAGCTCATTGATCTTCTTTTTGGTTGAAGTGACAACCTCTGTCTTATTTTGTGAGGTCATCGCATCAAAGTAGGAACCAACACCAAAGCTGATGAGAGAACGGAGAGTGTCAAAGGACGATCCACTATGTGGAAGATTGACAACTTGTAGCTGCTTCTCCCACATATCTGGCTGTGTTATTTGGCCTTTATTTTTGATGACGACGATAGTATCGAGTGAATCGGTGTGAAGCTCCTGATCTTTCAGCTCCGTGGAGATGGCCCATCCTTTCTGTTCTTTGAACACGAACAGCGTCGTTGGAAGTGGATCATTGGCGAATTCGGTGCATATCTTTTTGATCTCATTGGTGCTGAAGTACACAACATCCTCCGCACGGGCTCCCTGTAATAGCTTTGCGAGGCTGAAGAGATGATCCACGAGATCAGAAGGGGCGATGACCCGAATTGGCTGTGGGTCCTCCATCTGTGCGTTGTTAGTTGGCCAACCCGAGGGATACGCTATTCAGTTCCTCAACACTCACTTCAGAAACCCAAATACCTCAAAACGTTAAGAAGTGCTAGTAATAAGCGGCCTTTGTACTGCCTCATTCTCCAGAAGGGACGCGTTTGTTGACTGTTTTGGTTTTGTGGTGTCGCGAAATGGCGGTGTCTGGGTGTTTCGGCAGAACCTCATGATTAGGTAGAACGATAAGTTTCGTTTTGTTCGTTATTCTAACTTGAAAGCCTGTATGAATATCAATTATAAGTGAATCTATCGAAATATCGGTTTCCAGATACAGGACTTCCCGATTACTCTCACAATTCCCCTCCAACTGCTCCAAAGTTGAAAAGTAAACAAAAGCCCCCCGCAAAAACCCGTTTCAAAATGACAGTTTCTCTTCTCTAACATACTCCACCATCTAAGAACCTCCAAGATCCAGACAATGGACCTCCAAAAACAGATCTTTATGAAGAAAATGGCACAAGCGGAACAGGGCCCCGGTATATCTGACAAACTCCGTTTTTCCTCAGAAGCACAGGACGAACTGATGCCATTACGCCCACCGTCGCCACCAATCAAGTCAAGAGTCTCTGAAACACCAAGTATACTTCCACAATGGTCAGATTTCTTTGAACACAAAGAGTTCTTTGAGACAGGGGAGGATAAGTTTAGGGTATACTATACCCTTCCTGAAACCGCTGATGCCCCGGTCTTTGTCTTTCATCATGGTGCTGGCTCCTCAGCGATGACGTTTGCGCTGTTAGCACAGGCTCTCATTGAACAGTTTAGAGGTGATGCGGAGGGGAAAAAGGCTGTTTGTGGGATCCTGGCGTTTGATTGTCGTGGACATGGTGAGACGGTGGTCCAGGAGCGGGATTATGCGATGGACAGACTTGTGGATGATGCCGCGTTCGTGATGAAGAAGTTTAGGGAGAAGACAAAGTCACAGAGCAATTCATTGTTCTTGATAGGACACAGTCTAGGTGGGGCGGTGCTCACTGGTGCTTGCTACAAGCTTGTGAAGGAGGAGGGCATTGAAGTTAAAGGGCTCGGAATGTTTGACATTGTTGAGGACACAGCTGTGCAGTCACTCCAAGGAATGCAGACATACCTCTCAAACCTACCCAAGTCATTTGACACTATGCAAAAGGCCATTGATTGGCACCTGAGAACGGCATTGGTACGGAATAAGCACTCTGCGGAGGTTTCGGTTCCTTCGTACTTGAAGAAGTGCGAGATTGGAAGATATGTCTGGAGGATTGATCTTGCTGAGACCTCGAAGTTCTGGAACTCGTGGTTCTTTGGGTTGTCCAAAACTTTTGTGAATGCACCGACTTCGAAACTTTTGATCCTCGCTGGGACTGATTCGCTTGATAGGGAGCTTATGATTGGACAGATGCAAGGGAAGTACCAATTGGTGGTGTTCCAGGACTCGGGGCATTTCATACAGGAGGACGTGCCTCTTAAGACTGCAATCACCTTGTTGGACTTTTGGAAGAGAAATGACAGAAAGTCGGTTGTCATCAAGAGTACTTGGGGGATGAAGAAGACATGATCTTTATCCTGGGGGTCGCAAATCATACACAAACACCAGCTACCCCGTACTGTAAACTTGTGAGCTTATCCTTATGAAACGCTTTATAGCAAAACTATTTGTAATTGGTGATTGTCTTTGGACTTTTGGCAATATATTGTTGATAGTGGTAGGCCCATTCACCCCAGATACAGGCTAAGAAGAGACGCGTCTCCCCTTTCCATGCGTCTCCCCTTTCCCAAAACACGTTCAGCATTACTACCAAAAAAAAACAATATGGACATCAAGCCAGCTGCCTCACAGAAACGTCGCAGAGCATTAGATGAATCCATTCGCATTCGAATTACTGATGGCGATTACTCGATTGTGTATCTGGGGACACCTGATGAGTCTGTTTGCGACCAAACGCGGAATCAAGGACCTCACGACGATGATCTTCGTCTTTGAGAACGAACGTATGGATCCTCTAAAGAGTCTGCGAGAGATGGGATTCAAAGTTGGAGAGAGGAGGGATGTGGTTTTCAAAAGCACGCAGCTTGATGCGAGGATAAAGGATGAGGTCAAGTCCGAAGTCAAGGCCGAAGTCAAGAATGAGGACATGGTGAAAGTGATACTGGTGGATAACAATGCCGAGCTGCAGTTAAAGTTGGCCAAGAAGATGTCATTTAAGAAGATGATGTCGATATATTCTCAACGGACGGGGAGCTCTATTCATTCTCTCAGATTCCTGTTTTGTGGCACGAGGTTATACCCTTACGCCACGCCAGAGGATGAAGAGATGGAAATGTCCGGCGGTACTATTTACTAAAGCGACTTTTATTGTGACAGATTCACACTCGACTGGCTCTTTTCGATAACAGCTGGAGGGAATGCCAAGTTATCTCTATGTGCAACGTACTCCGAGTCGGCGTATCCCAGCTTTTTTTCGATATCCACCGATTGACACCCCTTGATCTTGTCAATTTCACTCGATGTGTAATTGGCTCTTGCCCTCCCAATCTCCACAGTTGGTTGTGTACTGTCCCACCCTCCAGAGCTATTCTTAACACCCACTTTGAGGGCAACACACTCGTGCTCGTGGAAGGTGCCTTCCACTGCGATGATCCCCACTGGGAGGAGCCCCGCCTTGTTTGTGCGTGTGAGGGCGTCGTGTGCACCCTTGTCGATGATGATGGAGCCGTGGGTGTGCAGCCCGTGGAGCATCCAGAACTCACGGTTCTTGACGTGCTTGTCCCTCCCTGTGAATCTGGTGTGCAGTGGAACGTCTTTGGCTTGAAGATCTTTGAGGATGCGCACCTGTTTCTCCTCCAACGTCTCTACTTGTGGCTCTTCTTGAGAGGAGACGTAGTCCACGATCTTCCACACGTTTTCCGGGTTGTCGCTCTTCATGATGATCATTGTGGTACCTGCTTCCGTGGCGAGGTCTGCGGCGATGAGCTTCGTAGTCATTCCACCAGTGCCGACGTCGCTTCCTGCCGAGCTCGTGTCGACTCGAAGCTCGCCCATGTCGTCCACCACGAGCACAGGCTTTGCCGAAGGGTCTGTGCGTGGGTTTGCCGTGTAAAGACAATCCACATCCGTCATCAAAAAGAGGTAGTCTGCGCCCACAAGAGCAGCCGTGATGGCGCTGAGTGTGTCGTTATCGCCAAACTTGATCTCAGCGACCGACAGAGTGTCATTCTCGTTAACGATGGGGACGACTCCCATCAGCAGCAGCTCGTTCATCGTGTTCTGGGCGTTCTTGTACTGCGTCCAGTCGGCGATGTCATTACGGGTCAGCAGCACCTGTGCAATGCGTTGGTTGAGCTGTGCAAACAGCGCGTCCCACCGCCCAATCAGCTTGCTTTGGCCGATGGCCGCGAGGGCCTGGACCTGTGAGAGCTTCTTGGGCCGCTTATCTAGTCCCATTGTCTTGAGCCCGACTGCAATCCCTCCAGAGCTCACAATCACGACGCGATGGCCAGCCCTGCGGAGGCGGACGACGGTCTCAACGATCAGCGACATTGTTGCCAGCCGTGGCTCCTTGGTCTTTTCATCCACCAGCGAGGAGGTGCCCAGCTTGATGACGATGGTGTGCTTCATTTTGGTGTCTTTGTGTCTCAGCTTAGGGGAAGATGATAGGGTAAGAATAAGCCGCGACATCAAGAAAAGACTCATACTTTCACCCCCCCCCCTTCATAACCACCACCCCCAAACCAAAACAAAACTCCAAACACACCCAATATGGGGCATCTGATCACCGTGGCGACGTGCAACCTGAACCAATGGGCGCTCGACTTTGAAGGGAACAGAGACCGCATCGTCGAGTCCATCAAGCAGGCGAAGGCCGCAAACGCAACGCTGCGTGTCGGGCCTGAGCTCGAGATCCCCGGCTACGGCTGTCTCGACCACTTCCTCGAGCAGGACGTCTACCTGCACAGCTGGGAGATGTTCGCCTCGATTCTGGCCAACACAGAGACCCACGGCATTTTGCTTGACGTTGGGATGCCGGTCATCCACAAGAACGTCAAGTACAACTGCCGTGTCATTGCTTACGATGGCCGCATCCTCCTTATCAGACCAAAGCTCGCGTTGGCCAACGACGGCAACTACCGCGAGATGCGCTTCTTCACGCCGTGGCTCAAGCCGAGATACGTGGAGCAGTACCTGCTTCCTCGCATGATCCAGAAGATCACCGGCCAGCTGTCGGTTGACTTTGGCGATGCCGTCATCTCAACTCTCGACACCGTCATTGGCGCAGAGACGTGCGAGGAGCTCTTCACGCCGCAGTCCCCACACATCGGCATGGCGCTGGACGGCGTCGAGATCATCACCAACTCGTCGGGCTCCCACCACGAGCTCCGCAAGCTGCACACCCGGATGGGCCTCATCAAGGAGGCAACCACAAAGTGCGGGGGCATCTACCTCTACTCTAACCAGAAGGGCTGTGACGGCGACAGGCTCTACTACGACGGGTGTGCGCTTATCGTGGTGAATGGCGAGGTGGTGGCCCAGGCATCCCAGTTCTCTCTCAAGGACGTTGAGGTCATCACCGCCACCGTCGACTTGGAGGAAGTGCGTGCGTACCGCTCCCAGATCTCCTATGGGCTTCAGGCTAACCAGGCCCCATCATATGACCGTGTCCACGTCCCGATTGAGCTCAGCCCACAGCAAATCACCTTCGACCCGTCCGTCGTCCCGTCCAAGCCAAGGGAGATCTTCTATCACACCCCGGAGCAAGAGATTGCACTTGGGCCAGCCTGTTGGTTGTGGGACTATGTCAGACGTTGCAATGGTGCTGGTTTCTTCCTCCCACTCTCCGGTGGCATTGACTCCTGTGCCACTGCTGTTATTGTCCACTCGATGTGTCGTCTCGTGGTGGATGCCGTTTCCAAAGGGGACGACCAGGTGCTGAAAGATGTCCGTAAAGTTGCTGGTTTGAAAGAAGATGATGAATACGTCCCTCTTGACCCTGTTGAATTTGCCAGTAGAATCTTTCATACGGCATACATGGGCACCAAGAACTCTTCTATCGAAACAAGATCAAGAGCAAAGGATTTGAGTGAGAAAGTCGGTTCTTATCATGTGGATTTGAACATGGATACCCTTGTTGATGCCGTCATCTCCGTCTTTGAAGTCGCTACGGGTAAGAGACCAATTTTCAAGATCTTTGGCGGTACACAGACAGAGAACTTGGCACTGCAAAACATCCAGGCTCGTTTGAGAATGGTATTGGCTTATTTGTTTGCCCAACTGCTTCCATGGGTAAGAGGAAGACAATACGGTGGATTACTCGTGTTGGGCTCTGCAAACGTTGATGAATGTCTCAGAGGTTATTTGACCAAGTACGACTGTTCTTCTGCTGATATCAACCCAATTGGTGGTATTTCCAAAACCGATTTAAAGAAGTTCATCGCATACGCCGAAACTGAATTCGAACTTCCTGTGCTAAAAGAATTCCTGGACGCTACGCCAACAGCAGAACTCGAGCCAATCACGGAGACTTATGTCCAAAGTGACGAAATCGACATGGGAATGACCTATGAAGAACTATCTGCATTTGGTCGTCTCAGAAAGATCCAGAAATGTGGTCCATACTCCATGTTCCTCAAACTCTATCACGAATGGACTCCAAGACTCACTCCAAGACAAGTGGCGGAGAAAGTCAAACGGTTCTTCTTCTTCTATGCAGTGAACCGTCACAAGATGACTACAATGACACCAAGTTATCATGCAGAACAGTATTCACCGGATGATAACAGGTTTGATCTTCGCCCTTTCCTCATCGACCCAAGATTTAAGTGGGCTTCAAAGAAGATTGATGAGATTGTCGAACAATCAGAGAAGGGAACAACTCAGGACTTAGAGGGTCTCACTGTTGATTAAGAGTAATAAAGAGCAGTGTCGATGTTCCACTGTTTCTTCGTTTGCTGTTCGTTATTTAATCAGTTTCCGAATTAATAGATATTTGGTAGTGGATGTAGAGCTCGACCTCAGATCCTCACGTATAGCATAACATAACTTAATAGCACTCCAATCTAGAACGTCTACGATTCAACTGGTAGAAACGAGGGGCTACTAGATGTTGATCGATCGGTTTGATACCTCCCGTTCAGTCATGACCCTAATATAGAATTTGTGACAATAAATGTGGTCGCTGAATGATCGACTATGCTTGGGGCTACAATGGTAAAGAACGCCGCACATCACAGCACTCTGAACCTTCGCGGGCGTAAATCATTCCGTATAGGCGCAGCACTATTAGAAGATATGATATCCGTGAGGGGTTTTCTGGCCGCACCAGGGAAGCAACCCCTGAATATTGAGTTCATCATTTACCCCTTAGCGCTTCTTCTTCCTCTCAATCAACACCTAGTCAGTCCGTAATGCAACATACATATCCCCCAAATCACATTTTACTGTCTGTGGTGGCGGCTCTTGACTGTTTCACCGTCGTCAGCTTCCTCCGTGCCTTTCCACAGCTCAAACAGCAAACCGTACTGATCACAGACCATGGGAACGCATCTTCCTTCTTTGGACTCAATGACGTGGCTAGGTACTCTCTTGAGATAAGTGGTACTCCGTCAAATGCTCCTGAGAAACAGCCGTTCCCAATCTTCCACAAAGCCACTCTCAATCCCTCCAGTATGTCAATCAAGCTTGTGGAAGTCACAGACCCGGAAAGCCGTGGGTGTCTACTTCAGGAAAATTCCAGCTTTCACCTGGTGCTAGGCAGGTTAAATGAAAACCTCATCCTCGATAGGTCATCCTTTGTATTCATCAACGAATGTCTCTATGACATCCATGATTACAAACTCGGTGATGGTCACCCTCTGTTGACACGGTTGGATCGTCACTCGGCTGCTAAATGGCACGTTGGTTGCTCAGTATTTTACTCCAAAGAAAGCTATGTGCCAGAAGAGCTAAGGTTAGAACTTGAAGAAGAATCTACTCAGCCTATGCCAACATATTATTCGCCTCTGGACGAAGGCGTCTGCATAACAACAGCACAGCAGTTATACACCATGGACTTGTCGCAGCTCAGTACATTGCGACTTGAGAACATCTTGGAGATCCAGAACTTGCATCTCCCTCGTGTCCGTGACCTCGCTATTATCTACACATTCCTTCCACAATGTAGGCCGGTCATCACCCGCCTCTATATACCCCTGTTGAAGACTTTTGTGGTGCACTACTGGGAAGAAGTGCCTACTATGTCTCATATCGCTACAGGAACCAACCTGTTCATCGAATTCGCCAATGCCGAGGCAGGAGCCACAAAACTTGATTCATCCAAATGCTTCGAGATGGTCGACTTATCTGTCATTCACTCGAACATGTCGAATGGGTATTGTTGTTCTTCTTCACCGAACGATCGATATTGTGAGCGGCCCGTGAACTGGCAGTTCATACAACGTTTCCGGAAAGCCAATTTCCTCGGAATCCCAGATTACTTCCTCTACGCCCTTGACCTTTCTTACATTAAGCATCTCAGATGGACAAAGGTTAAACACTATACTCAGGAAGATTACCCCCATTGGGCCTCCGACTGTTACTTGAGGCCGCTCGATGTTCCGTCTCTTAGGACCATCAACCTTATCGTCACTGCACCAAACTCAGTTATTCCGATGCTGGTCTCGAACAGCAAAATGATGCCGCTGGAGCATCCGTCTCTCAGTTTCGTCAATCCTGTGCTCACTGAACCAAACTCGGATATTCCAGTACTTTTCAGCCATGTGAATCGTATTCCTTTAGAGTCCGCCTTCGTTTGTGTAATGGCTCCTGATGTTGACATTGAGGACTTCTGGTATTATTCTATACCGTATTATTGTCCACCGTTTTTCGGCAGAACAAACGGCCGTTCAACCTGGGCTATCTATCGTTCCCCTTGGCTCTCTGATCCTAAAAGTCCTTTCAGAGTTATAAACCACAGGCTGTTTTCCCCTCTAAAGCTCCGTAAATGGCTCCTACGACAACTCGAGAGTAGCATCTGGCTTGATAAACTTGAGCTCGTTGGGTTTGAAATTCCACTTGCAAGCGTTGAAGGAGAAGAAGAGCAATTCGAAGAATCCCCGAGGTCCGGGCCCCGCTGTTTATTCGGTGAATCGCCCTTGATATTTCAACCAGTGGTGGATGAAAGTGTTCTCCAAAGCACCGGTTCAGTGATACGTTTGAATCTCCCTGTTTCGACTAGTGATAGGTCTCTGGGTAGGATCGTTGTACTGCCAATCTTCATCAATCCACCTTCTCTGAGTGGAGATCTTCACTTTGAATTGAATGCAATCGAGATTCTCAAGGTATCTCAAGAGTTAATTGTCAGTCCAAGGTTCAAAATCATCCATGCCTTGTTTCAATTCTTTGGTAATGATATTGAAGTGAGAAGACTTCCCCTCCAGATCGAGCGCATCGCTGTTTTATCTCACCAAATAATGGGATCTGCCAGAATCAGGGGTAGAGGCACTCCCACTAGGGGTTTTCAAAAAGTGGTGGCGCACAGCTGGTTGTTGAATATTCATGGTGCAAACTGGGAACACCAGATGCCTGAAGATCGAGAAGCACGAACCCTGTATATCCCGTATACTGCTTGACGATTAATAGACGGTTCGGAAATCAGTCAGTCAAACAAACTGAGAAATCAATACTGTATTTCTGCAGTCCGGGAGCTGTCAACTAACACCCGGACACCAGATCTGTTAAGACATATATATCCCTGTAAAGCCTTAATTTTATTGTTTCTCTGTATGGTTTCCAGATATTTGAATGCTTATTATTCTGTTTTACCTGAATAGTCTCTATAAATTGCGAATTTTGGAAAAAAAAAGTTCGATAGCTGGCAGTGATAACAGATGAAACTGACAGAAACGTAAGGCTAATTTCGGAATTTTCATTAAATTTATGACCTACATAATATGAACTTTAGAGATTTCAGTTATTTCTTCTTGAAATTGGCTCACAGATAATTCAGGAAATTTTTTGAATTATCGGAAGTATTTCTCCAAGTTTGAACAATTCTTTAATATTTTGTATCGGAATAATAAACCAGCCACAAAAACGTTTCTGCAAGTCGATCGGTCGGCCTAGTCTAGACTCGCGTAAACAAAAGAAAACAAAAACAATGTCCTCCTCTCCTAAAAAACCACACCAGATCGTGTTTCGGGTCCGGGAGGATCGCAAAGCTGTATCACAGCCACTACTTCTTCAGCCTATTTCGTCATGTGAAAGGAGCCGTGAAGAAATAAAGAACCGATTCACGTCACTAGCCTGAAAAGAATTGTGCTGGAGGGAAAGGAAGACGCAAAATTCTTGATATGGCTTTTGGAAAGTGCCTCCACTTCCAAATCCAGAGAAGAGCGTACGGCATTCCTGTTTTGAGATACTTCGGAAATTCCTAAACCGATCAGAACCTCTAATTGGGTGATATACAGACGATAGGTTTGACAGGTGTTCTCCGTAAAAGAGCTTGTTGGGTGGCACAACTATGTAAATGCTTTTTGATGAATTCTAACTGTATCTAGATCCTTTTTTTTGCCAAATATTTAGAGCCTTCTGATTTGATCATGATGGTTGGGCCTTCTTCACAGCTCATCCAATTAACCCCATGCCAATAGGTCATCCTCTGCGTGTGATACTGTTTTCTCGGAAAGTTGAATGTTTTGGTCCATTTATGTCCTGATCGTCTTCCTCTTCATCTATGATCTTCTTCGCCAGTGCACTCTAGAAAGGAGGAGGTGAATAATTGGGCGGATGAACCAATGAAAGTTTCAGAAACAAACTTGCAAACACCTTGAGGTAACTGATTTGTATAGTATAGATTCTTATAAGCATCAGTATACTTCGTCAGAAGAGTGAGAAGAGGCAGAGCCTTTTCCAAGGTGGTGCTTGAGAAGATATCTGTACCTATCCATTAAAGCTCAAAGCACAACCATATTTTGGAGCGTTAGATCCAGTCAGATCAACAAGGGAGCCCATGCTCAGTTTGAATCCCTTTGATAGCTCTTTTTGAAGTGTAAGTCCACAATGAAGAGCATCATGGCTCTTTTTGGAAGCGGATTGTGTTCCTTCAAATTTCATCTTCAATGTAGTGGTTCTGTCCCATGCATACTTCATTCCAGTCTCAACCTTTTTAGACTTGCGACCATTAACGGTGGCCCTCAATGCCAATTCGGCTTGTTTGGTATACTTCCAGTAAACAGATCCTGTCCATTTGGAGAACTGATTTCCTGTTGTAAGACTCAGTTCAACACCCTTGAGACCATAGTTGGCAGCACATGAAACAGTCCCGGGGTCACCGCCACACAACTGTGCACCGGCAGACCAAGGTCCCTTTCCAGCGACTATCTCCACAATAGGCCGTCTCTTCACAAAATCAAACCAGAATCTCGAACAAACGGCGTCATGCCTTACCACAACGTTCATCTTTGAGCTGGACACAACACCATCTTCACATCCAACACTGAGGTCACACCTCACTTTACCCATTGTATAATCTATTTTCTGGACAACATCCTTCTCACTCATTCCAAGAGAATACCCATACTTCTTTTCACCCCATCGGTATCCGACATGTGAAGATCCATCTTTGGAAAGTGTAGTGCTCAACGAGAAGGAATGCGGTTCGATGTCTTGAATGAGATGTGCGCCCCATTGGCTGGGAGTGGAGAGCACAGGCGAGCACTTATGCCCAATGGCACCAAATGGGAGGGGCATAAGACTCGTCTGATGCTTATATTAAAGTGATAATGGGGGGTGTAATTCGTTCAAATAAACGTAAATAACGTATAAAACCCGGACACCACTTTTCGCCGGGGCACACCCGATGAGCACCAAATTTTTTTTGACCCTTCCGAGTGATAGGAGAGTCTCTTTGTTTTTATTGATAAACAAACCAGGATGGCGAAGAAGACGCTGAAGCAACAGATTGAAGAGCTTTCAAAACCTGTTGGAGATTACGATATCGAGGATGCCGAGCGCGGCGTGTTTGATCATGAGAGTGGGGAGGAAAGCGGAGAGGAAAGTCAAGAGGAGATGAGAAACGAACACTATGTTAGTGTGGGAAAGAGTAAGATGAGAGATAATGGGATTGAATTAAGAGATGAGAAGTATAAGGGGAAATCGTCGAGTAGAAGTGCCATCTTTGGTAGTGACGATGAAGAGGATGATGTTTCTCAAGATGAAGATGTTTCTGATGAGGATGTCTCTGAGGAGGTATCTGATGATGAAGAAATCTCGGAAGATGACGAAGAAGAGACACCAGAAGAAGAGGAAGAAGCCTCTGATGAGGACCAAGACTCTGCTGTCTCACTTACAGACTCAGAGGAAGAACAATCAGACTCTGAAGAAGAACAATCCGACTCCGAATCAGAATCAAAAGACACCCACCGTGCCAGCATGAAGGAGCTCCTTTCTTCAGAACGCAAAGCCGTCATATCACGTGTATCAACATCGACACAGACCGATGCTCTCAAAGGATACGCTGTAATCTCACAACAGAAGCAATTCGATCGAATCATCGATGCCAGAATCAAGTTCCAGAAGGCTGCACAGTCTTGCAACACACTCCCACTGAACAACGAGACCTTCGAGGAGTTCCAGGAAGACGAAACAACTAATCTTCAAGAACAAGCCACAAAACAACTGCATACACTTCTTACCAAGATTCTTTCCCTGAGAACCAAGATCGCCAACAAGGAGAAAGCCACAAAAGACCCACTCACATTCAAGGCCAAGAAGAGAACATTCCAAGAATACTGCGAAGAGACTGAGAAGCTCGATACGATTCTCAACAAAACAAGAGATCACACACTGGCCAAATGGTCTCTCAAAGTACAAAGTGCATCCGGTGCTCAGACTCTCAACTCGTCTTCATTCAAGTCCCTGAACCAGGGCGCACACCAACAAGTCCAGGCTAATTTGATGGATATGGATCGTCTTGTGAAGCGCACAAGACTCAATAGACGCAGTGTGACCCCACTCGGTCGTGTTGCCGAAGACGAGGAGGCGGAGGTTGATAGAGGATTGAAAGAGGATGGTGATATCTTTGACGATGAGGATTTCTACCGTGTCCTGCTGAACGATCTCGTGAATAAAAAGTTGTCAGAGAAGGGCCCAGCTGGTGGCCTTGTCATCACGAAGACTAAAGTGAAGAAGAATGTCGATACTAAGGCTTCAAAGGGAAGAAAGTTGAAATACACCGTCCAGGAACCGATCTTGAACTACGATGCACCAAGAGGGAACTGGAAATGGGATGACTCTCAGATCGATGAGTTCTTTGCTGGGTTATTGGGACAGAGAGTCGACTTTGCCGAGAGCGATGATGAGGAAGATGAAGATGAGAAGGAGTTGTTGGAGGCGGACGGACTGAGACTCTTTGGATGAATTACATAGCATTCTACTAGTTTTAGGATAGATACACATGTTATCATTTTACGAAGATGATGAGTTTCTGAGTGTTAGCAACGAAGAACGACTTGAAAGACGGGTTTGTGAAGATGTTGGGAAGAGGAAGCTCGAGATCCTTTGAAGTGTAACGAGGATTCGTGCTTCTGAGGAGAAGTGTATTTGTAGAGCGATCTAGAGAAAGATCATAATCCAGCGAGGAGGTATTCTGTGATGTGATTTCAATCTGGAGCTTGTAGCCATTGATATCAGCCTTCTTCATAGTGGTATTGTACCGAAGCTTCTCTGTTGTCTTCTCTGTTGTCTTCTCTGTTGTCTTCTTTGCGACCTCCTTTTTTGGTTCTAAGGACATATCTTGAATCTCCTGGATCAAAGGACTCTTCCCACTCGGGTTTTTTATGAGATCAATATCCATGGAATCATCTTCGACCAAACGCTTCATTTCCAACAGCTCCGAAACATCGCTCTTCTGTGTTTTGCTCTCATCTTTGACCCACTCCACAACACCTGGCTGACCTTTAGAGACCATCTTGGGCACACTCATCTTCTCTCTGTCCAGGGTGCACTCCGAACTCACCTCAACGCTCTCCAAGCACCATTCGATCACAATCTCACGGAGTTGGCGATCATGCTGACACCATTTCATCGCATCAGCGTGGATTACACAGTCAAAGACAATACACTGGTCGCCCTTCTTGTCTGTATCGAGCCTGTGGGAGGATGTGACAATGGGGACCTCCCATTGGTCGTTCATGATTAGATCATAAGTCGCTGGTGGACTGAATGGAGTTGGTGGTTGTGGGACGAGTGTTGATGAGCATACATTAAGGAAAACTTTGGTGTTTATGTTGTAATTCAGGACCAAAGAGGGCTGTACCAGCCGTGTCTTGACGACAAAGTGGGGTGTTGGTTCGATTCTGATGACATCTGAGCTTTTGGTGAGCATTCTTTTGTGTTGGGATTATTGGAGCCACAAGACAAAAAGAGAAAGGAAAGGCCCCCAAAAAAAATAGAGATTCTTGTCTATATATATAAGGGCAAATTGTCACTACCTTCCTACTAATATCGGTATCAGAACACCAAATGACACAACAAGAGATAAATGAAACAAACAATAGAGGCTGCGTAATCACCCCAAAAAGGAAGCTATTGACCAATTCCTATCAATGTGCTGCCTTCTCCGTCCCAAAGAAGAAACTCGAGACAGGCGTGGCCGAACCGTGTAAAATTCCACACCTCTTCACTAAGGGGAGCACACAGATAACTAGTTAAAAAGACACAGAGATCTCTCCCCCACCTACATACACAGAAAACCGTCACAAAGCATTTCAATAGAACAAAGACTGATGGGGACAAGACGAAACTCAGCGTCTTCGCTCAACGCAAACACCCAGCAACTGTTGGCAGGGCAACCGTCATATTACGGCTCCACACGGTCTACACGAGGACGGAGGTCTCGGTTCCATAGGGGAGAGCTCGGGGTGATAGAAGACGACTTTGACAGTGATGACGACTCACGTAACTACGAAGCTTCGATGGAGGACGACGGGGATGACGAGGATCCGAAAGTGGATCTTAATACCGAGATGGTGGAGATTGTGAAGAGCTCAGTGCCTCTATCCATCACCTTCTTTTTTGAGTATCTTCTCGCTGTGAATTCTCTGTTTTTGATCGGCCACCTCGGGGCTGATGAACTTGCCTCTGCGTCTTTGGCAGTGATGACATTCAACGTGACGGGAATGGCGGTGTTTGAAGGGATGTCCACTTGTCTCGATACATTCTGTTCCCAGGCTTTCGGTGCTGGTAAGTTGTCCAAAGTTGGGCTTTATTTCCAGAGATGCACTGCCATGATTATTTGCATTTCGATACCAATCTTTGTCATGTGGTGGGAGTCTGGTTGGCTTCTGAAGTTCATCATCCCCGAGCAACACCTTCTTGAAATGACACAAGCATATCTGCGGATCCTTGTTATTGGAGCACCAGGCCTCATTTTGTTTGAGACTGGGAAAAGATTCCTCCAAGCACAAAAAATCTTCCATGCTTCCACTTATGTTCTCTTTATTTGCCTCCCGTTGAATCTCGTCCTTAATTACACCCTCATCAACACGATGGGTTTCATTGGCGCTCCAATTGCAATCTCGATCACATATTGGACCATGGCTGTTCTCCTTGGTCTCTACGTCGTGTTTGTTGATGGCAAGCAGTGTTGGAATGGTCTTTCGATCAAGAGATCAATGAAACACTGGAGACCAATGCTTTCATTGGCACTTCCAGGTCTCGTTATGATCGAATCGGAGTATTTGTCATTTGAAATCCTTACTGTGTTTGCATCCTATTTTGGCACTGAATCCCTTGCTGCCCAATCCATCATCTCGAACCTTGGTTCCTTGACATATCAACTTCCATTTGCAGTTGGATGTGCAATTTCAACCAGAATTGCCATCTATATCGGTTCTGGCTCCATTCGTTCCTCCAAAATCGCAGTGAAGATCTCTTTCCTCGTTGCAGCAATTGTAGGTACATTAACATGCATCACAATTATCCTTCTTCGTCGTCCACTTGCCTTACTTTTTTCTAACGATGAAGCTGTTCTTACATTGGCAATCAAGAGCATGCCCATCCTTGCGGTGAATCAACTTGCAGACACCGTGAATATCATTGCTGCTGGTGTACTCCGTTCTCAAGGTCGTCAAAAGATTGGTTCGTATTTCAATTTGGCGAGTTACTACATCATTGCTCTTCCTTTGGCATATTTCCTAGCATTCAGATTAGATTTGGAGTTGGCGGGATTATGGCTTGGTCTTGGAGCTGGTATCACTTGTCTTGCTCTTTCGGAAGCGATTTGTGTGGTTAAAAGTGATTGGCCTATCATTATGAGAGAGGCAAGAGAAAGGGAGGAAGAACCGGAGGAGGTTGTAATTGATGATGAGAGTACGCTTGCATCCGCTAATAGCTCGTTGTACGAGGAGGAGATGTACAACTGATACAATATACACGGTGTATTCAAAGTGCATTAGATCTTAAATTGCTCCAATGAGCAACGTGAAGAAGCATTTGATGGACTATAGATTATTCGAGATCGCGAAATTAGTAGATGACTCCTTTGTGACACTTTTGGAGTGTTATAATGGCCGGCTTTGGGGAAGCGGGCGCGGTGCACTATTTCTCTCCCAGGGTTGGTTGAGTGAGTGAGTGAGTGTGTGTCTATAAACGTATAGCTATTCGAAACTGTATAGACCTTCTATCCAAATATACAAAAGGAGGTAACAAGTGTCGCGTGCCACAAAAACGTGAAAAAAAAAACTGCGATGCGCGCGCCTTTTCCCCAGATTCTGGCCCTACCAATCCTGACATAAGCACACCAGCACCGCTTACGTGATACTTCCGGGGTGGTGTGCAGGTGTTTGCTAATTCCGGGCGTGTCATTGGCCGGTGCCCCCGGGAAGCCGAGAAGTGCCCCGAGGCGTGCGCAAACCAGGAGCTAAGAGCTGTGACCGGGGCAGGATCTCCAACCAAAAAGAGATCAAACATCTTTCTTTCCCCCCAATTTTCAATTCTCCTCCTTTTTCTCTCAACCAACAGAATGCTCTCCCTTCGCCAAACCACCAGGGCTTTGCGCACGTTGCAGAGGGCCCAGTTCTCGACGGCTGCCGTTGCCCGCCAGGCCTTCTCCGTCAACGACGACATCAGCGGTGAGAACGCAGCCAGAGGTGTTGCGGACAAGTACCACATCATTGACCACGAATACGACTGTCTCGTCGTCGGTGCCGGTGGTGCCGGTCTGCGTGCCGCCTTCGGTCTCGCCAACGCCGGCTACAAGACGGCGTGTATCTCCAAGCTCTTCCCCACCAGATCGCACACTGTTGCTGCCCAGGGAGGTATCAACGCTGCGCTCGGCAACATGCACAAGGACGACTGGCACTGGCACATGTACGACACCGTCAAGGGCTCTGACTGGCTCGGCGACCAGGACGCAATCCACTACATGACCAGAGAGGCCCCACAGTCCATTATCGAACTCGAGCACTACGGTGTGCCGTTTTCTAGAACCGAGGAGGGCAGAATCTACCAGAGAGCCTTTGGTGGTCAGTCCAAGGAGTACGGTAAGGGTGGCCAGGCGTACAGAACGTGTGCCGTTGCCGACAGAACGGGCCATGCGCTGCTCCACTCGCTCTACGGTCAGGCCCTCAGACACAACACACACTTCTTCATCGAGTTCTTTGCGCTCGACTTGCTCATGGACAACGGTGAGTGTGTCGGTGTGATGGCTTACAACCAGGAGGACGGTACACTCCACAGATTCAGAGCCCACAAGACCGTCATCGCCACCGGAGGCTACGGAAGAGCATACTTCTCGTGTACTTCGGCCCACACATGTACTGGTGACGGTTACGCCATGGTGTCGCGTGCCGGTCTCCCGCTCCAGGACTTGGAGTTCATCCAGTTCCACCCATCGGGTATCTACGGCTCGGGCTGTCTGATCACCGAGGGTGCTCGTGGTGAAGGTGGTTACCTCATCAACTCCGAGGGTGAGCGTTTCATGGAGAGATATGCCCCACACGCCAAGGATCTCGCCTCCAGAGATGTTGTGTCGCGTGCCATCACCATGGAGATCAGAGCAGGCAGAGGTGTCGGCCCAGAGAAGGACCACATGTTCTTGCAGTTGTCGCACATCCCAGCCCCAGTGTTGAAGGAGAGATTGCCAGGTATTTCCGAGACTGCTGCCATTTTCGCCGGTGTCGATGTCACAAAGGAGCCAATTCCTATCTTGCCAACCGTCCACTACAACATGGGTGGTATCCCAACCAAGTGGTCCGGTGAGGTCCTCACCATTGACGAGGACGGCAACGACAAGGTGGTTCCAGGCTTGTTGTCCTGTGGTGAATCCGCCTGTGTCTCCGTGCACGGTGCCAACAGACTCGGTGCCAACTCCCTTTTGGACTTGGTCGTCTTTGGTAGAGCCGTGGCCTTGACGATTGCCGACACCTTGCAGCCGGGCTTGCCACACAAGCCTTTGCCAGCCGATTTGGGTAAGGAGTCCATTGCCAACTTGGATATGTTGAGAACTGCCTCTGGTCCAAAACCAACTGCCGACATCAGATTGGCCATGCAGAAGACCATGCAGCGTGATGTTTCCGTCTTCAGAACTCAGGAGTCCTTGGAGGATGGTGTTAAGGGTATCAACGAAGTCGACAAGACTTTCTCCGAGGTTGGCACGTCTGACAGATCCATGATTTGGAACTCCGACTTGGTCGAGACCTTGGAATTGCAGAACTTGTTGACCTGTGCTGTGCAGACTGCAGAGTCTGCCGTTGTGAGAAAAGAGTCCAGAGGTGCACACGCCAGAGAGGATTATCCAGACAGAGATGATGTCAACTGGATGAAGCACTCCCTCTCTTGGCAGAAGGGTAATGCCGAAAAGGTTGAGTTGAACTACAGACCAGTCATCTCCACTACTTTGGATGAGGCTGAGTGTAAGTCTGTCCCACCAGCCATCAGATCTTACTAATCGCTCTTCCCCCCCTTCACTCCATCATCAAACACAGCCTTCACTCATTGCATTACTCTTTTTTTTGTCACACATCACATAGATATTCATCTTCTTTTCTCTTCTCACAGTTTCTTGGTTTCTTTTATCCTAGGTATGTTCTGCCATCAACAACCAAAAAAAAAAACGAAAGGAATCATCGACTGTACCCTTGGTCACTTGTTGATATTTATTTCCTATGCCTTAATGAGATTCTCATACGTCGAACTACAAGCTGTGTAGAGATTTATGCAATTGTAATATACTCACGATTCGTTCCATGAAGCAACCGTTAACGCAGATGTATAAACCATCATGACACTTCCAAAGGCAATAATGGTATAATCTAACATCTTCCCCCATGTACCAACATTATCCAATTTGCAATGTAACAAAGGTGGATATACGTAGATCAATGGGATACATGCAAAACTTCCAATCACAGACACAAACTTATCAAGGTTTGAAGCACCTCCCCATCCGGCCAATGCAGTGATCAACACCAAGATGGCACGGAAGGTGTTCTTCTTCCACTTGACAGAACTGTTGTATTTCCCCGATCTCTTGAAAAGCCCATGTTCCAAGATCTTGATGGCTGGAAACAACTGAAGTGGAGTCGAAAGCAGGATGGCAAGAGCATAGAGCAGTTGTGTTATACTGACAAATGGACTGTCTTGTGGGAAGTTGAGTAATATGACTGTCTGTGTATCATTTCCAAAGGCAAAGTATCCAATCAAACAGGAAGAAACGAATACCACTGTGACAGACACCATCACCCAAAAGAGAAGCATTGGGAACTTGCTTGGCTGCTTCATCGAGTCTTGAATAGGAATGAGAAGACCGATTCCCTCATATGTGAAGATAGCAGTACCAATGAACAGAGACCAGTCCTTGTTGAATGTCTTGACTGGTGCGATTCCATGCTTGACAGTGACGGAGGCACAGTAAAAGTAGACGTACACCAATCCGATAAGAATGAACATGTCTGCAACGAGTGCAGTGAATGATAACTTAGCAATCTTTCTCGTCAAAGACAGCGGAATGAAGACAATCATTTGTCCAATGATGAACACCTCAATCGAGATAGTCTTGTCAAACACAGAGGCAGTGAACGCTTGTAGGTTTGTTGCGGTGAAGACAATGTACGCAGCAGCAAACCCAATCTGAGATAAGACAATAGATGTCAAGATGCCCGTTCTCATGTTTGGTCCGAATAACTGTCCACCCAAGTCACCATATGAGCCTTTGCCCAATGCAATTTTGGTGTTGATCAACAACATGAAACAGTAATAGGACAATACGGAAAAGAATGCCAATGATACTGTGGCAAAGACCCAACCGGCATTTCGTGACCCACGAGGAAGGAATAACACGCCTGTGCCGATGAATGCCTTGAGTAACAACATGGTTGCCTTTGTAGTGGTGGCTTTGTGAGTCTCTTCTTGTTGTCTTCTAGAAACACTTGGCAACAGAAGCGATTCTTCATCCATATCTCTAATTGCTTCAAAGTCTTCTTCTTCCTCTTCATCTTCATCATCACTGAGCTCTTCACCGGCAAAGTGTCCATAGAGAGTCAAGAACTCAATGAAGTTTCTCGTGACAAAAGTAGGAGGTTGGAAGTCACCATTACGCAATCCTCTCTGAGAAGCCTTATGAATGATAAAACTTCTTCTGAATCCACCAGGGACACGAATATCATGGACGGCAAAGTCTGGGGCTTCCTGATTGTGCAAACTCGACGATCCAACCGATCCAGAGAAGGACATCGAACGACGTCTTGAAGCGGCTCCGGGGGAATGGGTGCGCTTCCAGTTGTACAATTCTCGTGAGATATCGCCTCCTTGAAGCTGAAGAGAGTCGAATTGCTCATCCATACCAGGTGAGCTCGGTAGGTTTGATGGAGACTTGTGTGAAGGTGTTGCTGACCGCAGTACTGGGATATCACCAGTGACAAGATGCCGGCCAATGACATCAACAACGGCGGGGTCAGGGTTGCGGACATCCACCTCAGCATTCAGCACATTTGGCCTCAGTGGTGATGCTCTCCCGGAGACTCGTGAGCTCGGTCTTGAAGGGACGCTTGACGGCTGCTCAAAGCGATGGATGGGGGATGGTTGGTGAAGCAGGAGTGGGGAGTCATTCTTCAACGACTCTGAAATGAGCGACACAGAAGTTCTCCGCTGATGCGAGCGTTGCTGGATGTTTTTCAACGAGTCTTGGAAGGCAGAGCTCGTTGTGTCATCAAAGCCTCCTTCAATCTTGGTGGCATGAGAGTCCTGGACATCCACACTGTGTTCCGGATGTGGCACTTGCTCTAATTGCGACGTCCTTCTCGTGAAACGCTTAGCAGAGAAGTCACCGATGCGGAAGGACTCGTCAATAGCGTCACCTTCCCCACGAGAAGACAGCGACTGAAATCTGTTCTGCCTGGAATGTGTTGTATTGATCGACGCCATGTCTCTGTGGTTCAACAACGAGAAGTCAGTTCAAACTGGTTGAAGAAAGTGATCTGTCGATAAAAAGCAAGCCGGTAAAGAATTTAAACGGTAAATCTATCGAGAATACCTCTTTATATCACAGTGAAAACAATCCCCAAGTTTCTCCCAAAAGATCTCCGAATGTTTAAAAAGAGGTCTCGGAGCTCCCCGAGCAGCCGAGTTTTCGGCCGGCCACACACCCGGACACCCATGCGATGAGCAAAAAAAAATTGAAGGGGCCATACTACTTCAATCTCTTGACTAAAAGCAGACAAATGTCACGTAAGTGGGTGGATAAGAAGAGAGATAAGACGTACCAGGTCGTCTTCAGAGCGCATGATGACCCGCTTTTCCACGACACCGAGGCCTCGGAACACGTTTTGGTGCCTGTGGGGCAGACAAAACAGAGCAAGAGGTTCAAGGACAAATCCCAGCTTGAAGAAGAGCTCGGTGAGGAAATCAAGGAGATGAGAGCCAATGAGGGTGAGGCTGCTTTGTATGGAATCACGTTTGATGACTCCAAATATGATTACCTCCAACATTTGAAGCCAATGGGGCAAGGTGAAGGTGTCTTCGTTCCGGCAAAGGAGGACAAACCAAAGCCCAAGAACAAAAAGAAGGGAATCTTGTTTACAGATGATCAGCTTCCCGAGGACATGCTCCCGTCCAAGACAACAGTGAAAATGACATATCAGGATCAGCAAGGCATTCAGGATGAAGTCTCTGGATTCAAACCAGACATGAATCCAGCTCTTCGTGAGGTTCTCGAAGCATTATACGATGATGCATATGTTGTGAACAGAAACGAAAAAGCCGAAGAAGGTGAGAATGAGAATGATGAGGACTATTCCTTGTTTGATGATCTGATCAAGGGTGGTGAAGCTGCTGATGAGGATGAATTCGAAGACCAGTACGATGAGTGGGACATGGACAACTACGAAGATGAGATGGCACAATACGACGATGAACACTTCCAAGAAGAGGGCGACCAAGGATGGGAGGCTGATTTCAGAAGATTCAAAGCAGTGAATAAGAACAAACAGAACGATTGGGACTCTGATGATGAGTTTGATTCCGAAGCTGGGGAAGAGGAAGAGGAAGGTGATGAACTGCCCGACCTTCCCTCGTTCAACAAGGTGGAGATGAAGAGCAAGAAGGGCTCCAAGCAGAAAAACCGCAGAAAGAAAGGTGCTATGTCTGATACCTCGTCGTTCTCCATGTCCAGTTCTGCATTGCTTAGAAGTGAATCCCTCAGACTCTTGGATGACAAGTTTGAAGTCATGATGCAGAAGTATGAAGACCCCGAGGAGGAAGAGGAAGAAGAGTACAAACCATTTGATATGAAGGACGAGAGAGCAGACTTGGAGGACATGCTTGATGACTTCCTGGATACATACGAGATTGAAGGTGGCAGAAGACTTGTCAAGAAGAACGAGGAGATCAACAGAATGAAGGCTGCTGCAGACAGTGTGTCCAGAGGTAAGCTGGCACAAAAGAGAAACAAGCAGAGAGAAGAGTCGAACTCACTCAAAGGTCTGAACAGCAGTTTGAGTAACATGAAGATTTGAAGTCCAAAGGGCCGGTACGTTTAATGAATAAAAAGGTCATGAATATAGGTTATGTTGTAGTTTTTATCCTGAAATAAAGCCATAAGCTCTTGAGACGGAGATTCAAGTATGGAATGAAGGACACAAGAGACTCAAAATGAGCTTTGCGCGTAAGTTAGAGACATGATAAACCTAATTTATATCAATACACACAATTTCCGAGGGTCCGGAATGTGAAATGGTTACGAGCCCTCCCACCTCACCAAAATTTTCTACCCGAAGAGCATCAACAAACACTCTCAAGATCTTGACAAAATCGCCACATTATAAGTTCCATATGTTTGTTCTCTCACGATTGTTCGACCTGATACGAATCCCACCTGATCAATTCAACCGCAAGCCGAAGAAGGCGATCATTGGCGAGCTGAACAAGAAGTATGCGAACAAAGTTGTCCACAATCTCGGCCTTGTAATTAGTGTATGGGATCTGATCAAAGTGGAAGACGGTCTGTTGAGACCCGGAGATGGAGCAACGTATGTCAAAGTGGAAGTACGAGTGGTGGTGTTCAGGCCGTTTGTGGGTGAGATCTTAACTGGATGGATCGAGAAATGTACGACGGAGGGAATCAAGGTAAACATGGAGTTCTTTGGGGATATATTCATACCCAAGGCCTTGCTGTTTGAAGGAGCCGAGTACTCACTTAAGGACAATGCATGGATCTGGGATGCGGATGGCACAAAGCTGTACCTTGATATCAATGAGAAGATACGGTTCAGAGTTGAAGAAGAGGTCTTTGTTAATGTCAAGCCAAAGGGTCCGAATGTTGATGATGATGAGGAGAAGCAGGAGGAAAAGCAGCCTAGTTATGCTATTCTAGGCTCGTGTCAGACAGATGGTATGGGTTGTGTAAGTTGGTGGGATTGAGCTACGAAAAATTACATTCAAAAAAAAAATAGTGCCTGTAATCAGTTGTACTGCATGTAACGGGATGTGGAGCTGAACTTCAAGTTTCCCTTGATGACCTTCTCGACGGCCTTGAGGAAGTCCTTCTCTGTAGCGACTTTTCTTCTCTCTCTGATGGCGAACATACCGGCCTCAGTACACACCGATCTCAGCTCTGCACCCGTAGCGTTTGGACAGAGTCTAGCAATGAGCTCCCATCTGATGTCCCTCTCCACGGACATGGCCTTGGAGTGAATTCTGAAGATGTTGGCACGGCCATCAAGGTCCGGTAGGGAGAACTCCACTTTTCTGTCGATACGGCCAGGTCTGAGAAGTGCTGGGTCGAGTGTGTTTGGTCTATTCGTGGCAAACATCACCTTGATGTTACCTCTTGGGTCGAAACCGTCGAGCTGTGTGATGAGCTCGAGCATTGTTCTCTGCACTTCGTTATCACCACCGGCACCGTCATCAACACGCGCGCCTCCAATGGCATCCACCTCGTCGAAGAAGATGATGCAGGCCTTCTTCGTTCTCGCCATCTCAAAGAGCTCTCTCACCATACGCGCACCTTCACCAACGTACTTCTGGACGAGCTCGGAGCCAATGACTCTGATGAACGTGGCGTCTGTTCTGTTGGCCACGGCACGCGCACATAACGTCTTACCTGTTCCTGGTGGCCCGTAGAGTAATATACCCTTTGGTGGGTCGATTCCCAGCTTGACAAATCTCTCTGGGGAGAGTAATGGTAATTCCACCACTTCCCTCAGCTTCTCAATCTGTTCTTTACAACCTCCAATGTCTGAGTATGTCACGTCTGGTTTCTCCTCCACCGTCATCATTGTCACCGACGGATCGATCTTTGGTGGGAGGGGCAAGAGGATCTCGTACTTTGTACGATCAACACCAACTCTCATGGCTTCCTCGATATCGGTCGGCGACACCTTTTCGCCCAACGCAACAACAAACTTTGCAATCTGCTTGATGTTGATGACGTACTTGTTCTTGTCCTCTCCCTCCTCGCTCTTTATGATCTTCGTACAGCGTGCAACCTGGAGTGGTTGTTCTTCCTCCATACGTTGCTTGTCGGCCATCACGTCCCACAAATGTGGCGGCGCAAGACCGGTGTTACTCTCCTTGACACCCACCTTCTCCTTGATCTTGGCCTCGAGGTCCTTGATATCCTTCTCGACCTCCTTGATCTTCTTGGCATAAGGCGCGACTCCCTTTGGTTGTGGCGTGTTAGTATCTCGTGTGGGCGACGGGTGGCGAAGAAGGAAAAGCAAGACATACATATGTGCGGAGGACTTGGATGTCTCCTTCGGAAAGAGGAACGATCTTCTCTTCAGGCTTGTCCGCCTCGTCTTCTAATGGTGCGACGTATTTGTCCCAATCGGCTTTTGGTGGCATTTTTTGGGGTGAGATTTGGTGTTTTTGGAGGGTTGTGGGAGAGAAGTGTTGATGTTTTTGGTTGTTGAAAACACATCGCGATATGTATGAGGGGGAGAGGGGGGGTGTTGTAACACTTTAGAACTTCTAATATACCTTTTTTTTCATACCCTCATTCGATTGATGCTTGTTATTATCATATTATCAGCATGTCATCGTTCTTCTATTTATATTAATGTGTTTATTGATACATTGATGTATTTTAGAGAGTATTTTAATTTCAAAACACTCATCAAAATACCACATCACTCCGTACAACCCACTTCTCGCCAGCTTCAACAGCCAATGCTTCGTGTTCGAGACAATCTTCACCATGTTTGTGTAAACAAACCATTGCTTTAACAGGTATGATCGATATCGTGTCTTTATCGTAGAACCGTGTCTCCCCACCAAGTAATCCTTCTTTCTTTCCGGTCAAATAGAGTAACACCGTCCATTTGGTTGTTCCTGAAGGAACAAACGTACGAACAGACTCATCAACATGTTTCCCAAAGTATTGTCCATTGGTGTATCTATAGATTCGAATGTTTGGATTCAATCCCTTTGCATGTTGGAACTCATCAAGCCCAGAGACAATAGGCCGTAGCGTTTCCCACAAATTGGCAGCAGCTTGGGTGTCTTCGATGCTGATTCTGTCGTTGACTCTGGAAGCATAATGACGGGACTTGATCAACGGGGTAGTGTCTAGGGGAAGCGTCCTGAGTTGGGCCAACAGTTGTGTAGCGAATGAGTGGGAGTAGAAATTGGTGATGGTGATGATTTGCGGATGGAGGTGGGAGATTGAAGGTTGTGGATCGGCCTTTTGCCGTGTGAAGTAGAGAGATGTCGGTACTCTTGATGTTGTTGAAGTTCTGGATGTTGTTGTCTTTTTCCCCATTATAAATATATATATATATATATGTATACAAGGTGATGAGCAAAAAGATGAGTACGAAATTTATATCATCGACAACAACAAAGAAAAAAAATGGTCCGCCCAATGCCTCCAGCCACTGTCAAAGTAGCCATCGAAGGTTGTTGCCATGGAGAGCTCAACAAGATCTACGCCCATATTGCTCGTCTTAAACACAAACCAGACATTCTAATAATCTGTGGAGACTTTCAATCTCTTCGTTCTAAGAAGGACTTATCTTCTCTTGCCGTACCTGAAAAGTACAAAAGATTAGGAGACTTTGCCGATTATTACCATGGTAAAAAGACTGCTCCTATCCTTACACTCTTTGTTGGAGGAAACCATGAAGCATCGAATTACCTAATGGAGATGCCCAATGGTGGTTGGGTAGCTCCTAATATCTACTATATGGGTCTTCAATCTGTGTTGTGGTTTAAAGGAATCAGAATAGCAGGTATATCGGGGATCTATAACGAGCACAATTTTTACAAACAAAGAAACGAATCGTATCCACTGTTAGGAGGATCGTTGAGAAGTGTTTACCATACGAGATTTGCAGAGATTCTCAAGATGAGTTTAGTGAGAGATCGGAACATAAACTGTTTTGTATCTCATGATTGGCCAGAAGGAATCGCCAATCATGGTGACGTTGATGGATTATTACGCAAGAAACCTTTCTTCAAGGCAGATATTACAAAGGGAGAATTGGGAAGCCCCGGGTATAGAGAGTTGATGAAACTATTGATGCCGCATTATTGGTTTAGTGCACATTTACACGTCAAGTTTGAAGCAAGAGTGTTTCATGAATCAATGAAGAGAAAGTTGAGTGGTGATGAAGATAGTATTGTAAAGAATGATGATGAGATTGATTTGGGACTTGAATCATCCAATGAAGATGAGATTGAACTCGACATTGAAGAAGAAGAAGAAGTGCAGGAGCCACAAGTGGAATCTACAAAATCAAAAGGATTCTCACAGACAAACTTCCTTGCCTTGGACAAAGTATTACCGGGTCGTCACTTTTTGGAAATCATTGACGTTCCAGTAACTAATGAACACCACATTTCTACAACAACAAAGGATCTGTACTATGATGAAGAGCAGATCCGGATTCTCAAATGGTTTGAAACTTTCCAGAATTCAGAGGCTTTTGGTCGTTTAAAGCTTGAGGACCTGACACCTACACTGATTGAAGACTTGGGAAGGGATGTTGACTTGATAAAAGTGACAACTGAGAACTATAAAGTACCAAACAACTTCAAATCGGAGCTCAAAAACCCGCAACTACAAAGTTCCCGCTTCAAGGAGAACTTTTCTCTTTTATAAAAAGAAAACAAAAAAACAAAACAGCATCTAACATAAATATATTATATATATCGTCTAGAACTTAAAGACGTGCTCCTTAGTGAAGCCCAATTCGGCGAGAGCACCAGTGACCTCACCTTGGTCAGTTGGAGAGACCTTGTTACCGGAGATGGCGTCATACATTGGTGGTGGGCCACAGACAAAGACGTGGTGCTTGTCCGAGACACCGGCAATGTTCTCCTTGAGCCAGTCCTTGGTGATGTATCCGGTGGTGGCCTTGACGGAGGCGTCCTCCTTGTCGAGGAAGTAGGTGAGCTTGACTCTGTCGCCATACTTTGCGGCAATCGAATCGAGCTCGGACTTCAACAAGATGTCGGCAGCAGACTTGTTTCCATAGATCAGGTTGATCTTGGTCTTCTCCTGTGGGTCCTTG
This sequence comes from Petasospora hungchunana, assembly GCA_030563225.1. Lineage (NCBI taxonomy): Eukaryota > Fungi > Ascomycota > Saccharomycetes > Phaffomycetales > Wickerhamomycetaceae > Petasospora > Petasospora hungchunana. The sequence continues at coordinate 193,396 of JAKUBL010000001.1, read as the reverse complement.
GTGATTTGGTGGAGAAGCTGATACAATGGCGTAATACCGGAGCCACCGCCAATCAAGGTGATCTCGTCAAATTGGTTGGTCTTCCACCCCCACTTGACAATTGGACCTTTGAAAGACAACGTTTCGTTCTCCTTCAGCTCGAACATATGGTTGCCCATCTTACCGGTTGGGTACTTCTTAACGATAAAGTCGATAGTTCCAGTCTGTTCGGTATCGGACACTGGAGTATATGGACGCACCACATTGCTTCCCTTTGGAGTAACAAACTTGGCCAAAACACACGAAGCGGTGATCAAACCACTTTTGGCATCGGCAGAATCCAGTGCAAAAGTGAACTTTCTCGTGTCTGGAGAAACATCTTCCGATTTGACAAGTTTGAGATCAATCCACTCATCCTTGTTCTTGAAAGCGACGGATGACTCGTTGGCCAATGGCGAGAAACTCGAAAAGGCAGCATAGACAGCAGCAGTGCCAATTGCGCCTGCCAAAAGGGCATTTCTGTGTTGGGAAAGTCTAGCGAGGAAGGACATTGTTCTTTATTTTTTGTCTTTTCTTTGTGGGGTGTGTGTGTGGGGGAGAATAGAAAGAGAGAGAAAGTAGAGCAAAATTGAAAATTGATTTATAAATTTCACTATTTTAGGCGGTGGGGGGAGAGGGAGGTGGAGAGAGAAAACGGAAAAGCCGGAGTCTTCCCCCCGCATCATCAGACAATAACAAAAAAAAATACAGAAACTACACACACATTAGAAACACATTAAAAAATGCTCTCCTCCAAATCAGCCAAAGAACTGCTCCAATTGGCTCGCAGCCTCGTCCCGCCACTCACGTCAGCCCTCCACAAAGGCCAGGCGGGGCGAATCGCCGTAGTTGGAGGGTGTGAAGACTACACAGGTGCCCCTTATTTCTCGGCCCATGCTGCTGCTGTGTTTGGTGCTGATTTGTGCCACGTCATCTGTGAAAAGGCAGCTGCCCCTGTGATAAAGGGTTATTCTCCAAACCTGATGGTCCATCCGTATCTCTGTGACTCCGACAGCGTCCCGAAAGACGTTGACATTGATGAGTTTCTGGAAGAGAAGGTGTTGAGAAAAGTCAAAGCGCTCCTATCACGCATCCACGTTGCAGTGCTGGGCCCAGGCTTTGGCAGAGACCCGGTGATGCTCAAGACACTCGAGGCTATCATCTCTTTTCTCGTTGAATACAAAGTCCCGATGGTTCTCGACGCAGATGCGCTCTACTTGGTGGCTCAAAAGCCAGAACTCATCAAACATGCCAAAAACAGCGTTGTGACGCCCAACGTGGCGGAGTTTGAAAGGTTGGTGAATTCTTTGAAGCTGAACAGAGATGCTGATGCACGAGAACTGAGCCAGGCATTGGGGGTTGCCGTGTTGAGAAAGGGAAGAGTTGATACCATCGCCGTAGGGGACACGATGATTGAGTGCTCTATTAAAGGTTCAGACAGACGGTGTGGTGGCCAGGGAGACACTCTGACGGGGACGATTGCTACAATGTTATCTTGGGGAGTTCAAGCCAAAAAGAGTGAACTGAAAGAAGACGAAGTGACGGCTCTTTGTTGCTTTGCTGGGTGTTCTGTGACTCGTTTGGCCTCGAGAAGAGCATTTGAAGAGGTTGGAAGGGCAATGCAGGCTACAGATGTCCATTCCAAAGTCGGAAAGGCTTTCCACGAAGTTCTGGAAAAAGATGGGTTTTCGTTATAAATAAACAAATAAACAAATAAACACACAAACACTGCTAAATCTGGAATATAACACAAAAGATGTTGCCCGCACTCAACATTACGTCAAAAAGCAAACTCAGCCCACAAGCAGCCTTCCCTTTCCTCTTCCACCACCAACTCACTACACAACCACCAATAAAAACACTATCAAAACATGTCAATTGAAGAGCTCACCAAGAAGATCGATGAGCTGACCGTCACCGTGGAGAAACAGCGCCAGCTCCTCTCCAAAACGGGCCAGCAACTCCTCACTCTACAAGTGTCCTCCACACGTGACAAGGTGGATGCCTTTGATCCAACTTCTGTCACAGGTGAGAAACGTCGTAAACAGCAGCTCGATACCGCAGACTTTGCCACGAACGAGGACCTCGTCCAACTTGTCGGAGAACTTCAAGGCCAGCTCGACGTGCTCGAAGAGCGTGCGATCCGTCGTCTCGTCAACTCCCAGAAGACCGAAACGGAGCTCCTGGCACCTCTCTTGAGTGCAGATGGAGAGGAACCACCATTGGAGCTCTTCCCACGTGATATTGCCTCTTTCACCAAGATCGGGGACGAGGAGCTGGTTCAATTGGCGAGATTCTACGAGATGCTCCCACCAACTGCAGAGGAACGTGCCAAGTTTGAGGAGTTTGTCGAAGGAAAAGCCGATAAGCCTGTTGAAGTCACAGTTAGTGCCAAGAACTACTCCAAAGACGAATTGGTGGAGGCCTTTGACAAGTTGGCAAGATTCTTTGGTGTCAAGGTCAGAAGAGGTGATGATTCATGGTGATTTTTTTTGATAATTTGACTGTTCTTTTTACCTGCATCTGACGTGATTCCTTTTTTTTTGTCTTTACTATATGAATGAGTATTCTCTTCTGATCAATCACTAGTGGCTCAATGCCAGGTTTTCTCTTATAGCTAGTTATATGGTCCTGCATTTTCTATATTTCCCTTAGCTGCTCGAGTGAAAGATTCTGTCGACTATTAGCCCAAAATATCAAACTCCTTCTTTAAAAACCATGCTCAGTTAGCTACCAATAACTCGGTTTATAATGAGATGCTGTGTACATATATAGAATGTATACGGATTCACTACTATGTACGGGGGGATAAGCATCGCGAACGTGTTGACGCCTTTAATTTTTAGCGGGGTGAAGCTTATACGTGTCCCTTCGAGAAAATTGTGACACATAAACAAAAAAACAACGTGGCAATCAAAAAGAAAGAGACTCTCCAAATAAACAAAAAGCACTGGGCAAAAATATGCCAAAACAAGGAAGCCCGAATTGGGCCATTTCTGCCGTCATTGGCCTCATTTTGGTCAGAATCGCACTTTACTATTGTAAACCCGTCTCCGAAGAATCCCCCATCCGCAGACGAACATTATGGCAAGAGACAATTGGGATGGTTCCAACGTGGAGCAGGAGAATCCAGGAGGTGGAGTCTTCACATGACGCTCTCTTGGATGATTGGGACGATGATACGATGTTCTTACGATTTGAACAGGGCTCTGATCGCACAGGTTACTATGCTTTGAAACAAGGTGGGAAGATCGTACGGAAACATACCGAAGATAACAAGTTTGAAGATGTACTCTTTGATTCTGAGTTCCTGGTGAGGGGAAAAGAGATGCATCCTGTCTCCACCACCGCTGTGAGTCCAAATCTGAAATATGTGCTTGTCCTAACAAACGAGGACAATGGATGTGGTCTCTTCTGGTTATGGGATGTTGCGTCTCGTTCGGCAAGGTTGATCAGCAATGAGAGATTGTGTACTGCCGAATGGGCGGGACACTCGACCACGATTGTGTTCTCGAGATCAGAAATCAGTCATGATGATGTCTACTTCTATCATACTGAAAGAGACCAGATTGTTCACCATCACCATATCATCACTACACAACTGCACAATCTCTGATTCTTGATATTCATATCCCCACATATTAATTGCAGGGCACTTACTGGGGAGGGGGGGTTGACTTCTCTGATTTACGATACTAATGAATGAAGCTTACTATTAATGATCAAAGGTATTTTTGTATGAATTTATATATCATCGCGAATCAGCCAAGGTGTTGCGGTTTTGTGTAATTGTGGGCGAGAAATTCTAACTTTGGTTTTGTGGCACAAAACTATTCCCCACCACAACAACACTAACAACCACAACAACTTCATAACAACAACCTTTCGAATTATTTTTCTTTTCGGCGGCGCTGTTATTGTTGTTACTTGCCAGGGAACACCTTTTCGATCTTCCTTTTCTGACATACCGCCTGTTTCTCTACCATTGGTTGTCCACTTGTCTCGGCGGCTAACTGATTCGGCGGCTAACTGATTCGTCAACACTACATATTCAAACAAATAGTTTCCATCTACTCTCTCAGAATGGAAGACGGTAATCCTACAGTTCTTGAACATGTCCAGGCGTTCAGCATCACCCCCCACTTCCAAGGTTTGCTTCCTGGTGACGTGGTCAATAAGATCAATACTTGGGCCAACTTCCCGAATCCCCTTTTCAACGTATACCACTATCCACTCGGGTGGGAACAGCAGTCAGAGGATATCGCCGGCTTGATCGCGCAGTTGTTTGCCGATACTCAAGAAATGGCAAGGGTACAAGTTGTTATAGCTGGGTGCTATTTTCTTATGTGTTTCCGTGAAATTATAAGTTCTGCCGTGGTCTCTAATTGTCTTGATGCCGAGATGAGCGCGCTCATGATGAGACAAGGAAGAAAGAAGAAGTGGCTCACAGAAACATTGATCGACTATATTGAACAACAAATTGACTTGCCAGGAGATTTGCCAAATCAATTTGAGGCTAACTGGGGAAACTTGGATCTTCGCGAGTTATTCGATCAACTCCACAGGGTCAGACGCCATCTCTATCCATGATATACACCTTTGCGTACTTCTTATTGATCAAATATTGCCAGCATATGTAAATTAGGAGAGAATCAATTGCCATTATCAAAGTCCATGTAGTCTGTCCAATCAGGAGCCAATCGTAGATTTTGACCCATTTGCTAATGTTACCATGTTTGCCAGAAACTGAGAAGTGTACGTGAGATTCTTGCACAACAGACTCGAAGATTCCAGATGGGGCACCAACACTCTTTAGGTGGAAATAGCTATGTTGCTGAACACTGTGAACAAGACCACGCTGGATATTACAAGTCTTGTCAAGCTACCCCTTAAGCTCCCCCCCCCCTGAACATTTCGCAAATGGGCAGATTACATAATCCACATTTCGCGAACGGTGGTTGACTTGTATTTCCTGGGCGGCGAGAACCCAAAACACCAAAGACGCCAGTGGCAAAAACAATCTCGACTCTTTTTCCTCCAAAGACCAGACCTTTTGCTGTCCAATCAGAAAAAAAAAAGAACACTTGATCTTTCAGTAGAGAAGTCGATCCTCGTTTTAGAAAGACACATTCTGTTCCTTTTTCCCGCCACCAGCAGACCGCAATGTCATCAAAAGAAGCTGGCGACAACGCCACCAAGCCTGAGTCAACTGATCCACAGAAGGCGCAAAAGGACAAGAAACAACCCGAAGAGGAATTATCCGAGGAGGATGCCAAGTTGAAGGAGGACCTGGAGATGCTCGTGATGCGTTTGACGGAGGAGGACACATCACTCTATTCAGCAGCGTTAAATCAGCTCAAGGAGTCCATCTCTTCTTCGACATCATCCATGACTGCAGTCCCAAAGCCACTGAAATTCTTGCATGCCCACTTTGACAGTCTTGTCAAGGCATTCGAAGCACTCACTGATGTTGAACTCAAGTCGAAGTTTGCGGATATCTTGTCCGTTCTCAGTATGACACACTCCGACAATGGCAAGTACGATGCACTCAAGTTCAGACTCATTTCCAAGGTTGAAGATTACACCAATTGGGGACATGAGTACATTCGTCATCTTGCATTGGAGATTGGTGAGGCTTCCGCTGATATGATTGAAGATGGCGAAGAGGAAACACCTTCAGAATTTGACGAAGCAGAGGTGAAGAAGATTGTGATGAAGATCATTCCATTCTTCCTCAAGCACAATCAAGAAGCAGATGCAATTGATTTGTTGCTTGAGACTGATAACATTAGCGAATTGCCACAGTTTGTTGACAAGGATATCTTTAAAAGAGTTGGGCTCTATTTGGTGAGCTGTGTTCCCCTACTCCCACCACCAGATGATCTGGCTTTCTTACAGACTGCTTACACAATCTACTTGGAACACGGTGAATTAACTCAAGCATTGGCACTTGCTATCAGAATTGATAGCGAAGAGCTCGTTGAAGCCGTTTTCAACGCCACTGAAGACTCTTCGATGAAGAAGCAGCTGGCATTGATTCTGTCCAAACAGAACTCTGCATTCAAGAACGAGGAACTTCAGGAACTCATTGATAACCGAAAGCTTTCGTCCAAATTCCATTACCTTGCCAAAGAACTCAACTTACTCGATGCTAAAGTTCCTGAAGACGTTTACAAGTCACATCTCGAGAACTCTCGTTCCGAATCAAGTCATATCGACTCTGCAAAGCAAAACCTTGCTGCATCTTTCGTCAATTCGTTTTTGAACTTGGGTTATGGAACGGACAAATTGCTCACCAGTGACGATAAGTGGATCTACAAGACAAAAGGTGATGGTATGCTTTCCACCACCGCCAGTATTGGATCTATCCATCAATGGGACACCGAATCCATCCAGTTGTTGGACAAGTACTTGTATTCTTCCGACGAGGAGATCAAGGCTGGTGCATTGCTGGGAATGGGCCTCACTGGTTCTGGTGCCCATGATGAGGTTGATTCCGTGTTGTTGTTATTACAGGATTATGTCAGTAATCCTAGTAAGAAACTTGCCATGTCATCGATATTGGGTCTTGCATTGGCATTCTCAGGATCGCAAAACCAGGATTTGTTGGAATTGTTGCTCCCACTTGTTTCGAACTTGGATGTTCCAATTGAAGTTTCTGCACTCTCTGCTTTGGCATTGGGTCATGCATTTGTTGGTACTTGTAATGGTGATATCACCGATACGATTCTTCAGACATTGCTTGAGAGAAGCTTTGAACAATTGGAGAACAAGTGGATCAAATTCCTAGCTCTTGGTCTTGGGTTGTTGTACATGGGTAAAGCTGATCAAGTTGGTGATGTTTTGGAAACGATCACTGCTGTTGAACACCCAATTTCAAAGAGTTTGGAGGTTTTGACTAGAATTAGTGCGTATGCTGGTACTGGTAACGTGCTTGAGATTCAAGGTCTGTTTGAACTATTGACTCCAAAGGGTCCAACGCCAGAGAAGAAGGAAGGTGAAGAGGATGAAGAAATCAAGGTTACTGAGACAGAGGATGGCGATGTTGAAATTGCCGATGCTGAAGCTGAAATTAAAGCCGAGTCCACTGAGCAAGAGAAGGATGATGAAACCGATACTGAAGAAGAGAAAGAGGAGAAAGTTGATGAATCTCTTGCATATGCTGTTCTTGGAATTGCCGTCATTGCACTTGGTGAAGACATTGGTAAGGCAATGTCTTTGAGACACTATGGACACCTCTTGGATTACGGATCTGAGACGATTCGTCGTGCTGTACCACTCGGTATTGGTCTTTTGTCCACTTCTAACCCACAAGTGAATATCATTGAATCCTTGTCGCGTATGTCGCATGATCAAGATACAGATGTGGCAATCAATGCAATCTTTGCAATGGGACTTATCGGTACTGGTACGAACAATGCTCGTTTGGCTCAGTTGTTTAGACAATTGGCAAGTTATCACAGTGATGCTAATGCTCTTTTCACAACGAGAATCGCTCAAGGTTTGACTCATTTGGGTAAAGGAACACTTACGCTTAACCCATTCAACACTGAAGGAAGAGTGCTTTCTAAGGTGACTCTGGCATCGTTGCTTACTGTTGCTGTTGGTTTCCTTGATCCAAAGTTCATTATGGAGCATCATTATCTCCTCTTTTTCCTCAACGCAGCAGCTCGTCCACGTGTTTTGATCACAGTGGATGAAGAATTGAACGAACTCCCTGTCACTGTTAGAGTCGGTAAGGCAGTTGATGTTGTTGGACAGGCTGGTAATCCAAAGACTATTACTGGTTGGGTTACACAAACTACTCCAGTGTTACTTGGTCATGGTGAAAAAGCAGAACTTGAGGAAAATAGCGAATATGTTGCTATTTCATCCTTTTTAGATGGAATTGTCATCTTGAAGAAGAATCCGGACTATGTCCCGGATGAATAAACGTATTACTTGGTTAAAGAAAAGATATACATATATATTCTTCTTCTTCTTCTTCTTCTTCTTCTTCTTCTTCTTCTTGTATCTATTAAAATTATTATTGGAAGTCCACTGCTTTTGTTGCCATTAAAAGACCAACAATAAGTCCAAAGAGACCCAACACTGAACCAAAGATCTCCACAACGAGGATTTTCACAAACAGAGATGAATCAGCAGCATCCGAAACTGCAGCTGTTGCTCCTGTGATCCCAACTGCGATTCCACAAATGAGATTACTGATACCAACGGTAAGACCAGCCCAAAAGAGGGAGTAACCAGTGTATAAGTTTGACTTTGAGTAGAGTGTTTCCGAAGTTGCTGTTGTAAGCTTTGAAGAGAAAACGATGGCGGTAATAAGACCGTAAATGGCCACCACTTCACAGAAGATGATGGAGATGAGGTTTTTGGTGGTGATACGAGGAGCACGTACACCGGCACCAATGATGGAGGAACCTGTGACAAAGATTCCCCAAGCAGCACCGACGACGGAGAAGCCAATACAACAAGCAATTCCGAGGTTTGCCCACATGTATGGAGAAGAGCGTGACAAGAAGTAACCAATATCGAATGTATTACCCTGGCCTGTGAAGAGGATGTCTTTTTAAAAAAAAAGTGTTAGTAGGAGCTTGATAAGACGATGTTGTATATATATATACTCACAGCCACCGTAGACGACGGCAACACTCGCAACAAGTGCGCTCAGTGTGTTTGATGCAGACGGCAGTTGAATTCCCATTGAGGCAGACATTGTGTCTTTCTTTTAGTGTGTGTGTTTCCCTATGTATGGAATTTGGAGGGTTATATAGGAGGATATTGGGGGGTTGTGGCTGCCACGAGGGAAAATGAAAGAGAGAGAGACAGCGCGAGTTCGCGAAATGATACGTAAATAGTCCGTTTTGGGCAATTACTGATTCCAGAAGACTCTCTATATATATATATATATTGTACTCTACTTAAAATCTTCTCAGAGTTCAATGACGGTGGCACCTTCGTTAGCCGGCTCCAAGAGCTTCCAGCGACACGTGATGTTCTCACGCTTGAAACGGGAAACGATCTCCGCAGCGATCTCATCAAAGTTGGAGGTTGCCAACGCCAGAATAGTAGGACCAGCACCGGAAAGACAGATTCCAAGGAGGCCCGGGTGGGTCTTTGGGGTAACCGAGGAGAGGATTTCGGTGAGTCCCGGGATGAGCGTTTTGCGGTATGGCTGGTGGACCCTGTCCTGCATCGCCGGGTAGATGAGCTCAGCATCTGGCGGAGATCTCGTCAGCGCAGTGGTGAGAACGGCGAGTCGCTGAAGGTTGAAGATCATGTCCTTTGCTGTATACGCCGATGGAAGCACGCCACGTGACTTGGCTGTGGAAACCTCAAAGTTCGGGATGATGGCGACGCATTTAACCTCTGGACACCAGCTGTACTTGATGTGTCTTCCAATGTCGTGCGGCGGTAATGGAGGTTCAAGCCCGGTGTTGTGGCCTCCAGCAGGCTCTGGGAGCACTTCTGAGAGCGGGATCTCCTTTCTTTCCATCTCCGCAGCGCTCAGGTCCCGGAGGTACGACCCAACAAAGCCTCCCATCATCGCAGCGGTGATGTTGTCGGGATGACGCTCGATCATCAGACAGTAATCCAACATGCGCTGCTTGTCGAAGCCCAGCTTGCCGACCTGGTTCCCGAGGATGACACCCGCGACGACGGCGGCACCGGAAGACCCGAGTCCTCTACCCAATGGGATTGGGTTCTTGACGATGATCTTAGTACCAACTGGGAACTCACGCACACCGTTACAACGCAGCACGTACAGTGCGGTTCTGGTGATGAGATTCTCATCGGACTTGAGTGGCACACCGTCTGCTCCTTCACTGTCCTCGGTGTATGAGACGAGACAGTTGTTTGGGTCGGTGTTTGTGGTATCGTCCTTGGAGTCGATGTGTACGTCGAGTTCGAGAAAGAGGTTGAGGCCAATGCCGAGGACATCGAATCCCGGGCCAATATTGGCGGATGAGGCCGGCACTTTGATCTGGAAGTGTCTGGTCATTTCCTTTTTTTATCCCAAGACTTTTTTGAATTTGTCTGTAGAATATATATATATATATATAAATATATGTGTTTTTTCTTCAAACAAAATGAGATGATTCATCCAGGTCGTAATTTGCCGTTTTCGGGTGACCTCCGGGGTCAACTTTTCAAACATTGTACAAACACATACGACTCCTCTATATATATATATTTATCAAACACACTATAAAGAAAAAAGAAGATGCTGAGGAAACTGCCCAGAGTCGCCAAGAGAGCGCTCTCCACATCCACAAAGAGCACTTTTGAAAGCACAACTCTCTCCAACGGCCTTCGTGTCGCCACCGTTCCAACACCAGGTCATTTCTCTACATTGGGTCTATATGTGGATGCCGGTTCACGTTACGAAACACCAGACTTGAAAGGATGTTCGCACCTCGTGGACCGTCTGGCGTTTGAGTCCACACAGAACATGTCTGGAACGAAGCTGAGGGCAACGTTGGAGTTGCTGGGTGGGAACTACCTCTGTTCCTCGGCCAGAGAGTCGATGATGTACCAGGCAACCGCCTTCAACCAAGACGTTGAGAAGATGTTCCACGCGCTGTCAGAGACCGTAAAGCTCCCACGCATCACTGCTGAGGAGCTCGAGGAACAGAAACATACCGCAGCCTACGAGATTGATGAGATTTGGCTCAAGCCAGAACTCATCCTTCCAGAACTCTTCCATTCCGTTGCATACACAGGCGAGACTTTGGGTTCACCACTGCTGTGCCCAAAGGAACGACTTCCGTACATTTCACGCGACAGCATTATGGATTACCGCAACAAGCTCTATCAGCCAGAGGGCATCGTCGCTGCCTTTGTGGGTGTATCACACGACACAGCAGTTGCGCTTGTGGAAAAGTACATGGGTGATATGAAGCAAACTTCTCCAAAGACCAAAATGACACCGGCTCACTACACCGGAGGAGAAATGTGTATTCCAGCTCCACCAGCATATGGAGGCCTCCCGGAACTCGTCCACATCTATCTCGGGTTTGAAGGTGTGCCCTTTGATGATCCGGACGTTTATGCCCTAGCCACACTCCAAACTCTTCTTGGTGGTGGTGGTTCCTTCTCTGCCGGTGGACCAGGAAAAGGAATGTATTCTCGTCTCTATACACAAGTGCTCAACCAGTTCTATTACGTCGAGTCGTGTGTTTCCTTCTATCACACATATACCGATTCCGGTCTCTTTGGTGTGTCTGCTTCGTGTATTCCACAAGCTGCTCCATACATCACCGATGTCATTTCTCGTCAATTGGCACAAACCTTCAGCACAGGACCAGGTGCATTACAAGAGGACGAAGTACAGCGTGCTAAGCATCAACTTCGTTCTTCGTTGATGATGAATCTCGAGTCCAAAATGATGGAATTGGAGGATTTAGGGAGACAGATGCAAGTGCGTAATACCCGTGTTGAAGTACATGAGATGGTGGAGAAGATCAACAGTCTCACTGTGGCAGATATTAGAAGAGTCGCGGAGAGAGTGTTGACTGGGAGTGTAAATAACATTGGCAACGGAACGGGGAAACCAACGGTGGTGATGCAAGGTGAAAGAGAGTCCTTTGGTGATGTTGATGCTACGATCAAGGCTTATGGTTTGGGGAAATTTGAGCAATACATCCCTGATGAGCCTGTGCAACAAAAGAAGAGCTGGTTCAATAGAAACTAGAAATATATCGCTTCTTGTATATATTTATATATACACTTCTGTGTATATGTGTGTTTTGTTAGGGTACTTGTGTTTGTAGGTTTCCTTGACAACTACAAAAAACACGAACACGAACGCGTTGGGGCCGAAGAAAAAAACAAAAACAAAAACAAAAAGCACACAAAACCAAAAACATAAACAAAAAAAAAGTACAAGGGAAAGAGAAAAGGGGAAACACACAAAGCCCAACGCAATTATGTTCAACGACTTCAGTCCCGATGAGAAGCCAAAGGCACGAACTGTACCAAAGAAGTCATTACCATTTAAGGCCCCATCCCCACTCTTAAAACGAAACAATCAGAAACCTTTGAGTTTCTTTAGTGGGTTGAAACGGGCAAAATCTAACGTCGAAGTACAAGACGAACAAGAAGAAGAGAAGAAGAAGAAGAAACCTCTTGTTTTCAAATCAGACTCCGAATTGAATCGTGTGGAAGTGCCCATCAAACTGATTGATATTGCGAGATCAAAATCATCTTTATCCCAAATGACAAGCACAACATCCTTCCATGAATCCATTGATTTAACAGAATCAATTGATTTGACGACTGAACCAAAAGAAATCAAGAACTTCAAAATCTCGGCACCGGCTGGTTCATTAATCACCAAACCAGTAAGAGAAACAACAATCAAGACTCTTTATACACAACCACTTGAGAAATTTACACCATCCGTCATGTTGAATTCACGCAAGAATGGTCAAAGTGAACTTGTATTTGGGAATAAAGAGGTCAAGCCAGCTAAACGTACCAATCCATGGGGAACTCAAAACATGGGTAAAGTGAAAAACCCACGTATCAAACAACCAACAACAACAACAACAACAACAACGCAGAAATCAGATTACATTTATACCACCCCTGGAATCGTCCTTAGTGATGAACAAAAACACGTTCTTAAACTCGTCAAGGAAGGGAAGAACGTATTTTATACAGGGTCTGCTGGTACAGGAAAATCTGTGCTTCTTCGTGAACTCGTGAAGCAACTTAGAATGAAGCATAGTTTTAAAGAAGTCGCTGTTACGGCATCTACTGGCTTGGCAGCGGTGAATGTTGGTGGACAAACTATCAACAGGTTTGCATGTATGGGTATTGGTGATCAGAACGTTGGTGCCTATATTGGGAAAATCAAGAGGATTCCAGAAGTTAGAGAGACATGGAGGAGAACTAAAGTGTTGATCATCGATGAGGTTTCAATGTTGGATGGGAAATTTTTGGATAAATTGGAAGAGGTTGCTAGAGGTGTTCGTTCCGTTCCAGATCGTCCATTTGGTGGATTACAAGTCATTATGACTGGTGATTTTTTCCAATTACCACCTGTGGCTGATCGTAAGACTCCAATGCATTTCTGTTTCGAAGCAAAATCATGGCGATACATCAACCATACAATTCTTCTGCACAAGGTTTTCAGACAGGCTGATTTGGAATTTGTCAGTCTTTTAAATGCTATCAGAGTTGCAGATGTGACTGATGAGATTGCCATGAAGTTGAAAGAACTCAGCAGAGAGGTACACTATGACGATGGTATCCAACCAACGGAGTTGTACTCCACCAGACAAGAGGTTGACAATTCTAACTATAGAAGATTAAGTCAATTGCCCGGGAAGCCAGCAGTTTTCGACGCTCAAGACTCTAAAAACAAAGGTGACGAGAAGTTGCTTGAAAATACAATGGCTCCGAAACAACTTGTGTTGAAGGAAGACGCACAGGTTATGATGCTCAAGAACAAGGATGAGACATTGGTCAATGGATCTGTGGGTAGGGTTGTTGCCTTTTTATCAAAGGGTGTATTCGTATCGTACCAAATTGAGAAATCAACATCAGGTCTCAATTCCATGGAGGCTCAGACGGAGATGAGACTTTTGTCGAGATGTTACAACACCGATGATATTCCAGAGGATGTCATGGCTGAAGTCAAGATGTTTTCACCAGAGAGACGTGAAAAGTTTATTGAAGTTGCCAGACAAGCACAGAAAGATGCGACACAGCGTCTTCCTATTGTGCGCTTCACTACTCCGAATGGGTACAGAACGACAATTGTGGAGTACGAGAAGTTTCCCGTCGGGGTGCCACCTCCTGGCGAAGATGGCACAACAAGAATGCAGCTCCCATTGCTTCTCTCGTGGGCACTCTCCATCCACAAGTCCCAAGGACAGACACTGGACCGTGTGAAAGTGGACCTCCACCGTGTTTTTGAGGCTGGACAGGTTTACGTCTCCTTATCGAGAGCCGTGTCGAAGGATCGTCTGCAGATTCTGAACTTTGACCGCAGAGCAATTCGGGCCAATGATAAGGTGAAGCAGTTCTACGGTGGTTTACAGAAGCTCTAAAATCTGTGTGTGTGTGTAATAATAGATTACCCCTGTTTTTTTTTCTGCGTGTTTGTTTATATTTTTTGTATATGTGTTTGTATTTTTTTTCCAATAGGCCTATAAATGGCACCTCCCCACTTAGCTGTGCGGGTGTGCGCGGCGCGATCCCGGTGAAATTTATAAAGAGGTTACGTCCCTCTCTCAATCAGAAAGAAAGAGAGAAAGAAAGAAAAGTAGAGAAGAGAACTTTACAAAGATGGAGCCCGAGCGCCACTCCTTCAACGTCTTCCACCAGGAGTTTACCATCGACAAGCGCTTCGAGATCATCAAGGAGCTCGGCCACGGTGCTTATGGAATCGTGTGCTCAGCCCGCTACTCGGAGACCCCCGATGTCAACGTCGCCATCAAAAAGGTCACCAACATCTTCAGCAAGAAGATCCTGTGCAAGCGCGCGCTGAGGGAGCTCAAGCTGCTGAGACACTTCCGTGGACACAAGAACATCACGTGCCTCTACGACCTCGACATCCCCAACAAGGACAAGTTCAACGAGGTTTATCTGTATGAGGAGTTGATGGAGTGCGACATGCACCAGATCATCCGCTCGGGGCAGCCGTTGACGGACGCGCACTACCAGAGCTTCGTGTATCAGATCCTGTGTGGGCTCAAGTACATCCACAGTGCAGACGTCCTTCACCGAGACCTCAAGCCGGGAAACCTACTCGTCAATGCCGACTGTGAGCTCAAGATTTGTGATTTCGGTCTTGCCCGGGGATACTCCTCCATCCCCGAGCGAAACGCCGGGTTCTTGACCGAGTACGTTGCAACGAGATGGTACAGAGCCCCGGAGATCATGCTGAGCTTCCAATCGTATACCAAGGCCATCGATATCTGGTCCGTTGGATGCATTCTTGCCGAGTTACTTGGTGGGAAGCCCATCTTCAAGGGGAAAGACTACGTTGATCAACTGAACCAGATTCTATACATTGTTGGTACACCCCCAGAGGAGACACTAACAAGAATTGGATCACAAAGAGCACAGGATTATGTCAGATCACTACCGTTCATGCCAAAAGTTCCCTTCTCCAAACTCTATCCAAATGCCAATCCAGATGCTCTTGACCTTCTTGATCGAATGCTTTGCTTAGACCCTGCAAAAAGAATCACAGTTGAAGAAGCATTAACACATCCATACCTCAAAGTATGGCACGATCCAGGAGATGAACCAATTTGTCAAACAAAATTCGATTTCGCTTTTGAAGAAGTTGATGATCTCGATACGATGAGACAGATAATCTTGGATGAAGTGGCCAGTTTTAGAGAGTTTGTTAGAAGACCGATTGAAGAACAACAGTTGGATCTTGCTGGACAGACTCAACTGAACGAATTTGATATGCAAGAACAGCAGCAACAACAACAACAGCAACAACAACATCTCGCTCAACAACAATTTGAGTTCGAACAACAACAGGCAGAACAACAAGAACAACAGCTCCAATATCAACAACAGATGCAACAACTCTATGAACAACAAATGCAACAGCAACAACAACCAATCTTGGAAAGTCCTGTGGGACAGATTGGAATCCCACATGATCAATACAACCATGACTTACCTCCAAGACCACAGGAGAGTGTGTTTAGTCAAGAGTTTGCCGGTCTTGAGCAAGAACTGGAATATGGTCTTGATGGTCTTCGCAGAATCTAACCCTCCCCCTCCCCCACTTTATAATGTTAATGTCTCATGATATGCACTACAATTTGTTCAATAAAAGGGCATAATATATTTAAGTATAGAGAATGTGTTGTAACGTAAGTTTTACCAGCGTTCACGATTTAAAAGTACAATGGGGGCGACGCCTCCCCTGCACTAAGCAGATAGCAGAGAGGAGGCGGGAGAGAACCAACGAAGAAACACACCAACAAAGACCGAAGAGACACAACAAAAAAAAAGAAAAGAAGAAGAAGAAGACAATACCCTTTTTCCCACTAAAAACCCGCTATTTTTTCTTCTCTCCATACAGAAAGACAGAATACAACAACAAAAACCACAGACGCTCAGAGACCCTGCTGCTTGACCAAGGAGATGTCAATGTTACTCATAGCATCGTCCTTTGGTGGGTTCTGCTGGGCATTAGCAATGGCTTGATTGACAACGTTACTGCCCATCTGTTGATACATGTTTGGAGGTGGGAACTGAGCAGGGTTCTGCGGCTGTGGTGGCAATGGAGTGTATTGTTGGTTCAAGTTCAATGGAAGACCCTGTTGCAAGAGAGATGGAATGTTCTGATCGAACTGAGCATCATGAGTAAGAGCCTTGAGATGTGGAGCAGCAGCGCTCTCCTGCTGTTGGGCTTGAGTTGGCATACCCTTACCTTTCTCCTCTCTCTTCATCTTTCTCGTCTCGTTGTAGATATCCTCTCTATTGATCAAAATGTCCTTGAACATGTCCTTTAGCAACTTCTCAATGATCAATGGCTTATTACCCTTGAGGTAAAGCTCACGAATCTGACGGTTAATCTCCGGGTTTCTTCTTCTTAACATTGGGAAACTCTCGTTCAAGTTGAGCTTCTCGTGATTGTGGTCGGCGTTTGTAGTTCTCAAAATCCACTTGACAACCTCCTCATGTTCATTCTTCTTGCAATTGGCCACCATGGAGAATGGACAGTTGATCTTTCTGGTGGTGAGTTTTCTCTTTCTCTCCTTGTCGTTGATGTTTCTCTTGTTACGGTACGTACCACCGAGCTCACAAGTGAAATAGATGGCCTTCTCATTGGAATGGGAGATAACAATACCGAATCCATTGTCCTTGGCGTACTGGTGGATGTAGGTGACAAGCTGGTCCCTCGAGTCAAACTCAGTACGGGGCTGCTGCATCTGTAGCAACGAGTGGCTGTGCACCGGGCCACCGAGACCAGTAGCCTGTGGGAGGTGCTGAGTCAACTGCTGAGCGGTCTGGGCATAACTGGCCTGCTGGTACGAGTTGGCCACCTGCTGCTGCAAATCCTGGCCATACGGAGCAAGCTGCTGGCGGACCTGCTGAACCTGGTCGTTCATACGCTGGTGCACCTGCTGCTGGTAGAACTGGTTGTGGGCCAGTTGCTGCTGGGCATAGGACTGCTGCTGGGCGGCGATACCAACGTTCTGTAGCGCGGTGGCCGCATTGTTGACGGCATTTGCGGTGTTCGGGTCCATTGGAGCAACAATTGTAAACAAGGGTGGCAAGTGGTGTAAGAAGCGTC
The DNA here is from genome assembly GCA_030563225.1 of Petasospora hungchunana. Taxonomy (NCBI): domain Eukaryota; kingdom Fungi; phylum Ascomycota; class Saccharomycetes; order Phaffomycetales; family Wickerhamomycetaceae; genus Petasospora; species Petasospora hungchunana. The sequence goes on along the minus strand of JAKUBL010000001.1, from coordinate 176,097 downwards.
TAGCAGTGTGGATAGCGCGACAAAAACAGCTGAAAAAAAGAACGGTTCGTTGAGTAGCTGGTTGTGCGGTGTCAAAAAAAGGGGGGTTGTAACCTCTAGGCTTGAAGCTTTGTGGAGTGTGGATGTGTCAAAGGTGTGTGGCCCCGTTGTTGTGCCAGGTTTTGGATTGCGCACTCTGATCCGGCGGCGCACGCCCTTTTTAAAAGAACGAGGGAAAAAAAAAAGTTTTCGCAGCGGGCAACAACAACACAAAAAAGCAGTCACCGGGGCAACGGGGCGGGTGAAGAGAGGCCGGGTAATTTTGTAAGCCTAAATATAGACAATTTCCCTTTTAGGCACATTTCGTGCATTTTCCCTCCGATAAGGAGGTAGCCCTTCAGGTACCGGACACAAATTCCCCAACTCTCACATTCCTTTGGGTTTAACTTGACAACAAAGAGACTTATTTACACTTCATCTCGAGAATATTATCATCACACTCGCTTTAACTACAAGAGCACACTCACTATATCCCGCAAAAAAGCATCGCACTAGCATCCTCAAACACTTTAAGGCCTCAAAAAGCTCCCATCAGCCAGCAATGACTTCATTTGATGAGAAAAGACAAAGGCCCGAGAAGAAATGGAAATATCCATTGGCATTTGCAGCACTCATGGTTGGTCTCATTTGGGGTTCTACTGCCCTTGTCGGTGCTATCACGCATCTCCAGACTGCGACTGAGCAGCTGAGGCTGGCCAACCTTCTGGCTCCTCTTTCACGCAAGGGCTTCTCTGAACAAACCCCTCTGATACAGGACAAGAAGAGACTCGGATTTGAAGACACCAGGGAGAAGCTTCTTACTCCGAACTTCAAGTCAATTCAGTGGATTTCCGAGCTCGACTCATTCACGGACGACAAGGGAACATATGTCATGGAGGAGAATGACAGCTACGTTATCAAATCCATTGGTGATGAGTCCTACGAAAAGATTCTTTACAACGGTGCAAATATTACGTATGACGGCATCATTTACGAGATTAACAATCTCGTTGCAAGTCCAAACCTTGGCTACGCATTGATTCAAACAAACTGGACTCAGCATTTTAGACATTCTTCCTACGGTTTGTACTGGATCTTGAATGTCGAGAACAATGAGATCACACCATTGCATGACCAGAAGCTCTCTATTGCTGTGTGGTCACCAACTTCTAAGCACATTGCATTTGTCCTCGAGAACAACGTCTATGTCTATGATCTCATGACAGAGTCTTTTGTTCAGGCATCATTCGACGGCAGTGATAGTATTTTTAACGGTATACCTGACTGGGTGTATGAAGAAGAGGTGTTTGAAGGCGACAGCGCGCTCTGGTGGTCTCCTACTGGTGACTACGTCGCATTCTTAAGAACTAATGACTCGCTTGTCCCGGAATTCCCAATCACATACTTTGCCCAAGACGATACAGCATACCCAGAATTGAGAACTATCAAGTACCCAAAACCAGGATATGATAACCCTAATGTCCAGTTGGCACTCTTCAATATGTCCTCATCGTCAACAAAGTACCTTGACTACGCACACGACATCTTCACTGAGGTGTTATGGGTTGGTGACCAGCAACTCTTGCTCAAGTCAATCAGCAGAGAAGCAGATTTCCTCAAAGTTGTGTTGATTGATGCCGTCGATCTCAGTTACAATGTTACCAGAGATGAAGAGACTGACAGTTGGTTCGAGATTAGTCACGATACGATGTTCATTCCAAAGTCCGAGACTCGTGAGTTTGACGGGTATATTGATACAATTTCAGTTGATGGATACAACCACTTGGCATACTACAGTCCACCTGAGACTCCAACTCCAAAACTCTTAACTTCTGGAAAGTGGGAAGTCGTCGCTGCACCAAGTTCATTCGATCACTCCAAAGATCTGGTGTACTACGTCTCTACCGAGGTCTCGTCCATTGAAAGACACTTGTACTCTGTTCACTTGAGCACTGGTGACAAGAAGAAGTACACCGAAGATGAAGGCTGGTTCTCTGCTTCATTCTCTACTGGTTCCAGATTTGTATCTTTGAGTTACAGAGGTCCTGGTGTTCCATACCAAAAGATGTTGGATATCTACACCGGTGAGTCCAAAGATTTGGAAATGAACGCCAAGTTGGAGAGCACGCTAGAGCAATATGACCTTCCTACCATCAACTACGGAGAGGTTGATATTGGTACAACCACTGTAAACTACATTGAGAGATTGCCTCCACACTTTGACCAAGAGAAGAACTATCCAGTCTTGTTCTTTGTCTACGGTGGTCCAGGAAGTCAGCTGGTGACAAAGACATTCTCTTACAGCTTTCCAGAGATTGTTGCTGCTCAGCTCGATGCGATTGTTGTTACCGTTGATGGCCGTGGTACCGGCTTCAAGGGCCGTGAATTCAGATCCTTGGTGAGAGACAAGTTGGGCCACTACGAGGTCATCGACCAGATTGCCGCTGCTAAACACTGGGGTGAGAAGCCATACGTTGACGCTTCCAGAATTGCCATGTTCGGCTGGAGTTACGGTGGATATATGACATTGAAGACACTCGAGACCGACGCTGGTGAGACGTTCAGCTACGGTATGTCTGTTGCGCCTGTCACCGACTGGAGACTATATGACTCTGTCTACACTGAGAGATACATGCACATGCCCGAGAACAATCCAGATGGATATGCTGAGTCCGGTGTCCACAATGTTACCCAAATTGGAAAGTGTAAGAGATTCTTGCTTTGTCACGGTACTGGTGATGACAATGTGCACTTCCAGAACATGGCAAAGTTGTTGGATAAGCTCGACTTGGAGGAGGTTGAGAACTATGATATTCATGTCTTCCCTGACTCTGACCACGCTATCCGCTTCCACAACGCAAACAATATCATCTACAACAAGTTACTTAGATGGTTGGGCAAAGCGTTCGCTGGTGCCTACTTGAACTAATATATTTCATCAGATTTATCGGTAAATATTAGTAAAACAATCCTCATATAAGTACATCAAATGAACACCTCACTCGTTGGAAGATTTCTCTTTCTAGTACTCAGCGTATCAAACTTGGTCTTCCAATCAGCCAACTCCTTCTCAAGTTCCGATTCTCTCTCCTGGAGATGTTGAATATCACGCTCTTGACGCTTCATGTTTATCTTAGACTTGGAATCAGCAGCCTGCCACTTCTGAATAGCGTTGAACAACTCGCTAATTTTCATCTCATATTTGGTTCTTTCCTCATCAAAGCGGTTCACCTGCTTAGACTGGCGATCAGCTTGGGTCTTCAGCTCATCGACGGTGCGTTTCAGGGAAGATGACTCCTTTGCAGCTTCAAGTTTGGAGTTTGTCTCACTCTGCAAACGCCGCTCAAGATCATGAACTCTCTGCTCCCACTCTTCATCGCGGTCCACGCTCAGCTTCTCCTCAAGATCAGCGATGCGGTTCTTCAACGTCTCTGAGAATTTACCAAGACTCAGGTTCTCCTCATTCAGCACAACGTTCTTCTGTTTCTCATCATCAATAAGAGCGCTGAGCTTCTCCTGTGCAGTCTTGGACTTCTTCGCCTCCATTTTGAAAGAGTCAATCTCAGATTTGTACTTGTCGATGGCATCCTTCAGCGAATCGTGAGTGTTGCTGGCAATCTCACGTTCGTTCTCAAAGCGAGTATACTCGCCACTCAGATCTTTCACACTTGTCTCAAGTCTCTTCTTGTCCAACTGCAAAGAATCACGCTCCTTGATGAGAGAGTCCACTGATTCGTTCAGGCTGCCAATCTGCTTCATCAAAGAACGCAACTTGATTTCAAGATCTCTCTGAGCAGCCGCTGAGGCTTCATTCTCTTCTTTCAACTCATTAGCCAAGCGAATGTAGTGGGTCTTCTCCTTCATCAGCTCATTCACTTCTTGTCTTTTCTGCGTAGTAATGCGATCCAACTCAACATCAAGTGACCCCACGCTCTTACGAAGTTCTGTCTCATTTCTCAAAGAGCGTGCAAGTTCGTCATTCAGCTTGTTCAACTGCAAGTCATATCTCTTCTTCTCATCTTGGGAACCTCTGACAAGACGCTCATGGTACTGCTGAATCTCCTCCTTGAGCAACTGATTTGCTGACTCTTGCTTAGAAATCTCTGTCTCCTTCGCCTCCAGTGCTTCTCTCAATTGGCTCACAGTCATATTGAGCTTTACGCTGGCATTCTCAACCTTCGCATAGTCCCTTTTGAGTCTCTCCAGCTCAATTGAGATCTCCTGGTACTGCTCTTTGGCGTGCTTTTCTTGGAAGACAGCGTTTCTGATGGTAGCTTCGGACTCCTGTAGCTTGTTGTAGTACTCCTCAGCCCTGGACTTGTACAACTTGACAGTCTTTGATAGGTCGGAATTCTTACCTTCGATAGCCTCTAGTTTCAGGAGCATCTTGGCAAGTTCTTCTCTTGCAAGCTGACTTGTGACATTTCCAGAGCCACTAGTCTTCATCTTCAGCACCAAGGTATTGGACTCCTCAAGCTCTTTTCTGAGCTCAACGATCTCACTTTTGGCAGATGCCAATTCCGTTCGGGTATTATTTAGCTTGCGAGAGGTGTCTTGGTATACCTGCAACAATTCTTCATCGTGAGTTCCCGCTGCTTCCAGTTGTGAGCGTGGCGCGCTAGCTGGACTTCTCGAGCCTGACATCTGTCTCTCAAGAAGTCTCATCTTAGCTTGACTTGCCTCATACTTAGCCTTATAGGCATCGCCACCGTGAGCAGGAGGAAGAGGTGCTTGATTCAACTCTCTCAAAGCTGGCCTTGAGGACTCTTCCCTCGTTACTCCAAGACTTGATCTCTTAGCGGCCTTGCGCTCCAAATCCAGCTCAATCTTCAAGCTCTGGACTTCCTTCTCAAGTCTCCCATTAGCGGCAGAAAGACGTTCGAAGGATTCATCACCGATTATAGGAGAAACACCAGCACCTATTGACTCTCTCAATCTTGTCAATTGAATCTTCAACTGCTGTTTGTCGAACGTTTCGGAAGCCAAACGATTATGAATCAGACTCAAGTCGGCCTTGAGCTTGTTCCTCTCAATGGTTTCTTTCTTGAGAATTGCACTCTGCTCATTCAGCTGAAGTCTCATGGCGGCATATTCTTTGATCAGTTTCTCCTTGTCATCCTTGATGCGGTCCAAGTTGCTGTCGAAGTGAGAGTTGACAGATCTTGTACGAATTGCCCCCTGAGCATTTCTGACTTCTGCTTCCTTCTTATCCTTATTGAACTCATCATTAGCTGTCTGTAGTTCTCTGAGCTTCTGGTGAAGACCAAAAGACTTGCTCTTCTCATCTCTGATCTCAACCTTCAGGGACTCGATCTCATTCTTCAAACTTAGAACATCATTGTCGTATTTCTGTTTACCACGATTGAAAGCCACATCATCTGAAATTTTCTTCTCCAACAGTTCTTTGGCTTCCTTAGCTTCGTGTTCCAGCTGAATATGCTTGGTTCTCAGCTCAGTCATCTCACGCTTCACAGACTCAAGTTCACCGGTCACACAACGTTGTTCATGCTTCAGTGAGTCTCTCTCTTTCTCAATCTGTTTAATCAACTCAGATTGTCTTGATACTTGTCCCTTCAATGATTGGAGCTCCGACTCCTTCTTGCTCATGATAGAGTTGTACTGTGATGATGAGTCTTGAAGAGCTTTCATTTTCGTCAGCAGTTGCTTGTTAGCTTCAACTAACTCCTTCACCTTTTTGTTTGCAGAAGAATAGCTGGAGTTCAATGTGGAAACTCTGTCCTCAAGCTCTTTGTCAGAGTTCTCAAGCTTATCCTGAACTTCCTTGATCTGCTCATCCTTGGTCTTGAGAAGAGCCTTCAGCATTTTGATCTCTTCGGTAACTTTCTTGGTGTTCTCCTTGAAGCTATCGTGAGCAAGTTCTGTCTGTTTCAAAGACTTTTCCAACTCAGTTATACGAGATGTTAAGTCACGCTTCTCCTTCTCAAGAGCATTAATGAGAGACTTACCCTTGGAGAGATCGGTCTCAAATGTCATCATCTTCTCATGGAGCTGATTCTTGGACTTCTCAAACTCATCTCGTTGACTTGTGAGCTCTTCAACATTCCCAAGCGTCTTCTTCAGCTTAGCCAAAAGCTCCTCCTCGCGCTGTTTGGACGAGTCCAAAATAGATTCCTTCTCCTTGAGCAGCAACCGTTCGGCCTCCAACATGGCACCAAGTTTCGTCAGCTCTTCAGCAGTGGAAAGATGTTTGGATTTAATGTCAGCCTTCTCGGCTTCAATTTCTGTGAGTTTCTCTTCCAGACTCTTGATCTGTTCACTGAAGCGCTGAGTCTTGATCACTTGTTGCGATGACTTCAACAATGGTTTGAGGCTGGCATATAAAACAAACCATGGGTTGGCATTCAACGTGTTGTACGTTCTGAATGCCTTCATAAGAACTTGCGATGCTTGGATCTTCTCCAACTTTTGATTGATAATCCTCCTCTTCAAAACACCCTTACAAATGGCTTTGAAGTCTGTGAACGTCTCCTTGATCTGGTTGTCTCTTCTCAATTCCAAGTCAGCAAGAACACCCGCTTTGAAGAACACCTTCGTAGAACCAACCTTATAAATCTCCGTATCCAATCTCAAAGCTCTCAAGATCTGCTTACAATTTGATTTCATACTGTTGGTGAAGTTGGAGTCAGCAGAGAGCACTTTGTAACGATCAAAGAACTCTTTAAAGAAGATCCTGTTAGGGAAACCTGAACGAACTATTCTAATACCTTCAAGAACACCGTTACACTTCAGCTGCTCTAGAACCAAGCTTTTGTCAAACATGTGTGGCTTCTTCTTGTGATTCGGAATGATACATCTGACGAAGTGCGGATGGGTAGATGCCAAAAGGGTCAACAGCTCATTCAGCTCCTCTTTATGTCTCTGAGAAACTGTTCTGAAGTTTGCACCCCTCTGAGTAATCTCATCAGAGTATAGATCTGACACAAATGTGCTCGTAGAACCTGAGAGCATTTCGACGACACTTTCAGAGAGGGGATCCCTGTTCTTGTCAATCCAATTGTCTATACTGTACTCGACATCACCAGCGTAGTGTTTGACTGTGAATTTGTTCGCAAATCTCGATGGCTGGAAGTTCTCATTGGAGCCCTTGCAATACTGGTTCAGCTTATCAAAGAAAGATATGTCAGTAGCCTTTGGAACAATACACTCCTCTTCCAAAATCGAGAAAATACCCACTGGCTTTTGCTTCTCAATCAGGTCAATAGTATGTTGCAAGTCTTGGCCGAAGTCGATAAACTTCCAATCGATATCTTCTTTGATATACTCATCCTGTTCCAGAACAAACATGTGGTGATTGAAGAACTGTTGCAGCTTCTCATTGGTAAAATTGATGCAGAGTTGTTCGAAAGAGTTTTGCTTGAAGATCTCAAATCCTGCAATATCCAAAACACCAATAAAGTGTACACCTGGTTCACCTTGGTCCAGATTACTGTTGATAGCATCAACAAGATACTTGAAGATCTTTTCATAGAGAGATTTCGATAGAGCATCCAAAGCAAACTGTGCCTCTGCAGGCTTCCTCGACTGTTTCACAAACTCCTTGCCTGCCTTCACCTTTGGCCTCAAAATAGCATCAGTGAACGCAGAGGTAGAAACACCAAGCAAATCACACAATGTGTCGACTGATGACTTGAAGTTGGCCTGCTCAGCCTTCATCGATGAGAACTCAATGTTACCTATATGAAGAATAATGGCAATCGTCTTGAAGATCTCGTAATACTTAGACTTAGCAATTCCCATGATGTCGAGTGATTGCTTCAGAGCTTGAAACTCTCTCTTGTCGTCGATGCCTGGGATTGTAGGATTACCCTCCTTGAGATAGTTGAACTTTGAGGCTTGCCTTGAGAGTCCAAGAAGCTCAAGCTCCTTATCTGAAAGACCGGCAAGCAATTGGTAGAAGATGTGATAGTTTCTCTCCTGTTTGGACTGCTTGATTACTCTTGATTTTTCCAGGAGATACCAATCAATTTTGGCACCCGAAATCTTACCCTTCTCATTGAACTCGATCTTAATAAACTTACCAAATCTCGAGGAATTGTTGTTTCTTACAGTCTGAGAATTACCGAAGGATTCCAAAATGGGGTTGGCTTGAATGATTTGCTGCTCAAAGGTTTGTGTGCCCTTCGATTGTCCCGATGTGATGGCGGCAAGGTACTGGATAATCTTCTTTGTGTTCTCAGTCTTACCGGCACCAGATTCACCTGTCACGAGAATGGATTGATCACGTTTATCTGAAAGCAGCTTTTGATAGGCCTCCTCTGTTTCAGCGAAGATGTGTGGCTTGGTGTCGCCTTTTGGAACATCATGATACATGATGACATAGTCATCACTATAGATGGGCAAGCGATTGTATGGATTGATGGCAACCAAAAAGAGCCCTGAGTATGTGTATATCAGGTCCTCTTTATATCTCTTTTCAAGGTTCCAAAGCACCGAGGGCTCGTTGAGGAAGGTCAGCTCGGCGATGTCATCGGCCTTGTCAAATTTGCTGGGGTTGACCTCCTCAACTTTATTTCTTTCTATGATCTCGTCCTATAACGTTGTTAGTGGCAGCTTGGCATTGACTTTTTTTCGAAAGACTTACAGATCCGTCATCAAACCTCACTTTGACTTTGCTATCATCAATCGGCTCGAGGATATAGCCCTTCCGGAACACAAGTGACTTATGTGGCACCCAGACCCAGTTCCTGGCCGTTGACTCCACGTTTTGGGATGGGGACATTGGTGCGGGGTATTGGTGAATAGCCAGATGTAGCAAGTTTTTGTTTCAGTTCAAAGTATTGATGAGCAAGTGGCGTAGATGGCCTTCCAATTCCGATCTGAAGAGGATCTTTCCTCACAGCCCAAATGTAAACAAACAGAGTGCGCGAACATGTTTACAATTAGCCCTTTTGGGAAATTAGCGCGATTTCGCGAACCCGTTTGATGGAATTTGGCACTACTTCCTGTTTCGGCCATTTAGCGTTTTTTTTGCTCGGCGAATTGCCTGGGCTACTCCGGCGACGCGTTTTTTGTTTGTTTACATTTCACGGAATGTCCCCCTTTCGAAGAGCGCGGCTTGGATCAACTTTTTTAGCAGCTGCCTTCATTCAACATATCCGATCGAGAGCGTCGCTACAGCTCAGACCAGCATATCACACACCAACTACAGTCGCTCGTTTTCTGTCCATTCGCCTCCACTGCTGTGTTCTGCCACCTTTTCTCTGGTCTTCCCCTGGTTCGTCATCCTCAAATCCTGTTACCCTACTGCAAAACAGCCAGCCACCAAGAGAACCGTGTCTGCTCATCAATCATCTCACTTGTTGACCACTACATCTGTAAGTCGGCTCAACTATGATGGTCCATCCTCAAAAGAGCGGAGCCAGTTTCGCCAGACACGCCGCCAGGACTGCTCTTCAGCCAAACAACAACGTCCATAACATCCAGGCTGCTTCCCAGGAGAAATCAAGCGCTGCACCAACACAAAGCGCTACAGCTGCTGAAATTGACAAGATTGTTGTATCCGTTGAGAACGCTACGAAACGACTCTCCCAGGTTTCTACAAACACAAACTCCTCCAAGAGAAAGTCTAAAAACCATGTGGGCCCTTGGAGACTGGGAAGAACCCTCGGTCGTGGATCCACGGGCAGAGTGAGACTTGCTAAGCACTCAGAGACTGGTCAGCTCGCTGCTGTTAAGATTGTTCCAAAGTCCAAGTTCCAAAAAGACGGCAAATCTGACTCCAAAGATTCCTCGCCATATGGTATCGAGAGAGAGATCATCATCATGAAGCTCATTTCACATCAAAATATCATGGGCCTCTATGATGTTTGGGAAAACAAAGGCGAACTTTATCTGGTCCTCGAGTACGTCGAAGGCGGTGAGCTTTTTGACTACCTCATCAAAAAGGGTAAGCTCCCTGAAAAGGAGGCAATCCACTACTTCAGACAGATCATCAGCGGAGTCAGCTATTGTCACCAATTCAACATTTGCCACAGAGATCTGAAACCAGAGAACCTTCTTCTTGATAAGAACATGAATATCAAGATCGCCGATTTTGGAATGGCTGCCCTTGAAGTTGACCACAAACTTCTTGAGACAAGTTGTGGTTCTCCGCACTACGCATCTCCAGAGATTGTCACGGGTAAGAACTATCACGGCTCACCAAGTGATGTTTGGTCCTGTGGTATCATCTTGTTTGCTCTTCTCACTGGACACCTGCCATTCGATGACGAGAACATCAGAAAGCTGTTGATGAAAGTTCAGGGGGGAAGATTCATTATGCCAAACTACTTGAGTGCAGAGGCTAAAGATTTGATCTGGAAGATGTTGAACGTGAATCCAACTCAGAGAATCCCCATCAGTGATGTGTTGAAGCATCCTTTGATGAAGAAGTACGAGACAGTTGCCATCACTAAGAACAATCAGACAGACAAGGAGAAGCTCGATGACTACTACACGGAAGTTGATAAACTCCAGTTGAGAAGAGAAGAAATCGACCGTGATATTCTCAAGAGTTTGTCTATTCTCTTCCATGGTGCAACGGAATCTGCTCTTCTTTCCAGGCTTCTGTCAACCAACTCAAATCCAGAGAAAATTTTCTACTTCCTCTTGCACAAGTACAAAAGACAACATCAGATAAAGGAGAAACAAGAGAATGTCTACAAGTCTTCTAAGAAGAGAATCAGTAATGGTGATGGTATGCTCAAGAAGTCCAAGAGTATGGTCAAGACCACGATCACCAACGAAGATGGATCGACGATTGTCAAGACAGAGCCTGTGGAAATGCCACCCCTTCCGGCCACGCCAAAGAAGAAGGTGTACAAGAGTTCTGCTGGTCAGATCCAGATTTCTGCATCGAGCTCCTACAGACGTGGTGTTTCCTTCAACAACAAGACCATCAATGACAACATGTCTAGATCGTCAAGCAAGAGATCACTCACGAATGTGGCTTTGACTAACTCTAAGAAACGTCAGAGCTTGCTTCCACCCTTGCCAGATCTGGAAATTGATTGGTTGAATATCGGCCCTGGTAGTGGTCCATCTGCTGAGTTGGCGTCTCTCTACAATGAAATCTTCAATCTCAAGTCTCCTGCAAGAACGCCGAGAGGCTCCCCAAAGAAATCATCTTCGTTCAAGCCACCAGTTGCATCTTTGCCACCTCTTCCCTCCCTCGTGTCACCACAGGAGAGTTACCTCATGACTTCATCTCCTATTCCAATTCCTTCTTCTAAGTCCACAAAAGATGTGGAAACGGAGCCTTTATCACAAATTGCATCTATCAAGGTTGAGATTGTTGAGCAAGTCCCAAAACCCATTCAACGTCAGGTTGCTAACTTTGAGGTCAGCAGACGCAATGTCTCTCAGCCAACACCACGTTCGAAGCCCCAGACTCTGGATCCAAACTACAAGATCAGATCTATCAGCAATGACAGTGCCCAGGTCCTTCAGAGATTTGGCGTTTCTCTCAAAAGGGACAAGAAGACCAACTCCAAGATCTACTACTCCAAGTCTTCTACCTCGATCAATCTTGCAGCTATCTTGAAGAACGACACCAGGTCTGAACTTCGTATTGCCAGTGACGTTCCTCCATTGCCACAGACAAAGGATAACAGAACCGTTTCATCCAACTACAACTCCTTTGATGGCCCTGATGACCAACATGGTTCTCCTTCCACCTATGACACTACGCATGAGTCGTCGTTTGACTTCGAACTTCCGACTACCACTGAAACTGCTACCGTTGTTCCTATTGCCAATGGGTCTAATGTTACTGTTCACAAGACTTCAGCAAGAGATGAGAGTATGTTCATGGATGTTAACGATTCTCATCAGAACTTCCTTATATCATCCAATTCGAACGATTCAGTCATCAAGCATCACAAGAAGGCCTCTTCCAACCTTACACAGGTCTTCACTCCTTCAATGGATGTCCGTGGCAGTCTGTTCAACAACCCAAGTGACTTGAAAGATGATGTTCCAGCTCCAAAATTGTCTACCTTCTCGAGACCAAGATTCTCTCATGTCACTGAACACAGTGATACAAAGAGTACCATCATGGACAACTCGATGTTTGCTGACCAGACTGATGATGACACAGAGTATGGTGGAGCTAAGAGAGTTACAATGATCTTTGATGACTACCAGAGTTGGGAAATCAGCGCTTCTCATGTCCTTGAACCAGTTGACACTTTGAAACAGTACGATGCACCAGCGGTCATGAAGGATGAGCACAAGCCTATCAAGCAGTCACCTTTGAAGGAGATACAGGACAATGACTTCAAGTCCAGTCCAAGTGGTACGATGACCAAGAAGGCTGACCTTCAGCCACAGAGAGTTGCTCCATCTGCGCCAGAGAAGAGGGTAGTTAGTGATTCCTCTCCTCTTCCTGTCAAGAAGAGTAATTGGTTCACAAAGTTCTTCTCCAACTTGATGTCATCCGATCCTGCTGTAAAGAAAACTCCAAAGACGCAGAAGGTTTTCCAGTGTTCTATCCCACTTCCGGTTCTCAGAAAGGCTATCAAGGTTGTTCTCGAACTCAAACGCAAAGAGGGCACACTCACCACCATTTCTGATCACGGTGACTCCATCAAAGCCACGGTTCCTCCTGCCTTCACCCTCGGCAGTCCATTGAAGTTTGAGATCAAATTCGACTCGGAAATTCGCCAAATCACTTTGTCCAAGCTGAAGGGTTCCAAGAAGCTCTTTAAGAACCTCTGCAATGCTCTTGACTTTGTTATTGAGACTGAAACGATTAGATTCAATGAATCTGAGCTGATCTAGTTCTCGATCTTGTCTCTTTTGGTCTGTCTGTTTGTCTGTTTGTCACAAGGCATCGATAAATTACTAATGTAATGTACACTACCTTCGCATAGGAAAACTGGTAACCGATTAGTTACTTTCAGCGCTGTGGATCTCGACTTAGACTGATGAATCTGCGTGGGGGCATGTGGCCACACGTAAGACTGAGGCCGACCTACATCGTAGTCATTCGAGGAATGGGCTCTGAGTCGAGACGTGAGTCCTGTATGAACGCAAAACTCAATGCAGAACACCAATGGCAAGCCCTACGAAAGAGGGAGGCTGGCCCGAGTCCTCTCAGACGATGAAGCGGCAGGAACGAGTCAGATGCGGCGCATACCATAAAACGTTTGTGCAGGCTCTTACATAGTAGGACTGCGCACTTATTCGGTCCGAAACAGAAAGGGCACTCTCATAACTTCCTCCTTCCTAATTTATTTGGTATGTATCGTGTCCCCGAGTTGTGCTCTCAACCACAGAGGTTTTTTAAGGAGTTTATATTCATGTTGCGCACTTCGGGCCGTTGTGCGCTGTCTCCACATTCCTACCAAGGTCGCCTTAGATAGCCAACCACGATACAGTCTCCAAGTTACCGCGACACCCGCGTCTCTCTAACATATATGCATGCGGTTTCTACCTTCCCAGTAAAGTTCTCGGTTCATAGGGCTGTCAACGTGATCTACAAGACATAGGTCATAACAATCTGGGGAAAGATCCCTCACTGTTCCAAACCTCTACGACTTACTCCGCATGATATTCTCAGACACAATTTGCCTTCACGAAAAGAGTCGTTATCCAACCTTTCCTAAACGAGTACTCTTGATTAAAAGTCGGTAACATACCAACCGCTCCGCTGCCTCCGCGAGTGTGGCCGCATTGTGGTCAGCATGTTCAGAAAGCGCACAATAGGGGGACAAACCCCACGACGTGGCATTCCAACACAGGATCAGAACGAAGAACTTGGCACAAACTGTAGGTAGATAAGATGAAAGTGTTAGAAAGTGAAACAAGATTAGCCAGGAGGTGGACCTCTCCCACCCTTATTCGGCATCACAACAAACAACGTGAAATGTATATTTTGGCCGTTCTTCTTCTATTGGAACATATGGCACGATATAGAAGTTTCTTTTGGAAGCAACTCGCAGAAATCTGCCACAATGATGTGGCATCGTACCCTGAGTTCGCCCTTGTGGCTGTTGGCCGTGTCTGTAGCTTGCTGTAGTTTGACGCATATTTATGCGTCAGAGTTATTTTGTGAATTGCTTTTTTTCAACGGTGGCTCACCCTCATACCAAACACGCCGACTCATTCTTGTAGGATTATAATAATCAGACACCCCTCTCCGTTCCCACATTCGTTCTCTCCGACTACCTTATCTGCTATATATCGGCGGTTACTCCCTCCCTGTGACCTACAAGACCCCCCCCCCTGGTCTTAGAATCCAAAAACATTCCTTTTGAACCCCAACGTCACACCTCCGATCACACATAGCAAAGAAGATGCCACAGAGAGAATCGATTAAGATCTGTGTTCTTGGGGAAGTCGGTGTCGGCAAATCCTCTTTGACGCTCCAGTTCACTCAAAACTACTTCCCATCCAGCTTTGACCCATATGTTGAAGACATCTACGACAAGAACGTTGAGATCGACGGAAGAGTGTACGTTCTCCATTCTCTTGACACCGCCGTCCAGGACGAGTACTCGCCGCTCAGAGATGTTCAGTTCCAAGAAGCGGACGGTTTCATGCTCGTGTATAGCGTTGCTGATGTCGAGTCCTTCTCCAAGGTTTCTGACTCCTATAGACACATTCTCAGGGTCCAAGGCACACTTCCGCCAACTATTCTCGTTGCCAACCAAATTGACCAGAACAACCACAGACAAGTTTCCACTTCCCAAGGTGAGGGAATTGCCAAGGAGTTTGGCATTGAGCAGTACTTTGAAGTAAGTGCAAAGGCCAACTTGCATGTCAAAGATGCCTTTGTCAGTCTTGCTAAGGCCGTTGTTGATGATCGTGCAAAGAAGGCTACTGCTATTGAAATGACTTCAGATGCTGACTCTGATATCATCGATCTCAAACCAAACATCCTCAGGGCAGGCTCTCCTGCTGAATCTGACATCTCTTCCAAGCGCATGAAGGCATTTACTATTGGTGGATCTCTTGACTTGCCTCCAACTTTGGACTGCGCCAAGGGTGCTGATACTTCCTCATCACTTCGCACAAAGCCAACCGCTTATGAGATCATGATGGCCGATAGAGAGAAGGCTGAGAGAAGAAAAGAAGAGAAGAGAGAAAAGAAAGAAGAGAAGAAGGAGAGAAAACAACAGATGAAGTCTGTCAAGCCTGAGAAACCAAAGAAGGATAGTTGTTGCATCATCATGTAATGTTTTTTCTCAATCCATTTTGGCAATCTTCATGTTTTTGCTTTCTTTCATTGCATTCATATCACCATTTGTATATTTTTTGTTCTTGGCCTGTGTTTTCCGCTTGTTGTCTTGCATATATATGTTCCTTTTGTTTGTGAATTTTGGGTACCGCATCACGATTTTGATGGTTTTTTTGTTTTGTATAAACTATTTTCTATCTGAAGTCTAGTGTAACTATTCTGGTGTATTGTACGAATCAGTAGAACTTTTCTTCATATGAATATGCTATTGTCTCATTAAATCATTACATAGCTTTAGGAAAAGTCCTCATTCCGCAAGCTCACTCTCACTTTACTTGAGAACCAATTATCCAATCCATCTCGAGGTACAACAGTATCCTCTCTCACCTCAAATATGCACTTATCAATCTTGATAAACTCAATACATGGATTCTTGGAAGATATCTCCAAGGCAACATGTTGAACACGCAACCAATCATCCAAAACACCATCATGAACCACCTGGAGCCCCATATGTGGAGCACCACCTGCACCCAATCCAAACAGTTCCATGACTTTCAAGTCTGGTAAGTGAGCAACCAAGACCGGTGCAAGTGGCTGCAAAGAGTATCCATGTAATCTCAAGGCTTCCAATCTTGTCATTGAACGAAGCTCAAAGAGACTTTCGGCATAGATCATCTTGTGAACATCTGAGAAGACGGATTCCTCTTTGGTATCCAATGAAAGTTTTTTCAATGTCTTTGAATGGGCCAAGATGGCAGTGATGTATTGACGACACAACTGATTCCAGGTCTGAACCGAACAGAGCTTAGTAACGTTCCACCTTATTGTGACATCCAATTCTTCAAGACCTTCTTGCAATGCGATGAATGCAGCTGCAGTGTCTCTCAAACTCTCTCTGAAGTCAATAGACAATCTCTTCAAGGTCCTCATTTTCGATCCAAGAGACTTTAAGAAGCCCACATCGAGTCTTGAATACAACTCATTCATCGTCATTTGTGTGTTGATGTTTGGAGGAAGTTGGATCTCTGATATATTTCTCAACTCCAAGTGTTCCAACTTGTCCATATTTATGATTCTTTCCAATCTCATAGCATCATCGGTAGATATTACAATAGAGTCCAATGCCAAAGACTTCAACGACAATTTTTGGGCATTTGTCTCAGTGAAAAGGTCAGCCAATTTCAAAATACAATCCATGTCATAGTCTGAGAGTCTAATCTGTTCTGTGGAAATGACGTAGTTTGTCAGTACAAGTAATGATGTGGCTGGTACTTTCAAGAGACCATGATTGGAGTTGATACGACAGAGTCTAAGAACGGATAATATCAACTGGTTTTTGTTCCCTTCGAGAAGATTTTTGAAGATATTGAGCAAGTTCTTGGAGTTGATGAAAGGTTCTATGGAGAGTTTCTGCAAGTTGGTGAAAGCCCTAAATGTGTCAAACTCTGAAAGACTATTGAGTCTCTTGAAATCCAAGTTCAAATAGAGTGATGTCAAATGTGTCTTGTTTGGAATCCTGTTTACAATCTCAAATGGGAGCTCACGGTCGGATATCCAAACAAACTTGTTCATATGGTCCAATCTCTTGACCGATTGGAAGGTGAAAAAGTTGAGGTCGAATGGAGTGTAGAACCCATCTGGTAACTCAACAAATTGCAACTTGGAAATCAACGTCGCATATGTTGCTCTCATCTCACTGGATTCTGTAGCATCAATTAGGATCTCCTTGTTTAGAACTTTCAGAAAGCTCTTTAGACTGTATCTCATTTTGATGAATGTGGAGCTAAAGACATCAACGGTGCGTTCCTTATCCCTTTCGAAGATCTCCTGGTTGAAGTGCGAAAACATGGGGTCTATCACAATGCTGTGATACAACCTCACGACCGTGGAACAGAAGAATGCCTTGTTGACGCGGAGTAGATTGATGGCGTCGTACTGGGATAAGCAGTTTGCGATGGCCAGACGGACTTCAAAGGGAAGTTTATCCACAAAAGACCCTTCCGCCGTGCCCATGTGCCGCTTCCTCAGCGCCGATAAGAGCGTCGGGCTTGAGCTCAGCGCACTTGTGTGGTCGTTATAGTGGTAGTTGTCGTTAATGATTAGACTGTTGAAGGATGATCTGCGAGAGGACACAAAGGGCAATAGGGCCGATACCGGCTCATTACGCTGACGATCCGGATGTTCAGAAACGCCACTGTGTGAATTCCCCACTGGAGTATTCAGGATTTGGTATCTCGGCGACATTGTTATTTTTATTGGCGGCCCATCAACCTCCTGTTCTTTGTGTTTATACCTTTTTTGCCTCTTATCGGCTTATCCAGGCCTTTTGTGTTAACCTTGTGGTGTTCGGGTGTTTTCTGTCTAGTTCTTCAATGGGGGAGGGAGGAGGGCTCGGCTGTGTTTGTCTTTGTAGAAAACCCCGAGAAAGTAACATTCCCCCCACACAAACACATTAAGACAAGACAAAAACACAAAAACACAGAACTCCAAGACAAGATGATGAGCTCTTGGAAGCTGACGAAGAAGTTGAAGGACTTCGGTGGTCGCTCCAAGTCGCCCGCCCCGGCAGATACGGACTTGGACTCAAAAGATTCGCTCGTCTCCTCAAAGGCGTCGTCACAAAGCACAGAGAGCATCGCCAGAAGGGACACCGTCACGCCGGGAAACGCCGAGGCGATGTCTTCACGCTCCTCGATCGCCTCTACGAAGAACACACCGCCGCCGGAGAATCTCAACCCGTTCAAACCCGGGTTGTTGACCATCAAAGTGTACAACGGACGTAACTTCCGTATCCCATTTGATGTGAACTACGACAAGAACGTGTTGACGCGGTTGCTGAACTCGAGTTCGCACCAACAGGACGACTCCTTACTCTCGAAGCTCAACAGCCTGGCCATCACCGACGACAAGCTGCACTCCCGGGATTCGGGCTCGCTGATTCCCGCAACGGTCTCCATCCCGCCATCCATCATGAAACACTCCCTCATCTACTTCACGATAGAATTCGACAAGACCATTGCCTCGATCGAGCCCGAATCAGGTGTCATTTGCAGTCCCACTTTCAACAAAATCTCACAGTTTGATGTCACCAAAGTTACAAACCAACTAAAGATCCAAGTGTTTTTGAAGTTACCCGCTGTGCTTCTCGAGAGCCAACAGATAAATCCAGACCAGGACATTCTCATCTCCTCCAAGACCATCCCGCTCTCTTTCGAGAACATCAACAACCCAATCAGACTCAAGAACCACGACCCAGTTGCCCTTGATAGCGAGTACAACAATGGCTTTGAGTCCACAATGAACGGTGAGATTGTCATCTCCATCGATTTCAAGCCAAATGAGAATAAGCATTTGACCATTGACGACTTTGACTTGCTTAAAGTTATCGGAAAGGGTTCATTTGGTAAAGTGATGCAAGTGCGTAAGAAAGATTCAGGAAAGATTTATGCCCTCAAGGCTATTAGAAAGATGAACATCGTTTCTAGATCCGAGGTCACACATACCTTGGCTGAGAGAACTGTTCTTGCACGTGTTGATAATCCATTCATTGTTCCATTGAAGTTCTCCTTCCAATCTCCGGAGAAGTTGTATCTGGTATTGTCCTTCATCAACGGAGGTGAATTGTTTTACCATTTACAAAAATCTGGCAAATTTGAACTCTCAAGAGCAAGATTCTATACATGTGAATTGCTGAGTGCACTTGAATGTCTTCATTCTTACGACGTCATCTACAGAGATCTCAAACCGGAAAATATCTTGTTGGATTACAAAGGTCACATTGCTCTTTGTGACTTTGGTCTCTGTAAGTTGAACATGAAGAAGGAGGACAAGACTTCAACGTTCTGCGGCACACCAGAATACCTCGCTCCAGAGCTCTTGCTTGGTAATGGATACACCAAGGCTGTTGATTGGTGGACATTGGGTATCTTGTTGTACGAAATGTTGACAGGTCTTCCGCCATATTACGACCAGGATGTGCCAGCCATGTACAAGAAGATCCTCACAAGTCCATTGAAGTTCCCGGAGAACTTTGACAGAGATGCCAAAGACTTGTTGATTGGACTCCTTTCCCGTGATCCAAGACAGAGATTGGGAAGTAGAGGTGCAAAGGAAATCATGGATCATGCCTTCTTTGACATGATTGATTGGAAGAAGTTGAACAACAAGGGGTACTTGCCACCATTCAGACCTCCAGTTAGAGACAGTGCAGACACTTCCAACTTTGATAAGGAGTTCACGGATGAGAAGCCAGTCGACAGTGTTGTGAACGAATACTTGAGTGACAGTGTACAAAAGCAGTTTGGTGGATGGACATATGTTGGCACTGAGCACTTAGGCAACAGTATGAACAGACAATGAGAGTCTAGTCTCTCTCTCTCTATCTAATACAGGCTTTTTTTTTTTAGAAAGTACTAGTTTTTTTTTGTTGTTGTTGCAAATTACCATTCAATATACAAACAGCTTTATGAAGAAAACATCGACATTCACCGTAACCACCATAGAGTTTTTTTTAAAGAATTTACTTCTTACCTGGAACAGCGGTCATGGTCTTACCACGACGACCAGTGGTCTTGGTGTGCTGACCTCTGACACGGAGACCCCAGAAGTGACGGATACCACGGTGAGATCTGATCTTTTTCAATCTCTCCAAGTCGTCTCTGAGCTTAGACTCCAAACCGTTGGCCAAGTTGTGGTAGTCCTTACCGTCAACAATGTCCTTCTGTCTGTTCAAGAACCAAGCTGGAATCTTGTACTGGGTTGGGTTCTGCAAGATGGTGACAACTCTCTCGAGCTCTTCCTGGGTCAACTCACCAGCACGCTTGCTGAGATCGACATCGGCCTTCTTACAGACCAAGTTGGCGTAACGACGACCGACACCACGGATGGTGGTCAAGGCGTACATAATCTTGATCTTACCGTCAACGTTAGTGTTGAGCAAACTGAAAGGTATGTTAGTATTCTATTTTTTTGTGCGGGCTTTCTGAGAGAGTGCGTGGTTTGTAGGGAGGGTGTCATTAACAGTTGATGAGTGGGTGAAGGGTGGATAGTGTGTGTTTGGTTCTCCTTGAGTCTTCTCCTTGAGAAACCTTGAAATATAACGAGTACTGTGTATGCTTATGGTCCACTGGGTATAGTTCATAATTCTCCTGATTGTTCTTGTTTTTGTATCATGTGTATGTATCTGTGCTCCATTTTCTCCCATTTGTACGGAATACAACCTCCTTGTGACTTTTGTAAACTTGAAGTTCGTGTGATGGTTGGTGAAGATATACCTCGATGTTGACTTGTGCTTCCCTTGCCCTGTGCAAACCACGCTCTCCTTGTCTTTCTCCGAAGGGGACATACCGCAAGATGTGCTGGAAAGAACCCTGTTCCTGGACAACCAAAGACATTTCTGCTGTGTAGTATGTTTCTAAACCTTCTGTTGCTGTGCTTTGGTGTCTTGAAGGGTTGGTGAAAAAAAACCCACACACTGCGTGCACGCCCAGTCGCGAACCCACTAACCAAAAAAAAAAAAAAACTTAACATCCGAAAGAGGAAATAAGTCGATTTTGTGAACAGAAACATCCAAACACCACCATCCAATTTCCCGCTTTTGTGGGACTGCGCCCGTTTGTTGCCCCGCGCTTATCGCTGAAGCCCTAATCCGCGCACGTGACTTTTTAGGGTTGCAAGTTTGAGGTAAAACTACTGACTGTATGGTATGTTTATCGTACAAGGATTTTTATTTGTATGTGTGTCTTTTTTCGTCTATTTACAAAAGCATTCGGTTTCAGATGTCGTAGCACTCAGCCATCCACTGGAGAGATTCGAGGTCAATGAAGACTTTGTGAGCATGAAGAATGTCTCTAACTCTTGTTCCCTCCATTTGAATCACATCAATTTTGTCCTGGAAACTCTCTGTAGATGCAAGCAAGTTTGGACAATGGTCACTTGTGATGAAGAGCAATTTCTGCTTCTGTAAAGAGTGCTCCTTGAGGAACATCTGAGTAGCGAGCTTGTCTGATGTTGGCAATTCACAGAGGTCATTGGTAACAATGAGATTACCAGTTCTGTACTTGTCACTCAATGCAATTCTCATGGCAAGACCATACACTTTGGAAGGCAACTGCGAAGTATGATCATTTGGAGCGTTTCTAGCAAGAGCACGACCACCATCATGTCTGATTGGAGAACCACGATCACCGGATCTGGCTTTACCAGAACCCTTTTGTGGCAGGAGTTTCTTTCTAGAGTAACCCATCTCGGATCTACCCTTTGGATTAGAAGAACCGACACGAGCATTATCAGCGTCGAAGACGACACCCTTCCAGAGGATATCACGACGGAGGGGCACGTTCAGGAGTGAGGATGTGACTGGTTGGAATGTGTTTGGTGAGAGGGATGGGAACTCGCGAAGAGATGTCAGAACGTATTTTGGTGGTGCTGTGGAAAGTTAGTATGATTGTTTTATGTGAGAGAGTGAAGCTTAGCAATGCTTACCCTGAGCATGTTGTGTGATTGCTTGTGTTGCCTCTGTGGCGAGTCTGGCGACCTGCTGTCTCTGTTTTTGTATGTTAGTACTGAAAATCCATCAACTCCCGTTTAATGTTGGCTCAAATCTGGTCTGTTTAAGGCACACACTCGAGAAAAATAACGTACAATATGGCCTCGCACAGAGGATGTAGTTGCTGTGAACATATCTTCAAGTATCCTTTAAAAACCCGAAGAAAAACCGTTGAAGTTCCCCAAGAAGCTGTTGGCTGTTGTAAGTCGATCACTGGTTGTTGAAGTTGGCGCGCGCAATAATTCGCGAAATATTTTTCCATCAAGAGTGCCGGGTAACCCTCAGAAATATGACACAAATCCGAAAAGGGCAAAAACTGTGGGATGACACAAACGTCGGGCTTTCAAAAGCCTACACCAAAAAAAAAAACTGAGGAAAAGCACAATCATAACATTCATAACAAAAAAGTATTTCTTATCTATTGACAGACAGCGTCTTGTGTTTCATGAGAAAATGTCAAAAAATAGCAGCAAAAAGAGTATTAAGTAGCCAAATAAAAAGGGTGTAGCAACGAGGTGAAAAAACCAATCACAAAAAAGGGAAGAAAAGAAGAAGAAGGCAACAACACATTAATGAGTGTCATAAAACGGTCGTACAGCTGCACGATGTGTAAAAAGCTCTGTATCGTGTAGCATAAACGGAAGGAAATGAAGTATATCGAGGCATGAAGAAATCGTCAGGGTGGGTGGGTGGTGTTCTTGATCAGTTCCAAAAGGACTTGTCAGGAGAGCTAAACTGTCTTGGAACCAACAAGGAGAGGTCCCTCTCTGGAGGGAACCCCTGGTTGAACGCAGAGATGGTCCCTGATGGGCTTGACCAGATGCTTGCCAAGCGCGTGTCTGCGGAGGAAGGACTGATTGCACCAACAGACATCTCAACAGGGGGCATTTCATCAATGCTCATATCTGCTGTGGCTGCACACATCCAGATTCTCGTCTTGTAGATACGGAACAGCTCTCTAACCAGCTCTCTAAAGTCGATTCTGTGCGAGGCGGTGTAGTAGAAGGTCAACTTCCGACGATCCCATTGGTACTCAGCATCAACAACCTTCATACTAAGGGAAGAACCTTCAACCTTCATCGCACAAATCTTCTTGGCCTTGTCCTCGTCCGTCTTCTTGTTGATGATTTGGTACACCTCGTTCGGCATGGCAAATCTCAAGATGGGCTTGGGGAAGTGGAGGGTCGGGACGTTGTTGGCGTTACCAGCGCCAGGGCCATTGTTGCTGCCGTTACTGTTGCTGTTGCTGTTCTGTGCGTTGGAGGCAGCGTCAAAGGATGCCAGGGCAGCCTGCTGCTCCTGGTGCTGGAGGTATTTGAGCAGGCGGGCGTCGTCAATCGTCACGTCGAGCTTGAGCACTTTTCCCAGGTCTCTGCCTCTGTCGGCCTCCACAACAACGAGGTCGCCAATCTTGAGCGTCAGGCTCGACGTCTCCGGCAGGTAGAACACGTCCACGCGCCCGCACTTGAAGGCAACGAGGATCAGCTGTGTGGAAGGGAGCTGTGCCGAGGAGAAGCGAGGAAGCTGGGCGCCGGACTTGACCATCTCCTCAAAGAGTGTCGAAAGGTGGTCCACCGACTGCGCCGTGATCGTCACGCGCTTATAAGGGTCGCTCGTGAAGTAGAAGTCGACGCTGTTGTAGCATTGCAGCATCTGTGGGGTCGTATCTGTGATGCTCGAAGGGTTTGAAACGTCAAACACCGCCTCGTTGAAGAGCGGCGCCTCGTGCGTGTCGAGCGAGTTGTAGCGTCTGCCGGTGAAGAAGCCCGTCTCCGGCGCAGAGTTTCTCTGCTGCGGTGGCTGCTGGTTGGGCCAAGTGTAGTTTGGCTGGAAGGGCTCGACAGCAGATGCCCGTCTCGCAAACATCGAGGAGGATGAAGAAGAAGAGCTCTGCGGAGCGAAGAAGCCGCCGAGCTGCGGTTGCGGTTGGGACTGCGCTGGCCGCGGAGCCCAGATGTCCCGGTTGGGCTCGAAGGGGTCCTCCCTGCGAGTGTCAAAGTTGAACATATTCTCGTTTATATTGTGTTGTGGGGGTTGTTTGCTTGTGTATAATAATATAAAAACAAGAGCCCGCTTTCCCGGGTGCGTATATGTGTGGTTTTTTATATAGTGGCGTTATTGTTGCCCCATTGTTGGGCCACCCGGGGTCACCGGCTGCTTGGAGGGACTGCGGGGGAGAGAATAAGGAAAGGAAAAAAAGACAAAGACACAAGCTAGAGAGTCTCTCCTCATTAATTTCTTTTTTAACTTGTGAAGGATATCTGATCTTGCTGTTTTACGGATTTCCGCTATATTTCCTCTGGAAAGTTGCGGTGTGTGTCTTATTTTGTTATTGTGTTGCTTGCCCTTTGTGTGTTTGGTGGCCGCACTCCCGTCAAACGCGCCGCTGTTTGACACATTATGTGGAGTGTGTCTGTCTATGTGTGTGTGTGTAAGTGTGCACGCGGGCTTTAATATGCGTGCATGTTATATTGAATTCGACTTAATATATTGTGCCCCTATTAATATATATATATATCTACAACAGCCCCATCGATATATAACAGGGTCTCTATATATTGGAATATAGCAAAACCCGCTCTCTCCTGCGGGTTTCTGGAGACTGGCCGAATCCCGCAACATGCCATCACACAACAATAGCGCGGGGAGAAGAAACAAGCTGTGGAGAGAGAGAGAGAGAATTTTTGGAAGGAAGATCGTCATGTTTATGGCGTCAAAGTTTATGTAAATCAAAAGATCATCGTAAAAAGCGTTACAAACATGACGTAGCAATAATGATATTCATTTTCTTTTAGTCTCAAAAATCGATTGCAAACTTCACCTCTATGTATATTATAATATATTATCATATTATATCATATTATATTATATATCATATTATAGGTCCCCACACACAACAATAATAAAGTTCCTTCACATTGGACATGATTGCGCATACTCAGTCAGGCCAAAGGAGGAGCCTAGACGTGATGAGATAAGCAACCCTACAGAGAGCTGCCGAGATTGGTAGCTTCCTGACGTGATTCTCCTCCTCCCCTCTTCTTCTTCTTCTTCCTCCACATTATCTAATCCCCCATTTTTTACAGAGCTTGGCTGAACTTCTTCAAACAAAACACTCTGGAAAAAAGGAGGGGTAGAAGAGAAAGAGAGGATGCGTTTATATAAAGATTTACTTATATTATGTAATCGCTATAAGTGTGCTTATGTAATCACCGCGATGAGCTCGTCTCTCTTCAAGAAAAATTTTGGAAGCCTACTGTATGTAGGTCATAAAAAAGACATACCAATTTACTTTTTTTTGGCTAAACCAGGCCAATTCTTTTGTCAAGTCATTCATATTTCTCCTGAACAATGTCTTCCAAAGTGAGATATTATCTCGAGCAAACCGTTCCTGAACTCGAAGATCTTCAGAAAAAGGGACTTTTTGACAAGCATGAGATCAACCTCATCATGAGAAAGCGTACGGACTTTGAACATCGCATCTCTTCTCGTGGTTCCAAAAGTCGTGATTACTTGAAATATGTCGAATACGAGTCCAATCTCGAGAAGCTTAGAAAGAAAAGATATAACCGTCTTTCTTCTGTTGGTCTCATCAATACCAAACCATCCATCTCCGATTGGGCTGCAGAAAGAAGAATCCTATTCATCTATGATCGTGCTGTGAACAAGTTCCCTAACGACTTCCAGATCTGGGAGACGTATCTCAACTATGCAAAGCAACAGAAACTCTTTAAAAAGATTTACAAGATCTATACACAGTTGCTTCAATTACATCCAACTTCTGTTCCTTCATGGATCAGTGCAGCTACATTTGAATACGAATATGTTGGTTCTGCTAAAAATGCAAGAGTCTTGTTCCAAAGAGCACTCCGATTCAACCCAGATTCTAAAAGATTATGGATCAGTTATCTGATGTTTGAATTGTCATACATCACCAAGCTCCTTTCTAGACGTAAGATTCTTGGACTCATCACGGAGAAACAACAAAGAGACCATGAGAAGAGTGAAGAGATGGACGAAGACACAGAAGATGGAATGATCCAACTTCCGAACGTGACACATGAAGAGTTGAAAAACCAGTTGAACACTTTGCCAGATGCCGATATGAACATGCTTGGAAACCCAGAGACAAATCCAGCACTGAGAGGTGATGTTGCCCTCGCAGTTGCCGAAATTGCATTGGAATCATTGTACAACGATAAGAAGAAGAACACTACGGTTGATGAGTTTGCATTCAAATATGAATTATGTGTGGAGATTCTTAATGTGTTTGAGAAGTTTGAAGAATTGAACAGAGAATACCTCGGCCAGCATATTGTTAACTACCTCTTAAAACAGTTTATTGATCCAAAGGCAGTGATGTTGGATATCACTTTGCCTTTGAGATACATTTCCATTGGTGATGAAATGTTTGTTGAGACGTTACAGACCAGCACAAACAAGTACATGGCATACAAGGCCAAGAGCAACGAAAAGGTTCAGCTCAAGTCTCTATTCTCTGCATTCTTGTCTGAAAGATTCCTGGAGGATGAAGCAATTCAAGATACAACGAAGCAGATTCTCTACACTATTGTCAAGAAACTGTGAGAACAAAAAAAAACACACGAGAATACACACATATACTGTTCAGTCCCTCTTGTCCTCCACGTCACCAGCAAGCTTATAGTTGGCGAACCGCTTGTTGAAACGAGCGTATATCACACCGTAGACGAGCACACCGGAGACCACAGCAGACATAATCACAAGCATTCCCATTGCAAAAGAACTGAGTCCAGTGCTGATTGTGTAGTGCCATGGATTTGACTTGTGGGCTTCTGGGAGCCACGTCACACTCAGCTGGATCGGCATCTTGTCGCCAATGATGTAGCGTGTTGTTCTGTCTCCACTGGCATAGCCTACTGCAGTGATGATGGATCCATCATCCTTAGAATGGGCAACAACGTTGAGTGCGGTGTCAATGTCCAGATGAGAGGACTCGAGATGTCCACGGAAGTTGAACGTCAGTGGGATGAACCCATCCTTGTACGTCTTGGAGTATGGCACACGGCATGAGAAGGGCGCATCCTCATGGATGTAAAGCTGGAACAGGTGATAGAGTTCATCGTCAAGTTGAACGGTACAGTTGAGCTCCTCCGAAACACCGTACTTCAGGGCAAATGGCTTGCCTGTCTCGATACACGTCGGGAAGGGCCCGTAGATGATGTTGTTCTCAGCATCGAACTTGTGCTCACCATTATCGATCTGGCGTTGGATGCACTCGAGCGGCACCTCGTCGCCAACGCTATATGGTGAGACGATTGGTGGCTTGAGATTCGAGTTCAATGGGAAGACGTCACCATATGCAATGCCGAGTAGAAGGGCACCATATATCGTGGAGAGCCTCATTGTTGTATCGATATAGGAGCAATATAAGTGTCCAAGCTGAAGTTTCGCGCGATGTGTTCAAAAGCCCCCCCCCTGGGTGATCCAAAATGACAGGCGGATTTGCAATATTATGGAATCTATAAATAAAAGACGCCAAAACTTGTGTATCAATGAGTTGAATAGGTCGCTCATTTGGCTAGTTTGAGAAATTTTATAATAGTCTCTACGACCTATGAAAGAGTAACATATGTTGTGTCCGCACTCGCTACGCTTTCCTGATTTGATGAGTTTATTTGCTTGCTATATTAGAGCCAGTTCTGTTGCTTGAAAAAGTCAAAGATCTTGTTGGCTTTCACCTGTTCAATCTTCAATAGCTCTTTGCATACCTTCTTTTTGACAGAACCTGTGCGGATGTTCTCCTTGAACAGTGTCTCCTTGATTGCCATGTATGGCTTTGGTAAGATCTTGAGATTGAGACAGAGTTCCTGTTCTTCCATGCTCAACAGGTTAAAGTCACTCGCCTGTTGAATCTCGCCAAGTGTGAGTGGTTTGCCTCTCCGCACTTCCCTGCTATCACCGTTGGAGAATGGAGTTCTGCGTGTTTGTTGATGCTGAAGGGAGTTGGCTGTGTGTCTCGAAGAATTCGAAGAAAGACCGAATCTCTGCATGTTTGTAAGTCTTTGTGACTTGTCCTTTTCGTATTTGGCCCCTCCATCAAGCGTTGTAATACCGTTTCGTCTCCACTCTTGAAGCTGTTGGATACGAGCCCGTGAGTAAAGTTCCGAAAGCATGTCCTTCGTGAACCCTTCAAAATCTTCTGGTGTCATGATTCTAGCATATGCTTTGAGCTTATTGTACAAATCTCTTTCTTCTTTTGATCTCTTCTTGTCAATAGATGCGTTCTTTCTGTACTCCATCATGTTGTTATCAAACAACAACCTCTTCTTCTCCGCTCTCGATGTGAGTCTAGAGTTGTAAATGTCCAAGATTGCCAGCTTCAACTCAATGTCTGTACTCTGGTCATCTGGATCAAAGATCATGTCTTTCACGGTGAGCTCCGCATCGTTTTCAAACTCATGCTCAAACTCTAAACGACCAGGCATATATCCTTGGATCTCGTGACACAACGGCACAGAAGCCTGTGGTTTCCTTGGTGGAGGCAATGGTGCATTTCTGCGTTCCTCGATTCTTTTCTGTCTCTTCTTTGCCAACTCCGTAGCACTCACATAACGTAGATCCTTATCCATCTCTGGAAGTGGATAATCTCCACTATTCAAATAAATCTCTTCATAATGCAACCCCACTTCCTCTTTCGAACGACCACCAATATGCTCAGCAACATCTTGCCAGTTACCAAGACCTTGTGATTGACACCCAGTGATGAGAGCCAGTTCTTCATCTGCACCCCAATCAGGGTCAAAGATAGGATAAGTGTGGTTTTCAATGACTTTGTAATCATGGTATGGCTTATGGTTGTTCGAATAAAGACCTTGTGAGAAGCACGGCACACATAGATCGTACTCGGGACATATGGCACAAGATATGCGCACACGATTTGTGCAATCGGAGGAACACACGTCGCAGTGGAACTTATTGAGAGACATGTCACTGAGATGTGTTGCGGTTGATGATTAATGAGACTTTTTTGCGTGTGGTGGAAATGAATGAATGGATGAATAGATGATTTTGGGATGTTCTGTGATGAAATCCTATTGTTTTCCGATGATTTGGACGAGGTTTTATTGATCTGTGGAGACGTTGATGTGTGTTTGTTCATGGGTTCTTGGTGGATGTTCCCATTTCCTAAACCGGAATTACGAGGTCGCGAATTACGAGGGCAGTAGGTTCCCGTCTTTCTTTGTGTCTTTGAATGGGATTTTAGGATAAACAGATATTGATTTATTCCGCTAATATCTCATCAATCTAATGAACTACATGCTAGAGTACTTTGAGAAACACGAATCTCTTTTTGAATCATCTCTATAGCACTTCTTGATCAGTATTAGAGTGGGACTTTCTGCACTGGTCACACAAACTAATACGTACTGAGCAATCACCAATCGAACAAAACCATTATAGTTATAATCAATTACCTTATTATCATCATTTAACCCCCCCTTTATGAATGTCCCTTTGTTCCAATCTTTTGGCTGTTCCCCCAAATTTTTTGTGTCAAAGTCTTTTGCGAGGATTTTCTTGTTCTTATCGCTATAGGGCTAAATTTCGATTCACGCGACTAGTGCTAGGGCACACACAAAAGTTCGATCTGAAAAACATCTGAACACCACAATTCCAACACAAAGGGGATCCTCGCCCAAAAACTACGGTTCGCGACACATTTTCGCGGAGATTACCTAAGGAGTTACATAATCTGAGACTGGCTTTTCGCGGATTTTTCGCTTGGTGGAGGGGGGGTCGCGGGCAAGCTTTTTCACAAAAAAGTTCAAAACTGTTCACCAAGCAACAAAAGGATTCACCAACCACAGTTATCAAGACAAAATGGTGCGTGAGGAGCTATGAGGGAATCACTGGGAGATTATAGGATGGACTGAAGCTTTGAAACAACAGGAGTTTTTGGTGGAATGGGAGTATTGAGGCACTATAAATTACAACGTATTGAAGGAGATTGAATCAACCCTAAGGACGACGAGGTATCACATACATCAACACTACAACAACAACAATCGAGCCTAAATGAATACTATTCGGAGGCTGCATCACTCAGACACCGATGCTGGCGATTGAAATGACGCCAGAGCAATATCCTGAACACATCAACCAAAATGATTGAAATATTGCCCATTTCACTCAAAGAGGCAACCCACCACACATGCCTGCAAAACACACAAGCTAATCATCCAGTCTTTATCTACACAGTGATTCCTCAACACTATTAAGATAAGAAATACTAACAAATTTTTCCACAGGGTCGTGTTAGAACTAAAACCGTCAAGAGAGCCTCCAAGGTTTTGATCGAGCGTTACTACCCAAAGCTCACTCTCGACTTCGAGACCAACAAGCGTCTTACTTCTGAGATTGCTGAGATCCCATCCAAGCGTTTGAGAAACAAGATTGCTGGTTACACCACCCACTTGATGAAGAGAATTCAGAAGGGTCCAGTTAGAGGTATCTCTTTCAAGCTCCAGGAGGAGGAGCGTGAGAGAAAGGACCAGTACGTTCCAGAGGTCTCTGCTTTGGACTTGTCCCACACCAAGAACCAGTTGGAGGTTGACGAGCAGACTGCTGAGTTGGTCAAGACCCTTGGCTTCAAGTTGCCATTGTCTGTCTTCGCTATCTCTTCCCAGAGAGTCCCAGAGAGACGTTTCAGAAAGAGAAACTAATCTCTATGATGTTTTTTGTATAAAAGTAAACATAATCATTCCGGTTTAAAAACAATTGGTAGCTATTTTGCCTATGTGGCTGTTTTTTTTTTAGCAACTAATGAAGGCCTTGATTTCCTGACCCAAACTCTGGAGCTTTTGCAACTTCTCCTTGAGCTCTGCATCCTTGGATTCCAACTTCGATCCATGTTCATTGACCGCAGCGAAGATGACTTTGAATTTTGCGTTCAACTTGACCCTTGCGAGAACAATATCCTTGACCAACTCATGATGTTTGTCCACGATGGTGATGCCCTGAGACATCCACTCTTCGAAAGGTTTGGATGCAACTTGGGTGTACTCTGCCTTTGTCACGGCATCATCAATGGACTTGAACGCGTCTTCAAATATAGACTGTGGCTTGGCCGTGTCAAGAAGAGTGCTGCTAGTTGGTCGGAACGGTGGTGGGGCCTTGATTATCTCTTTCTTCTGCTTGGCCACTTGAGTTGCAGTCGTGGCGAAATCAACCTTCTTAGGCTTCTCCGGGGTAGATGTAGAGTGTGGAGCAGTCTTAGCTATGGTCTTTGGGGTATTTCCTTTCTTTCTCTTTGCCTTGGAATCGGCA
Source organism: Petasospora hungchunana (assembly GCA_030563225.1). Classification (NCBI taxonomy): domain Eukaryota; kingdom Fungi; phylum Ascomycota; class Saccharomycetes; order Phaffomycetales; family Wickerhamomycetaceae; genus Petasospora; species Petasospora hungchunana. The sequence continues at coordinate 145,039 of JAKUBL010000001.1, read as the reverse complement.
TTCTTTGGAGCTATTCTCTTCCGAGTCGGGGTCTCCATGTCCAAGTCGTCGTCGTTCTGCGGCAAGAAGTACTTTGCAGACATGTCCACCGTAGCTCTCTCCACAGGATTCAGCATTGGCTTGGTGGTACGCTCCTTTGGGGTTACGGGGGAGAGCTTCTTAGGCTTGTCTCTTGGCTCCGTCTTGACCCTGACGTGCTTCGCCTCGCTAGGCTCAAGCCTCACCTTGGTATCCCTGGCTGGGCGGTTAGCCTTGTGTTCCATCATACGCGTGATTCAAGAGGTGTAATCTGACATTTTCAAACGAATTCTTGAGAATCTCTGATTAGCCGCCGAGTGGCCGTGTTTGTTTTTGTTTTGAGTTTAGCGTTTTTCTTCGCATCTCTTCACGCGTTGCGATCCTCTTCTCGTTATTTTTTTTTGTGTCAAAAATGACGTCAGCAGAAGCAAGCATTAAATTTTTGTGCCTCTCGGAACGAATCCCGAAATGGGCAGATTTCCCTTTGGTGGCCCCAGCTTTGTACAGCAATCGTCTGCAAAGGCTAAATTCACAATAAAGCGGGGTGTGAAAAAGTACTTAAAGGCTGAGCCATTTCCAGTGCACCACCCCCACCCCCTTATCTATTAGCTCTCTTTAAGAGATCGGTACCAACACCACACAAAAAAAAGATAGCACACACCACGACCACAAAAAGAAAAAAATGGACGACGACTTCATCTACTTCGTAACCCCCAACCAGAAACTTACGCGCGTCGACTCGGTTACGATACCGAATCTCGAAATGCGTAAGCGCCAGCTTGAGTCGCAGCTCAAGCAGATCCCCACCGCGCTCCACAAGAGCCAAAGCGACGAGGAGATGGCGCGCATCCAGTCCGCGGAGAAGCTCACCTCGTCGGAGCTGAAGTACGTCAAGTCCTACCTCGGCATCCTCGAGAAGCTCAAGAGCGTGCACTCGTGCGACGGCAGCGGCGGCTGCTACGATTACGAGAAGGAGGAGGCCATCCTGGACCAGATCGGGCTCGACATGAAGAGCATGAAGGAGGCTGAGAAGGAGCTCACGCAGTTCCAGGCACAGGTTGGGTGCAAAGCCGAGAAGCGCAAGGAGGAGCTCGAGGATGTGCGGGATTTGAAGGTATAGCCTTTTTGACATTATATATAGGCTTTACACTAGTGACATTAAGGGGAGGGTTTATTTGGTTTGGTTTGGTTTGGTTGGTTGGTTGATTGGTTTTTTTTTGTATGGACTACAGTACTTGTAATAAAGCACATTCATATACTCGTTAGAAAACATTAATCACATGATCATCATCATCATCATCATCATCATCATCATCATCATCATCTGGTGCTCAAGTTGAGAAGACTGCTGACTGCATCGTCCCTTGGCTTGTTGTTTACAGTGAAACTCAACTCACCCAATGGCACCCTCTTGGGGGACTGGAGTGTACGACCATCTTCGGAAAGAGGAGACACTACGCCCTTCTTAACAGGGGAGGATTGTGGTGAAAGATTCTCCTTGTTCTCTCTGATCGGTGAACTTGTAGGTTGGTGAGAGACTTTCATCGTTGGCTTCTGTCTTGTGCGTGTAGATTGTGTCATGGGAGTCATGGTCTTGTTAGGAGAGCTCTCCTTGGATGTAAGACGGAAGGTCATTGTAGAACCAGGGGATGAAGATTTCTTCGTGCGTGGTGGGCGAGATGGGGTTATGAGGATGTTGGCAGATGTATTAGGAGAAGAGTTGACTGGTGAAGATGGATTGTGAGTCTGAGAAGATGATTGAGAGTATGGATTCGTAAAGATCATTGGAGCATGAGTGAAAGGAGGAGCAACGACTGCATTCGGAATAGGATGAATTGGATCAATGTGATGCACTTTCTTACTCGAATCAACTTGGCGTCTGGTTGCCTGTCTCTTATTCTGGAACCAGATCTGAACAGCCTTTTCAGTCATGTTCACCTTCTTTGCAATCTCATCACGTCTGGCCTTGTTTGGTGTGATACCCTTTGCAAACTCACCTTGGAGGATAGCCAACTCAGCCGGAGAAGTTCTTCTTCTCTTACGACGAGCAAGTTGTGCATTGTCAATAGATGGCTCTTGTAAAGGGTATGTGGATGGAGAGTGAGAGATGAATGCAAATGCCCTTTTCTCCACCAGTGGAGAATCTTGAGGGTCTCTCGTCACAATGCCTTCTGTCTCGATCTCGGTCTCTTTCGATGCTTCCGGAGCAACTGGACGAGAGACTGGAGTAGGCAGTGAGATGACAGGAGCCGGAGTTGTGAGTGGAGCCATCGATGGGGCGCCGGGCGTCAGAGCGCTGAGTGATTTTGAATGGTCGAACGATGGTCTGATGCTCGTCTCAAACTTGAGTGAGTCGAAAGATGGAAGTCTGATGGGTGTCTTCACAGTGTAGGCTGGAGTTGGGGCAGAGACAGTAGAGAGTCTGTGGGAGAACGGATCTGTGGAGTACGCGTTCACCGGGGACGTCGGGTTTGATGCTGATGTTTTGGTGGTGTCATCGTTGAGAATGGCGGAAAGAGGAGGCAGTGATCTGACCTCAGACGAGAGGGAAGGGAGTCTGTTGTTGAGGGATGGAAGGGAGGTGCTGGACATTGCGAGTGACATTGGTTCGGTTCGCCTGGGAAAAAGCTCATGTGGACAACTTGGAGGAGGCTGCTTTTCCTTTATATCTACCGCAGGAGCAGCTTAAATGAAGTACGTCGCGCGCACGCGGTGGGCGCGTTTGTTTACCTTTTGTGCCGGACACGACAGGCTCGAAAGGCTTGATCCTTCTCCTTGCTAAGCTGCTCCTTGGGAGGAAAAGAAAGCGATCCGCGGACTGTTTGGATTTGACCAAAAAAAAAAGAACAAAAGAAGGTTTTGTGTTGACTGGGATTGTTTCATTGCTGAAGTTGTTTATGTTTTCATTTACAGATCTTTTCTTGAAAGTTGGGCTCTCTCTCTCTATACTACCTGATCTGGCAAATGTATACTACACGCGTCCTTACCCTGAGCGCGCGTAGCTATGAGCCTCATCGTATTACACCCAAGCACAACGCATCCAATTAATGATCCCGTCTCTGGACAATTACACGCGTCATCTCCCTCGGTGAACAGCACCAGGGGAGCCGAAACGCGTCAACGCGTACTAAAACTTCCCCTTTCTACGCCCCGCGTATGTCGCGACCGTGTTCTAATTAATCGCGCGCCGCCGCCTTTGGTTACCCCGGACAACTCTCTCTCGCCTCTACAAAACCCAGCAGACCCTTTGTCTGTTTGCTTCCTTTTAGGGAAGGTGGTTTGATCTACTGTTTTTGGGGGGGGCGAAGCTAGAAACCCGTGATGGTAGTGCTCTAGATAAATGCCTGTATTGTTTTTTTTATGTGTGTCACGTCACATACGTGCTGATCTCGTGGATACACGGGACAGTGAAAGGCTCTCTGGCTCGACAACGCCCACTTTCACTGGCATCCCCGTCTCCAAAGACTCCTTGACAGCTTCGATGGCCAACATCACACGAATTCCATCATCAGCAGTACACTTTGCTCTTTCCTGTCCAACGATAACGCGCGCAAAGTGTTCCGTTTGAAGCGCAAATGGAACCGCATCGAGATCCTCGCCAATCCGGGACTTTTTGATCTCCTTCCACCAACCAGGCTTCTCCACGCCATCCTGGTGGAACAGTGTAAGATCTGGGACACTTAGTGTTCCCCTTGTGCCAAAGAATCTGTAAAAAATACCATCACTGCAACTGTTGACTTGAGGAATGATTGGATTCTCGCCAGTGCCCATTTCAAAGTTGTGTGGGGCAACGACATTATCACACACGACCATTGTACCTCTGACACCACTCTCGAATGTGAGTGAAAGAACCACACCTTCTTCCACAGAGTCCTCCTTCTCCTCATCTTGTCTAGTCTTCTTCACCTCTGTAGCGTAGACCTCTTCTAATGGACCAAGTAAGAACTGTAACAAGTCCAAATCATGCACAACGTTAATTTGAATCACACCACCACCTTGTGATCTTTTATTTCTCCATTCTGTCTCCTCAAAATACTCATCACACTTCTTCAAACACCAAACAGCGTCAAATGCAACAACTTGGCCCAACTTGTGCATATTACGTTTCGCAGCGACGACATATGGGTTGAAACGTCTGTGGTGACCCACCAACAATTTGAGTCCTCTCGCCTCGGCAATAGTTTTCAAGTTCTTTGCATCTTCGATATCAGGACACATTGGTTTCTCAACAAGAACGTTAATGCCGGCTAGTATAAGTTGTTTTGATACCTTGTAATGCGTATGGTTGGGTGTGCACACAATGGCTCCGTCTGGACGTTTGATCGAGTTTGCCAAAAGTTCCTCGAGAGACATGAAAATACGTGTCTGTGGGAATGCTTTTTGAGCCTGAATGCGACGTTGTGGTGTAGGTGATGCCTCAATGATGGCATAGAGGTTTGTGAGGGGGCATTCGTGTATGGCTTGGGCATGACGAGGCCCAATTCCTCCAAAACCAACAACGATGAGGTCTAGTTGTGACATGATGGATATAGTATGGTGGGTGTACTTTGTGTGTAGTAATGTGGGGGAATTAGGTTGGTGTTGTGGAATATATAGTGAATGGTAAGGTTTGTTGGAGATCGCCAGATTGACACATTTTCTCGGTGTGACTCCCCGCAAAAAAAAATTTTTCTTTTGCAACAACACAAAAAGCCCCCGATTGATGGGGAAGATTGTGTCAAAAAAAAATATTGGCGCTTTATTATTTTGATCTGGGTAAATATTTGCTTAATTAAATACAATGGACATCCTACGTCTCTTAATGATCATATATGTCTTTTTTTAGTGAATCACAAAATAACCTTTTTAAGGTTTAAAAATTCATTTTGGTGACAAATAACAGATGTAGCCACAAAAACAACATACTTGATTCTCAAAAGTACAAGTAGAAATGTATCGAAAAAGACTAATTTTTAATGGGCGTTCAAAAATGAATAAACATAGATCTATAATTTTACTAGCATGATAAACCTAGCATATTATTCACATAGAGCACAAATTTTTCACAAATATGGGCAAATTCTGATTTTTGGGCTCATTTTTTGTTACCCTATACGGAATGACGGAGTTATCTCGGAAAAATCCGAAAGGGTCCCCGATACCAACCAAAATACCAAGACACATCTGCAACTACCAACATAACAAATTAGTGGGTAGCCACACTAAAAAAAAACACAAAATAAATAGAACTCAAGAACCAAAATAGAACACTTCTTCCTGCTATCTCCCCACACTTTGGTGTTTTTAAACGACCCCTGGAATTGACAGCCGCGCGGCCAACGACGTCATCGCAAACGAAAACAAAACTCTCCTTAAGACTACCAAAACACATACCAAACTATACACTTCCAGCATCCCTCCGAAAGATGAGCGCCGCGGATATCGCCATTGCCATAGACGATCCGCAGCGCTTTGCCGAGCTTCACGCCCAGCTCGACGCCGAGAGCCTGCGTAGAGGCCTCAGAGAGCTTACCGCTCGCCAGATCGCTGCCGCCCGGCAAGAGGAGGCTGTCCGCTTCCAGACAGCGCTGAGGGAGGTAAGCGGAGTCCTGGCAGCTGTCTGTGCCGGGGACCTCTCCAAGAGCGCCACCCTCAACTCCGACGATTGTCCCGAGGTCCACAAGGCCAAGGCGTCCATCAACACGCTGGTGGGCCAGCTCCAGGCGTTTGTCGACGAGGTGTCCAACATCGCCACGGAGGTGGCGCACGGGGAGCTCGGTGGCCAGGTCCGAATCACCAGTGCACAGGGATGTTGGAAGTCGCTGAGCGACAACCTCAATGTCATGGCGCTGAACCTCACAAACCAGGTGAGAGAGATTGTCGAGGTGGTCAGAGGAGTCGCCAATGGTGATCTCTCGTTGAAGATCAACGTCCATGCGCAGGGCGAAATTCTCGAATTGCAAAACATCATCAACACAATGGTGGGACAGCTCAAGACATTTGCATTTGAAGTCACAAGGGTGTCCAGAGAGACCGGTGTTGAAGGACGACTAGGCGGTCAAGCCGTTGTCATTGGTGTCGAGGGTATCTGGAAGGAACTCACCGACAATGTCAACGCCATGGCTACTAATTTGACTAATCAGGTCAGAAACATTGCAAACGTCACTACAGCTGTCGCCAGAGGCGACTTGTCCAAGAAGGTCACAGCCGATTGTAAAGGTGAAATTCTGGAACTCAAGGTAACAATCAATCGAATGGTGGATTCCCTTCAGACTTTTGCACTCGAAGTAACAAGTTTAGCTACAGATGTCGGTATCAAGGGTATTCTTGGTGGTCAAGCTGTCGTTAATGGGGTTGAAGGTGCTTGGAAGGACTTGACCGACAATGTCAATGCAATGGCTACTAATTTGACTAACCAGGTGAGATCCATTGCACACGTCACCACTGCTGTTGCTCATGGTGATTTATCTCAGAAGATTGATGTTGTTGCCCAAGGTGAGATCTTGGAGTTGAAGAATACTATCAACAAAATGGTGGATTCCCTTCAGGTGTTTGTATCCGAGGTGACCAGAGTCGCTAAGGATGTGGGTGTTGAAGGTAAGCTCGGCGTTCAGGCTCAAGTATCTGACGTTGATGGACTTTGGAAAGAGATCACTGCTAATGTTAATGTGATGGCTGCTAATTTGACATCTCAGGTGCGTGCATTTGCCCAGATTACTGCTGCTGCAACTGATGGTGATTTCACCAAGTTCATCACTGTTGAGGCATCTGGTGAGATGGACACGTTGAAGACAAAGATTAATCAGATGGTTTACAACTTGAGAGAATCCATCAAAAGAAACACCGCTGCCAGAGAGGCTGCAGAACTTGCAAACAGGGCTAAGTCTGAGTTCTTGGGAATTTTCTCCCATGAGTTGAGAACTCCGTTTAATGGTATTCTGAACTATACGCAGTTGACATTGGATACGGAGTTGACTCAATATCAGAGAGAAATGCTCTCCACCGTTCACAACTTGGCTAACTCTCTTCTAACCATTATCGATGACATTCTTGATATTTCCAAGATTGAAGCCAACAGAATGACAATTGAGCAAGTTGAATTCACATTGAGAGGTACTGTATTTGATGCATTGAAGACATTGGCTGTGAAGTCTATTGAGAAGCCACTCGATTTAATCTATGATGCTGATGCTTCTTTCCCTGACTACTTGATTGGTGATTCCTTCAGATTGAGACAGGTCATCCTAAACTTGGTTGGAAATGCCATAAAGTTCACATCCAAGGGTCATGTCAAGTTGAGTGTCAAGAAAGCCACACAATCTCTTGAGAAGCAGATCAAGGACACCATCGCCAACAGTGATTATGTGACTGGTAATGACTCGTCGACACTGGTCAAATCATCCGAGGCTCCATCCGATGACACGTTGGTACTAGAGTTCTGTGTGTCGGACACGGGTATTGGTATTAAGAAAGACAAACTCGACCTTATCTTTGAAAACTTCACACAGGCTGATGGATCCACGACTAGAAAGTTTGGTGGTACTGGTCTTGGATTGTCTATTTCCAAGAGATTAATTCATTTAATGGGTGGAGAGATTTGGGTGACTTCTGCATATGGTAAAGGCTCGAGGTTCTACTTCACAATTGCTGTTAAGCCTGTGAATGAGGTATTTTCGAAAAAATCTGATGCATTGTTGACGTTCAACCTCCATCAGATTTTAGTCATCTTCACCGAGCATTCTGATGAAGATATGGCGTTGATTGAAGAACACTTGACGGAGTTGAACTTAAGACCAACCGTTGTTAAAGGCATTGAAGAGGCTGTAATCACAGAACCATGCAAGTATGATGTGATTATCATTGATTCTATTGAGATGGGTAATAGACTCAGATTGCTTCCCGAGATCAAGTACATTCCATTCGTGTTGCTCCATCCACAAATGCCGAACTTGAACATGAGAACATGTCTTGACTTGGGTATTCAATCTTATGGTAATACGCCTTGTTCATTCATGGACTTGGCTGGATACTTGAAGCCTGCGCTCGAATCGAGAGTGGTGCCTAGTGAGGATGATGTTCCTCAGTCCTTCAATATCCTTCTTGCCGAAGACTCACTTGTTAATCAGAAGCTTGCTGTGAGAATTTTGAACAAGTACGGACATGAGGTCACCGTTGCACAGAATGGTCTTGAGGCATTTGAAGAGGTACAAAAGAACCGCTATGATGTTGTGTTGATGGATGTTCAAATGCCAATCATGGGTGGATTCGAAGCTACTGAGAAGATCCGCAAGTGGGAGAAAGAGAGTAACCCCATTGATCCATACTCGGTCCGTGTTCCTATCATTGCACTCACCGCACATGCCATGCTTGGAGATCGTGAGAAGTGTCTTCAGGCACAAATGGATGAATATATCTCTAAACCGCTCAAACCGAACTTGTTGATTCAAACCATTGCCAAGACGATCCATCACGTTTCAAGACTTAAGGAGTTGTCAAGCATGAATCCACACAACAAACAACTCGAAAGTGAGGGGATCCAACCATTCCCATCACATGGATCGCCAGTGGGGACGCCAAGCGAAGAGAGATCACATAAGGCACGTAAGAGTTATTCCTCAGATGAGATTGCTTCGGCAAACAAGTCACTCCATGCCATTGCCAACGATCAGAGTAACGGACTAAGCGTTCCAAGACCGGGTATGCTGGCTATTAACAGATCAGTGACGGAGAGTGCGATCAAGACACTGAGCACTTTAAATTCGCCAGTGGAGGATGAGATGATGAAGACGGCATCTGATACAGAAACGTAGAGATCAGGACATGTATTTGTGGTTTGTGTGTGTATGTGTTTTTTTTGGACAAATTGTTCCACTTGTCATTGTTTAAATGTTTTGCTACTACTGGCACAAGTGCCGGGTTCCCGTTGGAGTCTTCTTTAATATAAATATAAAGAATTGTTTCTTTTTTAGCCTTTTGGTTATATATTATTTGTCTGTACTCGGGCTCGGCATCTCGGGACGAGGGGACGCCGGGGACCCTGATCCGGAAAACACAAATATCTCCGCTGATAAGCGCGCTTGCGAGTTTCACGTCAAGGGCAAGCGAGAGAGGCAAACGGCTATAGTTAAAGGGGTCATGGTGTGATTCGTATACAATAAAGAACATCTGGAATACCAATTGAGGGAATTGCTCAATGCTTTGTAATCCACACGTAAAAGGAAGCAACTACAATGGGTTCGATAGGGGGTGGAGAAGAGAGATCGTACGGTGCCGAGAGTTTCTTGATAAGGAACCTCACACACACCACACACACACTCTCTCTCACTCTCCCGGGCGAAAAGCCAGTTTCCCAAAGCCCAAAAGCGGGGCTCGTAGAGGAAAAAAACACAACCCGATAAGCGGATGGTCATTTGCCCCGGGGCACGGCTACCCACGGGGCTAAACACACACACGCGTCATGTGTGTCTTGTTGTTTTTGGCACAAAAACGAGAATATCCGGTGACATCATAATAAGGATCTTGTTGATAAGGTGGCGCCAAAAAAAAAGGCACAGTGTGTGTGTGTGGTCTGTATAAATAGCAAAAGGAGGGACGCTTTCCTCCAGTTTGGGCTGATTTCACTCCGAACAGACCGACATTCTTTTTGTGCCGTTCTATGACTATCGCCACCCCTCTCAACATCATCGTTATTGGCTATGGCCTCATTGGACCCCGCCACGCAGAAGCCCTTGACAAGTGCCCTTCCACCAACCTCCTTGCCATCGTGGACTCCTCAAAGGACGCGAAGAAGCGCGCACGGGCCCGTGTTCAGTTCCCGAGCGTCCCTGTCTTCAAGTCGCTGGATGCCCTCTTCGACAAGGGCCTCAAGCCTGACGGCGCCATCGTGTGCACCCCCAACCAGACCCACCTGAAGGTGGCGCAGTTGCTCGCCAAGCACAAGGTGGACATTCTCGTTGAAAAGCCGATCTCACCTACCGTGGAGGACGCCCTCGCCATCAAGGCCGTTGCCAAGGAGGCCGGCATCAAGCTCATCGTGGGCCACCACAGAAGATTCAACCCCTACGTGCTCGCCACCAAGAAGCACCTCGAGCGGTGCGGCAAGATCATCGCCGTCGATGCGGTCTGGTGCACCAAGAAGTGCGAGACGTACTTCAAGGCAGCGCCATGGAGATCCTCCAAGGAGCTCGGTGGAGGCGTCATCAACTTGAACTTGGTCCATGACCTGGACTTGTTGCAGTACTTCCTCGGTCCGATCACGAACGTATATGCCGTTGAGTGTGAGAAGACAAGGGAGTCTAATATTGGGGAAGACGCCGTTGTCGAGGGCGCAGTGCTTACATTGACGTTTAAGAGCGGCACTCGTGGAAGCTTTATTGTGTGTGACAACGTGGTGTCCCCTTACAACTTTGAGATGGGAACTGGTGAGAACCCCTTGATCCCTCAGAACAACGAGGGCGTCGACGGTGTGTTTTACCGTTTCTTTGGCACCCGCGGGACGTTCAGTGCCCCAGACCTGAGACTCTTCCACCAGGAGAGCGCCACAGAGCCGGGCTGGTGGGAGCCAATCGAGCGTGAGGATGTCAAGGAGGATCTCCAGGGCATTCCGTTTGCGCTCCAGGTTGAGCACTTTGCCCGCGTCATGAGAGGCGAGGAAAAGCCACGCTGTACTGCTGACGACGGCATCTCTGCGATGCTGGCCATCGACGCCGTTGTCAAGTCCCTGAAGGAGGAAACCCCGGTCGAGGTTTCCGGATACGATTAATGATAACGTGTTACTATATAAAGTTCTCTTTGTTTGCGATTTGCTTTGATGTTTTGAACGGTTAAATGGACTGGAATCGTCCATATCGGAATATATACCAGGTGTATGTTTTCTTTTTTTTTTGTTGCTTGTCTTGTAGTGTTTTTTCCTTATATGTTAATAACGCTCTATCAGTTCAATATAGAGTTTCTTGCGGTCCCCCCTTCCCCTTTCTTTAATCTTCGGTACCTCACACACACATCTGCAACAATATAGAGTTTCTGCACATTGCGCAAGTGCCCGCGTACCATATTCTTCCATATTCGACCACAGATATATCGCCTTAAGCGTGGCAATCGCTGTGATATATATAAAGCCTTTTGGACTTGTTCAGGAAACTCCTGCCGCAGGCCGTTAAAGCTAAAACCCCCTTGATCTGAAGCGTGGCGAATCAATCTGACGCTACAAATCCTTGGAAAGTCCCGAAGACCCCATCTACTTATAGTACCATGATTGCAAACCATCAGATGCAAGTACCTCTAATCAGTCCATATATTGTGCTTCATACCAGCCCCCAACCATCGGAAGGAGTCGTGTCTGGGAACCTCATTTGCAATTTGAGAACAGCCTTAATCGTTGGAATCTTACCCAACCCAATTGTCGCCTTCAGGCCCGCATCTTATACGAAATTCCAAGGATTAGAAGGGTCCCATACTATATGGTTACTCCATGAGCAACTGCGCAATCCATGCTTTTCAGGAAATATGACAGATGTGGCTGAATGCAGTGTCTGCAAACCTAGGCAACCTGCCTCCCAAGACCAAAATATTATTATGGCTGCACTACGACCAACCATACTTCCAAGCCTCATCGATTTCGTGAATCCTGACCAAATCTAAAGCCTTCGTGAAACATGAAATGCTATGATGGATTACTTCTGCATCCGCCGTAGTATTTCTATCAGAGGTCTGGCGGGGCGCGCATTATTAACGAGCTGGAGACTACAGATTCGTTTATCAGATCTTGACTTCGTAATCTCTTCCCACTAGATTTGGGGGGGGGGCTGATATCAACAGTATTGTTTGGAAGATTTGTGTTCAGAAGAACTACACTGAGGAGTGAGACTAAGCTTGTATATATGGCAGATAACAAATGCCGAGTTTCCCTCATGATAGGATGCGACCCACATTAGAGTAAAGCTAGGCCGGACCAAAATGCAAGACAAATCATGGCATTGACAGATTAACTTACGATATGAAATGACGCAGAGGTGTACCCATGGTCGGCATGCTGGAGAGCCGTCTAGTCCCGTTGACCAGTGTCTGATTACATGATTCCTAATCTCTCGTCAAAAATCTTGATAAAGTAAGACCGGGGGTGTTCGCCAGTTGGGGCAACACGGGGAGAATCCGAAACATGTTCGGAGTGATTCCATACATGCTTGCTGGGAAAATCTAGTCCAAAATTTTAGTTCTGACACATCCGCGCAATAACGGACATATTATCTAACAAAAACCTGATATCCGCAATATTTGAAACCTCTTGATATCTCAGCAGGACCCACAAACACACAAGGAATCCACAATATATCGATTTTAGTCTCGATATATTCGATAAGTCTTCTTGACCGCCCAGAACCCAGTCCCCACTTTTTTTTGACGCCACCTCGTGCTGCATAAGCGGGACTTGGATCACCAAGACAACGCACTTTATCAGAACACTTCTTTTGTACAGCATCCTGTCTCATCAAGAGGCGTTGTTATAAAAGAGAGCCTATTCTGCTGTTGCCTCAGAGACACCCTCATTGACAGGTGCCCAAAGGAGTACCAACAGAAACAACTACATCAACGGCTCAACACCACACAGAGCAACCACCTCTCTTTGCTATAATCTCAAACCGTTCACCTGGGCTCGCCATGAACGACCATCGTCCGTCTACTCCGGTAGACCGTATCACCTCCGTGAACTACAACGAACCACCTCCTTTGGAGAAATTCCACTCTCTGGCACAGCCAGAAGACAATGCAACTCTTCCACTCACCAGGCCAGACACTCCAAACAACCTCTTCACATCTCCACTCGATACGCCCCCTCTGACTTCTGCGGATGAAGTCGACGATTTGAGCTACGGGATATCTTACAACTATTCTAATGAGGTTGAGAGTGCTATTTCATGGTATGTTGACCAACTCGATTCGAACCCACACTTTATGGAGACGATATCTCCAGATGAGCTGAAGAAGGTCTTTGTCAAGTGCCAGTTGGCCCTCAGACACTACCGTTTCCAATCCGCCCTTTCCAAGCTGCAGAGTGTTGAGACAAAGAAGAGAAACGCAGTCGAAGCTGATCTGATCAAGAAACAGGTTGATATTCTTCTCCAGAGTCCATTCAACGTCGCTCCTCACAATCCTGTCTTTGCATCCGGTACTTCCTCTCTTCCACGCCCAACACTAGTTCCGAGATCCTCCAAGATCCGAAGTAACAGTGGTGTCAAGAAAACAAAGATGAGGCTTGTTGAGAAACTTCAAGGTGTATCTTCTACCCCAGCTCGTGCTTCCAAAGACTTTTCAGATCACATCAAAGTCTTCACGCTGGAGAAGAAACTATGATACACCCACCCGTCTACTCTCCTCCTCCTCCTGTTCTTTCTATGCAGATACTTGTTCCTCTCTTTTTGTTTTATGGTTCTTGCCATGTTTGTTGTACTCTATTCCCTTGTTATGATGAAAGCCAATCCTGGCAGTTGCTAATATAACCTCCATGTTTTTTCCTCCTGTGTTTGCCTTTGTGCTGGTCTATTCCGCTCAATTGGTGTTCTCTATATGCTGTCTACTTTAACGATCACTAATGTAAAGCTCTTATTGCTGTTTTTTTTAACCAAGTGTATCTATCTCCAGTGGCCGGACTTTGGTGAAACCACCATGAGACTAAAGTCAGAGTATAATGTCGTATGTTGTTCTTTCAAACAAACCCCACAAGCTGAGGCACCATTTGTTTGCGGATAAATCACACAACTGTCACACGGATATCCCCATGGTCAAATGATTTGGTTAGTACTGTACTAAATCAACTGGGAAGTGGAACGGGGAGAGCGACCCCCTCCTTCAATCTGAATCCCGCGGCTTGGCATGGACACAGTTGGTGAAGCGCCTTCTCATGAAGAGGCGTGAAAATGTCCTGGGTCCTACCGATTGGCTGTGGAAAGTCCAGTGTGCCCTTGCTGTGTAGGACTTCCTGTCACTTGTTGCGATATAGTTAATGTACTGACTGATTCCTTGAATTTTAAGTTAGCGCCTGCATTGTCACACCGCAGATCGGGTCTCGATTTCATAGGTTTCTTCTTTCAGCTTGGTACCAAAAAAACCCCCGGCTCAGGTCAGGCCATTCTCAGGACGGAAAGTTATTATTGCGTAGCCCACTTTCCTGTAGCGTGTCCTTGTCCATAAAGCAGGACATCAAGCAAAACCCGCAAAGTGAGAATGGGGCCAGGTCCTGACTTCGGAGATCTGCGCCATCCCAATTCAACCGCATTGTTCTCTCTGAAGCGTCAAACTACATGCGTCAACATGCTACAACATTCAAGGCGGGGTAGTGGGCCTTTTCAACACCTGGATCAGATTTTTGATTGGAGACAGTTCGGCACCATTACGGAAGCCAATGTTGAAGACAAGAAGTTCCTGTACCTTGTGTAATTCCTTTTACGCGCAAGAATCACGGACATGGTCGGGGAAAGACATGGAACTTCAAGTATCTCTGGAGGATCTGTCAACCCCATTCACAGATCTATACTCCAAAAAACAAAATATGTCAAATGTATAGTACAAAATGGGGTAGGCTATGAATAAGGGACTCATCACTTTGAAAACCTCGTAAACTGAGACAACATCAAGTCAGGCTATCTCTGTTGTTATATATGATCTGTTCTTCGTCTGATGGAAATATCATATCAGGGGCTCGGTGATATATTCCATAATCTTCTAGGTTGCACTAACAGGCTATGATCATAAGACGAGTGGTCACAACAACATATTCTATGGTATAAGACGTTTATATATGGCAATTATAAAGAGCATTCAAGCAATCAAGGATAGAACCTCGCCAAGGGAGCCAGCTCAACAACGACAAGTAATCAATCAACGAAATGAAATAGAACGAAAGATACCACAAACAACAACAGATAACAACGAAAGAATCTAACTGCAAAAAAGTATTCACATCATCACTCCCAGGAAACACACATGGTCTCGTCTTCATCAGCAACGGTGGCACTCCATTTCTTCTCAATTCTCTTAGTAACAGCATTGCATCTCTCGTCAATCGACTCCTTGAGACACATCAATCTATCAGAAAGCTTCGTAATATCAACTCCAGCTTTTTTAGTCTTGTTCTCAATCACAAATTCATCAAGTATGGTACTCGGCTCCATGAGGGAACCAACGCTACCAAGCAGAGTTTGGTCGGTGAGAGGAGCCACGCTCTCACTTGGATGCATCTCAACATTTTCAGAAGAGTTGTTTCTCTTGAGCGGTGGACCATCTGAGGAAAGCATAGCATCAGCTGTGTTTCTCTTCAGAACCAGTCTGGACTTGCTCATGTTGTAGAAAGCGTAGTTAGCGTCTTGCAACTTGCGGAAACTCTTAAACAAGTTCTCCAACGTATCAGATCTTGGGATCATTGCTTTCCGTTGGAAGCTGTGGAATGTACAAGTGATCTTGTTCTTGCATGGAAGGTTCTTCTTGGTCATGACCCTGCAGCGGTAGTCTGGGCTCTGGTACTCTGATGCCCATGATTTGGGTGTTATGAGTATCGACTCCAAATCTCTTACCCGTTCATTAACAACAGCTAAATGAGATGTTAGTACTGTCATGGAAGGAACCTCTTGATCATGCAGCCGTCGTTCACCATCAGAAGGGAATACCCGCAAAAGACACATCAAAAGCAGAATCCCCAGCTAGACTGAAGCATCTACCTGTTCCTCGAACAAGGGGAGAGTTCAGATACAAGGAAGAAAGCAGAGTCATCCACAGGGATCCAAAGGAAATGAAATGATTGGAACAAATGTGGCAAACGACAGCCACACTCACAGACAACACGTCACAAGCCACCTCTCGATAGAGCTTAGCAGTGATGAGGGGGTATCATCAAAAAATCAAGGCACCAGCAACTTACTAGCCAGAAAGTTCGGTATACCAAGGCATTCAACCAGAGTACATCTGGAAATGGTGTGTGAGGGGGTATCTGCATGTGATGGGTTTGTTAGTTATCAGGGTAAAACAAAAAGTAACGCACGGTAATGGGATGAGCTTTTCGAGAGAGGGTATCAGAATGGTTGTTCTGTAGATGTAGGTTGCTGCGATCATGGTCTTCAGGATCATCACGAGACTGGAATGAAGAGGAATGTGGTGTGGGGTCTTACCTTCAAAGGCTGGCGACATAGGCGAAGAGACATGCTCTGGTTGGTGGCAGTTGGTGTAGGTGTAGTTTGACAAGCTTGGCTCGTTGAACGTGGTTCTCTTTGGCATGATTGCGGAGGGGGAAACGGCCATCTCCAAGGCTGGAGAGCAGACATCATTAACCAAATCTCTGAGGTCTTTTGGGCTAAGAATCTCCATGGTTTGATCACCGAGCGCATTGCAGTCTGTGAGAGTAGCGAGCTCCCTCTCGAGGTCAAGAAGTACCTGCTCTGCGTCCCAGTTGCCGTAGAATAGCTCATCGGACTCGGCAGCAAGCGTGCAAAGTGATGATGAGGAAGGGGAGCAGGCTGTGTAGTTGTTCAAGAACTCAGCAGATTTGCCGATGAAGTCCTCGTTGAGCTCCATCGTCAGGTACTCGTTCACATCAAAAGGGAGCTTCGGAGCTGTTGAAGAGCGTTAGTACACACGTGGAGAGACGTGGCGGCTTGCTCAAACTCACCTTCAGCGGCAAGCTGGAATAGGCCGCTGTCTTCATCAGAAGCGTTGAATGTGTAGCTGTCAAGAGTCATAGTGTGTAGTCTGTAGTGAGAAAAAGGCGGATGAGCTGGGTGCAAATGGAGGTAACTCTGTTCTATCTTGGTGTCAAAGAGGAAGTAGAAGAAGGGAGAGAAAAAAAGGGCAGATCGCAGCCCTTATATACCCTTATGTATATATATATATACCTGCGTGTTCAGAACTCCGGCATGATCAATGTTGTCTGGAGGGGGGGTGTTGCCCCTTCCCTGGTCCTGTCACCGATGCCTTCTTACGCAGCCGAAACTCTGATAGCCCACGTCTATTATGTGGGGACAGGCACAACCAAAAAAATTTCTTTATTGTCTCCATGATCTTTCCAATATGAGGGGTACACCAACATAATATATCGATCGCTATTGCTGGTTGAACTATTGTCGCTGGCTGAGCAAGGACTTCGCAACAGAGCAGGATCACTAATGATAAGACGGAGGATCGATCTAATACGCCTCATCTATGTGGTCCGCGCCTCAGGTCCATCCTCGCAGCTACAACCCTTGTACTTGTTCCATCGTCCAAGAAGACCAGCGTCGTTTCCAGAGTGCACAAGAATTACGCCAGCAACATGGGCCCAAATCCGTAGGTTTTACACACGACAATAACAACATGTAGCATGACGCATCTAGAGGCAGGTTTAAATATCCTTAAACTCAAAGAGTGTTATACAGTCGATCTCCGCAATATATGACAGTATATAATATTAACGCAGTCCTATATATTGAGGGGTCGATATATTGAGGGGTCGATATATAGAAGTGTCAAGCATGGGAATGAAATATTAACACCCTTATTTATTGTGAACCAGCGGTGTCGCCACTCTAGTGCTGATCAGAACCTTAATACGCAAGTCAGAGAGAACAAAGATTCATGGATATTTGTACACCAGATCTGGATTTCAGATTGTATACCTCATGAAGAACAAATGATCACAAGCCGGTTGTTTTTAGCCTCTACCAACGGAGGGTGCATTGGAATTAGCCTCTTCTTTCGGAAAGCATAGCACTAGCTGTAGAGAAACGCAAGTAATCTTATCATTCTTGAGGGGTATCATTCTACCAAGAGAAAATTCAGCCTCTACTAACGACGCGCGGCACCAACGCAAACCTCAGGCTTGTCTGTACTGTATTCTGGAACATTCAAGCTGAAGTCATGTCGTATGACGTGGTTTAACTAACACTGCTAGAGCAAATGTCTGACTAATTATTCGTATCTTTTCAAGAGGTCTGATTTATATCTTTCCAAGATACTCAGCCCCCTACCCCCATATTTGCTTGTCGATTGACCAGGAGTGACTTCTAGGCATCTATATGAAAACCCCGCATGTCATGCTTCCAGAGCTTAATATAAACATACTTACAACAAGATTGTGCAACTTCCCTCCCCTTCATAAAGTTCCAAAGATTTCTTTACGATGGAGTGGTATGCAGTGCGCACCCCCCTCATGCGAGACCCCACAGCTGACAGAAGTTATCCGTAAATAACGTACATGAAAGCTGCACGAGCCACGAACCCACTATACAGTGAAAACGCCTGAACATTGGAGAAATACATATCTGGTGCGCTTATAGAGAGGAGCCAAGGAACTCGAACTCAATTAGAAGCTTCTTAGGGGGTATCTGTGAGTTTGAGAGATGGTTTCTGCCCTACAGCCGATTACAGTACTGCCCACTCCTCATATATGTAGAATTTTGATCCTCCGGCTTTCATAGGTATAGGTTAATCTACAACGCACGTGATTGACTCTCATGTCTTACATTCCTATTACCAAACTGGGGTCGCAATTAATAGAAGAGCTAAATCTGACAGTCATTATCTTTGTCTTAGTGTACGTCTCGTCTAAGTTGCTGTAGAAATGAAATCACCTCTAGCACAGCATCAAACTGGGCAGACGCCCAAAGCAGTAATGCAGGTGATTTAGGTACGATCTCATTAAAGTTCAAGTCAACTTCTTGAAATCTCTATTTTGAAGGGCTGTGATTCCTGGACCTACGTTAATAATCAAACTCTCTGATCAATAGATATTGTTGGAAGTACTTTAGATCACGATATAGATCTAAAGGAATGACACTGCTCTCCAATTTCGTGTGTCCATGAGCGGACAGACTTGAAATGGAATTAGGTTTGTGCAGAAGCAAGAGTACTCCAGAGGTGTGTTGGTCTTCTAGGCCCGAAGATATTTTTGAAGTAGACGAAGCGGGGATCCCTCTTGACCACCACTCAGTAAACCTGATACTCCACGGTTGGAGAAGTCCCTGTTCTATCAGGATATTCAACCAAAGGATAGGTTTGCGATAGATTCAATACTTGAGGTGGGAGTAGATAGAGGGAAGGAGAGAGATTCAGCTTTCCTCACTGGCCGTGAGCTTGCGCAAGTATACAGCTTGAAAGAAGAGACAATTGGGTTCTCAATAGTCTATTACTGTCGCCAATAGTGTGTCTAGAGGAAGTGATGATATCCAGATATTCACAGTCTTCTTTGTGAAAAGGTCATATTTAGTGCTTGATTTCATCATCATGCGACACAGGATCATCCATATTACCAGCTTACGCAATGATTTGTCTTGTCTTCTAAGGCGTTGGCTCTTCACACTAGAAGTGAATTGGCAATATATGCGCTCTCTTATTGTAGTTGAAACGATGATCACACTTCAACAAAATACTCTCCATACTGTGCAAATAACAAGCTGCTGCTCCTTTCCTGGTAAGCTCAGAAAGCTCAGTTACGAGTGGACCTATTTCTTTATCTAATCTTTGCTTCACAGATACTTGAAGCATGACCAGAGTCTGAAACTGATGCATAAGCCGTGGCTCTTGACAAAGAAGCAAGGGTTGACCTGCAAATAGTGGTGATGTTGCCAGATACTCAGCCTTTGAGTTCTAAGTTTAGAAAACGGGGGTAGGCTTATTCAACACAAAATCACCTACAGATTCCAGTCCTTCATGAGTGGCTTCAAATACAGATAGTGGTTCTAGACAGATTCATATACAGATTTGATTGACATATGAAGAAAAAAAAGAGGCTTATGAATGCGGTGGTTGACGGAGAAGATAGGAGTTCGTGTATAGCCATTGTTGTCCTGGAGAGTACAGCTTTTGTGCGTTCCTATACGAAGGCTTCATGGATTGGGGGAGCAATTAAGAACTCTAAACCGCCTCGATTAACTACAGCTTCGAAAAGGATGATAATCGAGAGTTCTTAAAAGGGGAGTTATAGGAGTGTACCTTGCTCGCATCTAGTGCGCACTTCATAGCTATTGGTATCGCACTTCTGATCTTGATATCAGTAAACAGGGAGATTCTGCTGTCTCTCTCCAGATCTACGAGATTAGAGTCCGATCAAAGTCAGGAAGGGTTGCTTTCGCAATTTGACTTCCAACCCTTTCCCTCTTTCCGTAATCTGAATGTTGTACTCAGGAGGTATGCCAAAGTAAAATGGTGCATCTCCGATCAACTACATTAGGGCAACCACCATATCACGTGATAGCACAAACCTATTGTACCCCAATTACTCTCACACCCCGACACCAGACTTTGGATGTGTCGCAAACCAATACATCCAGACACCATTACAACCACACGCACACAAAATGGTCTTTGTGGTTCGCGAATGTCGGTAAGCGCACTTTATGGGAAAAGCTCTGTGTGTGCTGTGCCTGGTGGTGGGTAACTGAAAAACATTTCAGCATTTTTCCTTTGACAACACAAAGGTTACGCATACTCAACACAACAAAAATGTATGTCAACTATGGAGAATAAGGAAGAGATGAAGAGAAGAGCATTGGAGTCTTATGAGGGACCAGGTTATTCGCCCCTCTAAAATCGATGGAGCCAAGTTGTCACACCCATCGTCACAATAGTCCATGAGAAGAAGAGCAAGGGCATCCACAGCCCGGAGACAAGTATAAGGAGGCACTTGGATCCCAAGAGACTAATATAATGATTTTGGACGTGCTTCAGGTCCTATATTCATTGCTTTCAGGCAGGCACAAGGCCGTTTCACAATGTTCACAAAATTTTCCCGTCAGTGTGAAGATCAACAGTAATACAAGGCCCAGATGCACACTCGAAGATCATACACGCATGGTTCACCTTTCCAGACGCTGACTATGGCATATTCTGAATTCGGCAGACAATTATACTAAAAAAATGACAACCTCTGAGCACCAATTCAAGACACATGATTCAACTCTATCTCATCATCCCTTCCTAACAAACAGCCCACTTAACAGAGTACTAACAAATTTCTTACAGGACTAAGAGAACTAAAAAGGTTGGTATCACCGGTAAGTTCGGTGTCAGATACGGTTCCTCTTTGCGTCGTCAGACCAAGAAGTTGGAGATCCAGCAGCACGCCCGTTACGACTGTTCCTTCTGTGGTAAGAAGTCTGTGAAGAGAGGTGCCACTGGTATCTGGAACTGTGGTTCTTGTAAGAAGACTGTTGCTGGTGGTGCTTACACCGTCTCCACCGCTGCTGCTGCCACCGTCAGATCCACCATCAGACGTTTGAGAGAGATGGCTGAGGCTTAAACTTGGTTGTGGTTTGTATAAAAGCGTTTCATGAACATGGTTTAAAGTATCTGGTTCTGTAGTTGTGTGTTTTTTATTTTACAAAACAAGGGTATCTAGGCGATCACTTCAATTGTATGGCTTACCTAATATACTGGAAGACTCCGTTGTTCGGCTCCTTGGACCGCGGGTTCTCCTTTGCGCCTGCCCGGGGCTTCGGTAGCGTTGGAGCTGAAGGTCATTGCGAATCCGGGCCTCCGGTTGTTGATTCATTTTTTTTCTGGGAAATGTCTGATGGGGTGTGATATATTCGATTCGATATGGAGTGTGTTTATATTTATGTTCATTATATCGATATATAACGCCCAATTCTCTCAATATCGAAGACTCCCTCTGTATATAATTGAAAGCCCCGGGTTCACATCGAACCCGGTCCGGCCCCCGCAAATTCGCCAGGGGCAACACCACTACTTCTCTTAAGTTTCAGTCTCCCATTGACCCGTCACACGGACCACAGGCAGAAGATGTCGAGTTTTTGCCTTCCCGACAAACACTATAAATGCCCCTCTATATTCCCCGGATTTTCTTTTATCTCTTTGTCTTTTGATTCAGAGTACAGAAAGAGGCCCATTGCCCCTCCCCTCCAAAAGTAAACCTGCCACAAAAGCAATACACACTCCCTCGTGGGCACAGAAGGGCCAGATCTCATTCTCCAGAACAGAAAACAAAACTACCCCAGAACAATACACAGCAATTAAAATAATGGCTGACAAGAAGAAATCATCCACAGCCGTCAACCTCATTGCCGGTGGTACTGCCGGCCTCTTTGAGGCCCTTTGTTGCCATCCATTGGACACCATCAAGGTGCGTATGCAGTTGCACAGGAAGGCGGGCATGGTGAAGAACCCAGGCTTTATCACCACTGGTATCCAAATTGCCCGTAAAGAGGGTGTCACTGGCCTGTACAAAGGTCTTGGTGCCGTCGTGATTGGTATCATTCCAAAGATGGCGATCCGTTTCTCGTCGTATGAGTTCTATCGGTCCCTTCTCAAGAACCCAGATGGCTCCATCAACACATCTGCCACGTTCATTGCCGGTGTCGGTGCTGGTATCACCGAGGCCTGTGCCGTTGTGAATCCAATGGAAGTGGTCAAGATTCGTCTCCAGGCCCAGCATCACTCGATGAGCGACCCGCTGAGTTCGCCAAAGTACCGTAATGCGGGACATGCTCTTTACCGCATCGTCACCGAAGAAGGTTTTGCCACGTTGTACAGAGGTGTTTCTCTCACTGCCGCCCGTCAAGCCACCAACCAGGGTGCCAACTTCACAGCCTACTCCAAGCTCAAGGAGTACCTTCAGGACTACCACACGAAGAACGGAAACAATGGCCTGATCCCAAGTTGGCAGACGTCGTGCATTGGACTCATCTCCGGTGCCATTGGGCCTTTCTCCAACGCCCCACTCGATACCATCAAGACCCGTTTGCAGAAGGAGACCAAGTCTGCGGACCCAAACGACCCGTTGTTGAAGCAGTCCTCCGCACAGAGAATCATGAGAATATCCAAGGACTTGATCAAGGAGGAAGGTATCGCTGCCTTGTACAAGGGTATCACTCCAAGAGTGATGAGAGTTGCTCCTGGCCAGGCCGTGACGTTCACCGTGTACGAGTACGTGCGCTCTGCATTGGAGACGATGCCAGTCTTTTCTCCACAGCAGGCAACTGTCTTTGATGAGTGATGAGTGAAAAGAAAGAAAGAAAGAACAGAACAGAAAAAAAAGGGGTGTATCGCTAGTGCATGTGTGTCGTATTTAAAACGTATAATGGAGATAGGTGGGTTCGGCGCTCCTTCCCAGAGTAGAAGTGCTCCGCGATAAGATCTGGTATAGACCCCAAGTCGGGACGCGGCCCTCAAACTATTATAAAAAAGCCAGTTGTCTCCCCTGGAGTATTTTCTCCCACCTTTGTCCACCAGCCAGAGCCAATCACCCGAGAAAGTGAGTTATAAACTGTGATTCTGACACATAAAGAGTCCACACACACACACACACACACACACACAGAGGTACTAACACACCACAGAAAAGATGCCAGAACAAGTCACCTGGGAATCCATGAACGCCAAGAAGGCATCCTCCCTCCTCTCCCCAGCCTACAAGTCCAACGGCCACGTCTTCACCTCGGGCCAGGTCGGCACGGACAAGGCCACCGGTCTTCTCGCTGAGGGTGCCGCTGCTCAGACCGAGCAGTGCATCAAGAACCTCAAGGACGTTCTCGAGGCCTCGGGCTCCTCCATCGACAAGGTTCTCAAGGTGCTGCTCTTCATCCAGAGAAGAGAGGACGCCGCTGCCATCAACGAGGTCTACGGCAAGCACTTCACCGGCAAGCCAGGCCGTTCTTGTGTCATGGTCGACTTCCCAAACCCAGCCATCTTGGTTGAGATTGAGTGTGTTGCTGAGTACGAGGACTTGACTTCCAAGTTGTAAGTTTCGTGTTTTGTTTTTTGTCTCTGTTGATCCAGAGACAGTTTAGAGTAATAGAATATATTCGAGTTTTGCTATATTGTAAGGTCTTTTAACGTGTTTGGACTGTTCAAAGGGTCTTGATGTGGGTTCTTTGATGCTGAGATGCTCGTTTACACCTGCCGCGTTTTATCGTAGATTGTGATATACTGGCATTATCTGGTGAAATTTGGTGTCAAATTGAACCAGAATGTGGAGACAGATCATTTATTCCTTATTTATATCACATTTATCTCTAATCATTTCACTAAAGACGCAATATTATATATATATATATATATATATACATCGGTATCAGATCCGAGGGTAAAGCTCCGGGTTGCTTTATGACTTGACACCAAAATATCAACACTTTCAAAACCACATCAAATCACACATCAATTCAATATGATCCATTCAGTACTGATATGTGAGTTTCTATATACAGGAATTCTCTGTCGAGTTTCCACAATACTAACCCACCTCAAACTCAGTCAATAACGATTGCATGCCCCGTCTCATGAAGTTCTACACACCTGTTGACACCGAAACACAAATGGAACTTCTTCGTCAAGTGCATCAACTCGTATCACATCGGACTTCGAAACAGTCATCGTTCCTAACGCCGCCGCCGCTGTTGGAAGGTATTGATGGGATCAAGGTCATCTATAGACAGTACGCCACATTGTACTTTGTGTTCATCGTTGATGATCAAGAATCAGAACTTGGTATCTTGGATTTGATCCAAGTGTTTGTTCAGAGTTTGGATAGATGTTTCGAGAACGTGTGTGAGTTGGATTTGGTCTTTGGATGGCAGACGCTACAGACAGTGCTGGAAGAAATTGTACAAGGAGGGATGGTAATTGAGACCAACATCTCGAGTATTGTTGCTGCTGTTGATGAAGCAAACTTGGTAAAGAACACCACCACTGGTTCGACATTGGCATCGAATGCTCTCAATAATGCATCAAATGCATTCTCGGCGTTCAGGGAGGGAAGACTATGGCCTACACGTTGAAATTTTCATCAAATTATGTACATATATCATATCGTTAAGAAACCCTCGTGACCAACCCTTTTTTGTATTATATATAGTTGTTGTTGTTCATCGCCAGTTGAACCAGTGCTTCTTCTTCATCGTCTCATCGGTCTGCAATCTCGTCTTTGCCTGGGCTTCTTCCAATTCCGCACGCACACGGTCGAGTTCCAAAAGCTGAGCCTTCTCCGCCATCTCTTTCTCATACTTCTCTTTCAAGTTCTCCGGCTTGTTATCGTGATCCCAGGGGCTCTTAATAGCACCAGTCATCCAGATCGGGTCGCTCGAGGCAGCTGTTTGTTTCACAATCTTGATCAACTCTTCTTGTTCACGTCTTCTTAAACCTTTTTCCTTTTCGTATTGTGCTCTCAACTCCGGTGACAACGAGGCAATCAGTTGTTCCTCCGTCGGTGTGGTATACTTGAAGAGCACCACACCGGTCATCACAATGACGAATCCCGTGGCATAAACACGAGCCCAGCGGTACCACAATGGCTTTTCCATGGTTCTTCTGTTGTTGTTATTGTGTTTTGTATATGTCGTTTGTATATATATCGAAGAGTTTTTGGGCCAATCCAGCAAGTTTTTTTTATGCTGACTTAGCGACTCGCGGTAATATATTGATTCCCTTTTGTGATATTTTTATTCTTCTACGATATTCAATATATAATATATATAATATATTACATATTACATATTATATATTATATATTAAATATTACATCTTACATATTACATATTACATATTACATATAGCTTATTGGAATATATATATTATATATATAATATAACATATAATATATAAAATATAAGAGGGGGAGAGAAACAACATATATATATATAACTTATATAGCTTATTGGAACAGTTCGGAAATCAAAAACGGAGCAAAGACCCAAACGGCAGTCGCCAGAACGGTAAAGATCTGGAGGATCGACAATGGGAGGAGGAGTACGCCATTATCGAAGAAGTTGCAATAAACACTGTAGAGCGCCACCTTGGTGAAGACCCATGTCAAGTAGAACGGTCTAGGCTTGACTCCCGAGAGGAAGGCAACGGGAACCGAAACACAGGAACCACCGAGTTGGAAGTATTTGAAACAGCCTCTTTGTAGCACACGGAGATCTCTGCCATTTGCCGCAAAAAGGGAGAAGAGCGCAATGGAGAGGATGTTCACCACTGCGTCCAGGTTCTTGCGCTCATAGTGGAAGTCGATCATGTGTTCTGTGACGGTCTCACGGTCTTCCAGCGATGGGACGTCCTCCAAGAGGCGGATCAGCAGAAGTGCATCGTTCAAACCAACAGACATTCCTCCACCGGTGAGTGGATGTCTCATGTTCAAGGCATCGCCAATGACGAATAGCCCCGGGATATCATTGGGTTTAGCAGGAAGCCACGAGTTTGGCATCGACTTGAGTGGCTCTTCGAGTGCTTTTTCAAATGATGGTTTCAACGAGGCTGGAAGGTTTGGTAGGACACTCTGTCTGAGGTAAACTTTGGGATCACGTGGAAGCTTTGGAGCATTGTAAGCACACAGCACACGCGTATCTGTTGGTGTGATCTGATACACGAGGACTGGGGCAAAGTCGCTTCCGAGAATCACGTGCCCCGTGTTGGGACATGGCATGTCGGCGTTCTTGAGCTTCATGGCGATGAAGTGGGAGTCAACGGTTGGGACGTTGTTGTCTGCAAGCTCCTTGCGGAACTTGGAGAAGATACCATCACACATCACAGTAAGATCCGCAGTGTAGTTTGTCTTGACATCGTCCTTCTTCACCACAACACCGTGCACACCGGTCCCGTCTTTGATAAGGTCCGTCACCGTTCCTTCAAGCTTCGTCACGTTCTTCTCGCTTGTTGCAATGCTTCTCAAGTTATCGATGAATTTCCCATGCTCAAATGACACACCCATCTCGTATTCGCCATCTTCGTACACCTCGCTACTCAGCGTATCGTCATTTAGCACCTTGTCGTTCCCGCCAAAGACACAGCACTTGATGGCGGGGACCCGTGCACTGTCGGCCTTGTGCGAGTACGGAATTGAGACTCTCTCACCATTGCAGAACACCGTGTAACCCGTGGCAGGCGTCGCGCCGATCCCGTTGATGGCCTGTACCATTCCGAGGGCCCTCAGCGCCTTCAACCCAGCAGGCTGCATCAGCTCGCCAACAATGCGGTCCGGGGTTCTCCAGTCTCTCTCGACAAGCAAAACACGGCGGCCCTGGCGTGCGAGTCCCGTGGCGATGGCGGGGCCAACAACACCGGCACCAACGACGATGGCCTCGAAGTGTGTTTCTGTCATGCTGTGTATGTGTGTATATATATATAGTGGTGGTGCTAGTGGTGAGGAGAAAGAAAGAAGGAACGAGAGTGTTGTGGTTCGACGGCAGCGGACACGGTATTTAAATAAAGAGCGAGAGAGAGAGACACTACAGAGAGATGAGCTCGTTTAAGACAGATCATCCGATCTTTGAACGGGCCACCGCGCCATACATATCTCGTTTGGGAGGGAGAGCCCATGTGATACGACTTTTTTTACTTTGTCTTACAGGAAAAATGCCATATGGTGATGACTATATATGAACTCGCCAATTCCAGCATATATATAAATATAAGATATAGAACCAATTGGCATTTTTTTTATAGAGTTGTTTGTGTGCTAATCGGCTCTTTTGTGGTCTGTTAGTGGGGGAATGACATATCCGAGGGTCTTTATCACGTGCTACAAATTCCATGTTTACCCCTCGGATATTTTACCGCGCGGTTCTTTTGTTTACTTTTCAAAACGTAGCGGCTAATCCTCAATATATATATATATATATATATATACAAAATGCCCCCAAAGAAGCCGAGAAACCGCTTGAAAGCGCTCGAAAAGGACTTCTTTCTCAACGGCGCCGCTGGCCGTGAACACACGTTCGACTGCGACATCCCAGATGTTGATCTCCAGGTCTGGCCCCACAAATCGCCCACTGCAAAGCTCATGGCGAACTGTGGTTTCTACTTTGCCCCGACCAAGAGGCTGACAGACAGGGTCGGTTGTATCGGGTGTCACCAACTTCAGTCATCATGGAGCGGCGTGGATGATCCGGTGCTGGTTCATTTGGCGAAACATCCACTATGTCCATTCTCTTTGATCCAGAAACACATTGCTCTACGTGAAGAAGGATCCCTTGATTGGAGTGCCACACCGGTGTTCAATGATCCAATGTGTGAGAAGGCCAAGGTCATCAGAGGGAGCACATTTGCATTCTGGCCCTATGACAAGATTCCTGGTGCAAAACCTACGAGTGAACGAATGGTTAATGCTGGGTTCTGTGCGTTCCAGCAAGATGAAGGGGATGATTTGGCAACGTGTATGTACTGTGGAATGTGTCTTGAAGGCTGGGAAGAAGAGGATGATCCGTTGAATGAACACATGAGAAGAGCAGCTGGAAGAGATTGTTACTTTTTGAAAATGTTGAATGCTAATAAGAAGAGAACTGGTGAAGAGAATTCGGTTCAACCGGTACCGAAGAAGACCAAGTTCCTGGATGAAATCGTTGAAGACGCCTCAAAGGAGGAAGAGGACAAGCCCAAGAAGAAGAACAACAAAGAGGAACAAAACTCACAACCAACATCAGATTCATCCCGACCAAGAAGGGCCGCCCGTGATGCATCCAAGAAGATTGTGGATCTCAGTGATTCCGATGTCGATTCAGTTTCACAACAAAGCTTTGCATTGACATCCAACGAGAATGAACTTAAGTCTGAACCAGAACCATATCGCTCATCACAACACTCCACCAAGGCCAAGGATTCCTCAAAGACGAAACCTCAAAAGACGAGTGCCTCACCTCACAAGAAGTCAAAGATTTTGGATAGTTCCTTTGAGGATATGTTCTCCTCAAAGAAAATGGATACACTCATGCTGGATCTTCCCGCCCCTGAACCGGCACTCCCCAAGACAAAGTCCAAACCACTCAAAGATATCACCAACGTCTCTGATACAAGCGTGATTCTTTCTCCCAAGAAGAGAGCTCGTGCTTTGGTCATCCAAAACGATGAGGACGAAGAGGACAAGAACTCAGAAGATGAGGATATTATTCTGGTGAGCAATAGCAGTGGATCAAGTGTCAATGGTATTGTTGCCGAGTCTTCTTTCGCCAGAGAGAGAATTCCTCTCCAGGCTTCGGACAAGGCTGAGAGTAGTTCAACATTGAAACCAGATTCAGCAGAGGAGAAACCATATATTGCCGAGACCACCGTTCCTGAGATTTCAGGAGATGAGTCTCATTCAGAAGTCGAAGTCTCTCCTCTGGCATCAAAGGCACAAGCATCACCTTCGCTAAGGTCAGAACACTCTGGTTCTCTCTCCAGACTCAAGACCAACAAGAGCATACTCTCTCAATCTCGATTCCAGGATAGTGACAAACCAAAGAGAAGTCAGAGTCCATTCTTGGACGAAGACTACAAGGGATCAGACCATATTGAGGACAAAGACCCAATTATTGGACCTAATGATAACCCAATTGAAGAATCCACGGATCACAATATCGAACTATCCCTCTCCGCATTGGACAAACAACTATCCAAAAAAGAACTCACATCGGTCGAACAATCACTATCCCCAACCAAACCAGACGAGACGACATTAGCCGATGTTCCATCTCTAAACGATGAAGAAACATTTCATAGTGCAGGTGAGACTACACCGGTTGACTATTGGATCCCAACAGATACGAACAAAGTGTTTCAATATCTCGAAGATCTCGAAACTGCACGGACATACCTCGGTGAACTCCATTCATTGAAATATGAACTTCATGATGATGTTGATGGTCGTGTGACAAACTTTATCAATCAGATGCCTGAGAATGAATTAGAAATGAGTATTGAAGAATGGATTATGCATATGGCGAAGGAGTGTAAAGATCATTTGAAGCAAGTGGCAGGTAAGATGATTAATGACTTTGATGATGAGTGTGAAAGAGCTTTGATGAAGTTGAAAGTATTGCCTACGAGTGATTAATAAATGGAATTAACGAACGCATTATTTTCAGCTCATGGGAAAAACAGTATCATGCAAGAATAAATAGAAAAAGATGCAAAAAAAGGGGGGGTAAAGTGGGAGAATTGAAGAGATAGAGAAAAATTGTGCCTTAGTCAGAGTCTTCAATGAAGTCTTCACCTTCCGGTTCAACTGGTTGAGGATTGTCAAGGCCGAGTCCATCAGGGACTCTGAACATTTGTGGGAACATCATTCTTTCCAGCATTCTTGGCCTGTCACCATCAATCATCTCCACGTCATCCTCATCATTGGCAAATGCCATGTTGTGATTTGGTGCAGTCATGTAGAGTCTCGTAAGGTGGTCTCTCAATTGTTTGACACCATTTCCAGAGAAAACGCAGAATAATTGTTTCTGATGTTCGTTAAAATCAGCAGGTGGTTCACGACAGAACCGAACAATGTCTCTCTTCAGGAATGCTCTGATACCAGTTAACGATAAATGTGTCAATCTTGGACAAGACTGTAACAATTGGTAGATTGGGAAGATTGATAGATTTGTGCAGTACGACAAGTGGACTCTCTCCAATGTGTCATCATAACCTCTATGGTGAATGAGTCCAATGATTCCAGCATCTGTGATGTTAGAACATTTGACCAATCCAATTCTTCTCAAACGTGGTAAATGTGACAACTCGACAACACTAGTGTTGGTCAACTCTGTACAGCAAGCAAGATCAATATACTGAAGACGATGACAGCCTCTGGCAAGTAATGTAATACCAAAATCTGTGATGTTGGAACAATGACCCAAATGGATGTAGTGTAAGTTCTTTCCCAATTTGACCAATGATCTCAAAGAGAAGTCTGTGATGTTCAGACATTTTGAAAGGACAACGTTTCGCAATCTCGGTGCGCTCTGTACAATCTTTTCGACACTTCTATCTGTGACGTTTAAGCAGCCAGTAAGATCAATAATTCGTAAACGATCAAGACACATGTCATCTGGAATGTATCTGAAGATATTATCTGTGATGTTTGAATTGTGAGAGATTCTGAATTCTCTGAGTTGTTCCAGGTCGATGAAAAGTCTTTGGAGAGAGTTGTCAGTGATATTTACACAGTTATGCACGTCAACTTCAATGAGAGATTTGCACTTGTCAATGAGCGCAAAGATGGAACCATCTGTGACGTTCTCATTGTCTGAAATCTTGACTCTCTTTAACATAGGACACCTTTGAACAATCTTCAGAATCACTTCGTTGGAAACTTTGGGACATCCTGGTGCATACAATCCTTGTAATCGAGGACAGTTGGTGGCAAGAGCGGTGAAAACATCATCAGTAATGTCTTTAACGCCAGTCATATCAATTGATTGCAATTTCTGACAGCCTTGTAAGATATTGACGATTGGTACGTGTGTCACTTTTGAACAATTGACGAGTGTGAGTCTCTCCAAGTTTACACTTCCAGCAAACAAGTCGAGGAAGTCATCTGTGACTTTGTCAAACACAAAAGAAAGGTTCAGACGACGAATGAACCGTCTGTAATCCCAGTGTGTCTTTTTAGGATCCATTTGCATCACATCTGCAACTCCACGCATTGCTTTTTCGTTCATCAATGCCGGTCTAAACCAAAGCAACTCAATGATCAAATTTGCCCACCTCCTACAGACTGTGAGCAATGGCACCAAATCTGGTTTGTGATTCACTTGTGAAAATATGAGGAGAAGTACTTCTGGGGGTATCACGTGGATGGGTCCAATTTCTCCTTTAGAAGGTTGGTAATGGTGTGTATCGAGTGTGGCCATTAGATCGTCTGTTGATGGTTCATTGCTGAAAAGCTCGTGTCCAAGCTCATCGTTATCCGCGTCTCCCAATCGGTCGTGCGACGACGGCTCCTTGCCCGTCTTGATTCGCCTGGAGAGCGAAGAGACGGACGATTGTACGGAGTTCTCGTTATCGCTGTCCATTGTATGGTAAAAGAGGGGGTCCAACCGTTTGCAAAAAAACAAGAGAGGAGTTTATCGAACCGCCAAACAAAAAATAAAGGACACTGTGTGGACTGGCTTCACCTCTTTCAAATCTGCCCGTTGGAGAGAAGCTCACAATCAGCAATTGGAAGGCCCTTTGAATTGAACCGCCGTAAGTTCTCTTTGGTGGCGGTTAAAAAGAGAAGGGGGCGCTAACTTTGGCGGTAAGAAAGAAGAAAAAAGCAGTTGGGAAAAAGAGGAAAGAGAGAGAAGAGAAAGAGCTTCACAAACCAGCAGACTTTGCCTGTGTTTTTATATGTGTTTGTTGTTGTTTGTGTGTTTGTTTTGGTATTTGCCGCCAGGTGGTTTTTTTTGTTTTTTAAATAGAAAGTTTTGGTGATGTTTTTCTTTTCTTTCTCTTCCAAAAGAAAACAAAGGAAAAATCTCAGCGCCCCACCCGCCAAAATATGAAACTTCCGAGGGTGGTCGGATCTTTGTGATAACCACCCCCTCCCTCTCCGATAGTAAGGAACTATCTATATATATTTATATATATATATACTTACTCCACTCCACACTTTGATTCAACTTTTTTACCATTTTTTTCCACGACACACATGCTACTCCATATTGATCCGACATCACGTGTTCTCGAGAGGACGTTTGGGTCCATCCTCGACGACCCAAAAGAGACAATAAGTCTCGACGTCATCATCTACCTCTTACGAAGCGTAAAGCCCAAGCTAGACTCGGTCATTGACACATGTTTCGAGCCAACAAGAAATGTGTCAAGGAAGTTTAGAGAGAAACTAACAGCCATCCATACACTCATTGACAAATTGAAAACAATCAACCAAGAAGAAGGAGAACGTGCCGAATATATCCTGGATAAGTTGATGAGTAGGAACCAGATGGATAACATGATGCAAGATCTGAGTGCGGCTCTTCCAGCGTCACGGCATACCAGTGTTGAAACAGTGGCCAAGCTGGAAGAATATGTCAGTCTAAATGGGGAGACTCGGCTGTTAAGAGTGTTTATGAGTGGGGATTTCCAGGAAACTATCACACATTACTTGCGACAAGTTGATTCACTTGTTCAAACTACAATATTTGCAATGAAAGGTATGACGGAGTTCTTGAGTGACATTATGGTACATGTCGATGACATTATGCTGCTTATTGCCAATGGCGATCCAAACTTATCTTTAAATGATGATCTTACTCAGAATGGAGAGTCGTCGTATGACTTGTCTTCCATCGATGCACGTCTTGACAAGCTCGACTTGGAAGCTACACAATGACAAAACTCGTTTTTTCTACAAAACACTCAATTATAAAACAAATTGTCTGTCAAAAAAAAATAAAAAGGAATCATTATAAACGTTTGTTTGTTTTTGTCATGCCTCTTCTTTAATGTACACCCTGTCTGTTCTGCGCCAGACTTCTTACCCAAGGCTGATGGAACTTGTTAGCATCCACAATCTTCTCCAAAATGTCGATCCACTGTTTCTTCAACTCCTCCGTCTCGGCGTTGAAAGTGATAATCTCACCATTCTTGAACTTCAACTTGAAGCCCTCATTCATTAACACCTCATCAGTGAAGTTTCTTGACCCTTCTATCTTCTTGGTCTTCTTTCCATTATGCATCACATCCACAACCTTGAGCAAATTGATTAATGCCCTTGGCTTCTTGGAATCTTCATGGTGTGCTGTTAATTTCGTGCCATCAACCTTAAAGAAACGACGCTTCCACAAATCACAATCACCACCTTCCTGGAACAGATAACCTTCAAACTTGGTGTTTGATTGAGCAATTATATGATCAGCAATAGTATCAGCGATCTTAATCGAAGGAGGTAATGTCTCCAGTGGTGATGTTCTTGGAATGTAAAGCATAGTCACTCCCATCTTTGCAATCATATGAGGTGACATCTTGTACTCTTTACCATTCTGTGTCTGTGTAGCCCACTCGTTAAACAACTCAATAACATAGTTTTGTTTCTTTCCAGTGATATCGTTGTTTTCGGTATAGAAACTGATCTTGTTCTTACCAAAACTTCCATCATTAGCAAATTTGTGATCCCAACCATCGTTAACAACTTTCCGTGAAATGAACCCCTTTTGAACCTTATACTTTGGTTTGACACCAATCATACGGCTCAATCTGTGGTTCTTCAATGGAATCTTCTCATATACTTCAACAAGTTCGTTTTCTGGTCTGTTATATGTGATCTTGAAAGTGAAATGCAAATCAGTAACATCTTCTTCAATAGCCACTTCGAATTCCTTATCAATCTCAACATCACTCATAAGATCCATCTTTGGAGTTGAAATGGTATGTTTCCCATTATCCAAGTATAACTTGAAAGTAGCCTTGTGATTCTTGATCTGATCCAACATCACACCATTTAGATTGTTGATGTGGATATACAATCGACCTTTGTCTGTAAGTGGAAGACCCACGGCATCGGTCCCTTGGAATAAACTCATACGAGACTCTTGCTTGGTCAAGTTGTGTTCACCAATCCTGTAGTTCT
The DNA here is from genome assembly GCA_030563225.1 of Petasospora hungchunana. Lineage (NCBI taxonomy): Eukaryota > Fungi > Ascomycota > Saccharomycetes > Phaffomycetales > Wickerhamomycetaceae > Petasospora > Petasospora hungchunana. The sequence goes on along the minus strand of JAKUBL010000001.1, from coordinate 110,778 downwards.
CCGAAGCTGGCTGACTCAAGACACGATGAGAGTTGATACTAGCTTTTCTCCCTTGCATTTGATTCAGATCAGTACCACTCAATGCAGTCAATGGTGTTCTCACTCTAGCTCCTTGTGGCTTGTGTGGGGAGACTGAAGCAGGCTCCTTTTTCACTCTCGTTTTCGTGTAGACCAGGTTGTCAACTTCAGGAACAACAGGCTTTGAGAAGTCTTCACCTTCAAGAATGTCTTTGCCAATAGCACCAGATGCTTTCTCAAATTCTTCACTCAAATCATAAGCCTTACCCAAAGAAATACCAGAGATCAATCCCTGGCCAGAAGGCTTTGGTATAACTGGTCTTGGTGTGATCATCGTCTTCATGTCAACTGTGAATGGATCAACCATAGACTTCACCTGAGGAGCAACAACAGCTTGAGTTGGTACCATTGGCGCCCCGAGTGGCTCAAACAAGTCAGCTCTATAGTCGGAAATATTGTGTTGAGAGTCAAACTCAACATCAACGCCATGATCTTCCTGTTTTGTCACAACAACTTCACCAATAGCAGATGAAGATTTGACATAACGAGTCTCGCCATTTTGTGTGGTCGTTGCCAAAAGATCCTCGATCTTTCCAGTATCAACCGATGGTGTGCGACTCTTTGATTCAGCACTCAGGATAGGTTCATTGGATCCCCAAATAGCCTTTATATCGTCGGTGTTCGGGCTCTTCACATCACCAAGTCTCACACTGTTATTGATTTCGTTGGATTGTGAAACATTCCATTCTTTGAAAGCTGTACCAAAGTCAGAGGAGTTGGATATGTCAGGAAGTGCAATTCCTGAAGAATCAAGAATGTTTGAGCTGTTGGTCAATGAATCGTTGAAACGACGAGAAGATTCCAAGTTGAGAGATGTGTTTCTGGAATCAACTCTGATGAAAGAAGATTGTGATACTGATGTCGCAACGAATGAATCTTCCTTCAATAAACTCAATCTCTTTCTTTCGTATGGCTCTTCCTGCTTCAACTGTGTAGCATCCAAAGTGATCTTCTCTCTCGTGTTGGTCTTTGATCTTCTGGTACTTAATCTTCTCAAAACATTCTCTGGAGCAGGAACAGTTCTGATACTCATCGATCCAACACCATACTGTCTCTGAGGTGAAACTGGTTTTGGGAGACTGTGCCAAATGTCAAGGTAATCAGTTGGTGGTGTAGAAATGATAGAATCATCATCCGGAACCTTATCACGGAACAACATACTGTCAAACGATGGCAAAACACTCTTTTTCTCCTCTATTGGTGATGGCGCAAGTGTTTCACGCAGGGAACTGAAGTCTTCCCCAAAGTCAAGAACATCAGTTTGAACTGCAACGTCAACTTCTTGAGGAGTAGTCTGTGTCAACTCTGAAACGGTCTCAAGTGGAATCTCTGTCTTCTTTGGAACATCAAGGGGACCTTTCAACATAGGAGATGGAGCAAGTTGGCTGCAAGATGGTATCTTTGGTGTGTTTCCAACAAGTTTTTTCTTCGTCTTTGGAGATGGTGATGGTAATATAGTAACCGGTTCGATGACTGCAGGCTTGATAGCAACCATTGGGGTCTCAACGGTCTCCATCACAATTAGCTCCTCATCCTCAAGATCATCCAAAATGTTATCTTCCGACCCCGAAACAGTCACAGGAGTGGTTCTGTAATCCTCATTCATACGATCAGAACTGTTGAACAACATCGTTTCTTTGAACTCCTCGGCGAATGAAGACTCAGAAGCAATCTCATCATCATTGAGAAGAGGGGGGCGTGGAAGAAGCAAGTCCTCGATTAAAACGTCAGATGTCTCTGTTATCACCACTGGCGAAGAGTTTGCTAGAAGACTCTCGTGTTCAACTGAAACCTCTGGCATTGGATGAGGAGAAAAGTCGCCTTCAACAGAAGAGGAGATGGAATGAGCATCTGAACCGTCCACTTCAATAGTTTCCAACACTAGTGCTGCTGGTAGTTCCTGCTCCTCTGCAAGAAGATCAGAAACTTCCGGTTGAGGTGTAGTGTCCTGGTCTTCCTCTGCCGTGGTAGACTCGGCCTGAGGAATAGCATCCATAATGGACTCTCCTGTTTGCTCAGTGTTCTCGACTGTCTTGATAGAAAGGGGAATTGTGTCGGATGATCCTGGAACTGTCTCAGGATCAGGAATTTCCTGCTTGACTTGAATTTCCTTCTTTGGACTCTTGCTGAAAGAAGAAATGAATGAATTGATAGACTCACTGAGAGACAATTTCTTCTTGTGTGTCTTGATTGGGGACTTCAATGGTTCGTCCTGCAAAGTAGAGATGGAGTTTGAAGAAGTTGGTTCCTTCTTGATGACCTGTTCAATAGGTTCACTCTCAAAGATATCGGTGGCAGATGCATATGAGTCAACAGTGGATTCAGCAACACTGATCAAGTCTTCATTAATCGGAAGAGTGGATGGATCAACATTTTTCATACCCTCTTCAAGAGTAACTGGAGCCTTGGTAGTCGCAACCATCTCCGTGATCAACGCTCTGTCCTCATCCCTTAGGGAGTTGTTTGAGTTCTTTCTCTTCAAAAGTGGATCCAAACGAAGAACAGGGGCAAACTTTTCTGTGTTTCTCAAGTCCTCTTCGAACAAGCCAGCTGCAGCTCTAAGTGCATTCTCCTCCTCAATATCCTGTTTGCTCTTGATGCTGAGAATAAGGTCTTCCTCCTTTTTGGACATTGTAGATCTAAGTGGACTACCAGAGCCACGGTCAATCTCATCCTGCTGAACTCTCTTTGAAACATCATCCAAGTCCAAAACAAGATCTAAACGCTCTTCAAGAGTCATTGAATGTGCTTGAAGTTCCTCTCTTGTCAGGTTGAGTTCTTGCGAATCATCATCGCTAGAGCCAATAGCAGTATCCTTTTGAGGCGACGGTGTGAGGACCTGATGTTTTGGTAGAGGCGGAGGGAGTGGGTGTTGAGTTGGTTTGAGTTTCCCTTCCCAGTTGGATTCGAATGTGTCATCTGGTGTGTTCTCCATTGATGTGTATGAGTTTTCAGGCGTCAACTCCTCATACTCGACGATCTTTGGTGGTGATTGTTCGAAGCACACCGATTTCTTGGATGGTGAGTTATCTCTCGTTGCAGGAGCAGAAGATCTAAAGCTAGATGAGCGACCAACATTATTAGAGAAGGTCCGTGATAGAGAAGAGTTGGCAAGTTGGCGTGGACCAGACAGTTTGGATGGTGTTCTGTTGAGCCTTGTGTTGAACTCCAATTCGTCAAAAGATGGAGCTAGAGGAATTGTCTCCATGACGTTCTCTGTAGTAGTGTCAATTGGCGCCAGTGTCAAAGGTTTCAAATTGAGTGGCTTGATTGGAGTCTCATCAGAAACGTTGAAGCTGCCGTTGATGTTGCAAGAGTCCTCGTCAAAGGCTTCAAGGGACGTTGTGGATATGTTCTTATCGATGGCCTGAAGCAGATCTGTCACTGAGCTGTTGACACTCTGCATGGCTTGTTCTTTGATGGGGGTGGAGCTGGACATACCCGACTCTTGTATGCTGGTCATCTCAGGAGAACGAAAACGGCAGTAGCAATATCAAGTTCTGTGGTTTGGATTGTGTATAGTATGAAGAGAGGTTCAAGGTTCTATGTGTTTATGACGGACCGCCGAGTTTTTTGACTTGTCTTGTGGTGGTTTTCGGGTTTCTGTCAATGGGCTCTTTTTTCCTTGTTTTGTTTACTTGTTTACTTTTCGCCCGATGTGGGAATGTGATGTTGCCAGGGTAACCTTTTCTTCGTGTAAAGTCGCGAATCACAAAAGAAGCGCCACAAAAGTCACGTGTCACTCAGAAAGGCTGATTTGATTTTTGTGATTTTCTCTGACAGGTTCTTTTGGAAGTTCTCCATGACAGCCGAAAAAGGAGGCCATCCAAAAGAGACCATCCTATATCTGCCATATATTTGTGGGGCTATTGGCTGGAAGGGGATCTACGGCCATTCCGGTAATTTCGGGAATCAGCAAATAAGAATGTTCAGGTATCAAGGGGAGAGTAGATGCGACTAATGCGCAAGGTTACATGAATGCCTTCCTTGTCTGGGGTTCACCCGGGGAAGGTATGTTGGTCCTTTGTAGAACACCAGCAACTAGTGCACAACTCCCCAATTGAAGAGCTGGTCTACTAATTAAGGAAGTGTGTACCTCCGATAAAAGACGTTAGACAAGAGCGGTACAGGGAATTTGCTCAAGCCGTTGAGTCAAGGTCGAGATGGAAGTCCCGCTTCGGGTTCTTAAAAAAGAAAAAAGGAGGAGCCAACATTTTACAGGGATTTTAGCATGTCGGCATTGGAAAGGAGAGCAGCTATAATTGGCTCACGTTTAGCATAAAAGTGATCACTATGACAACCTGAAAAGTTTTTTTGATTTCTGATCCAAATCCCTGCCAATGATTGCTGCTGTACTGTGTGTATAGTTGGGCGCGAAGTCTAGAATCCGACAAGGGGCGATGAGGGTGACGGGCTCTGCGCCAAAAGGCCCAATACCAATTGTAAGCTATTCTACACAATCTACACAATAAAGTTTAGTCTCGCGGGACCTGAACAGGGTGCCACATTCAAGACTCAAAACCTGATCCAACAAGGCGCAGCAGCGTAGCAAAAAAAAAAAGGGCGTCAAAAGCGGTTGCGAAGCCCTGGCTCTCCCCGGCTGGCGAGGCCAACGCGACTCCTATTTCTCTGAAACACCACACAAGCCGCCATCTTTCTCCACTACCAAATCACACGGTCTTCTGGCTCTGAGTTCTGTTGCAGAGATCACACACACACATACAACACATATACACTGGCTCTTCGCCTTTACACAGACTTTGCAACGCTCCCCCAGCGCAGTGATTCTTCCGTGTGTGTCTTTTTTTTGTCTTGAGTGTCCATCGGCTGCACTTCTCCGGATCACCACTGTCTCCGCCATCCTCGAACCGGAAACTGGTGATTGTCGCCCACCGCCCTATTGAAAGGATCTCTGAGTTGTACGTATCCCTTCTGCCGTGTCTCTTGTGTGTGTTTGTCTGATTTTTTTTTGTGTCATCCCTGGCAAGACATTAGCGCCTGGCATTGAGAGGCTAAACGAGAGAGATCATCATATAACTAACTCGACCCCCGACACCAGCACACACTGCGCGGCGCTCCCCTTCAAGATTGAACTGGTCGTCTTGCTGCTTTCCCTTTCCTTCCTGGGAGATCATCTTTTGATTCTATGGTTACAGCCCCCCTCAACAAAAAAAGAGCAAACTCCCTCTCTCTTCATACATAGAACGCACATCCAGAAAGAAGAAGAAGATCTGCATTTTGAGAAGATTTTTTGTATTTCCTCATTATGAGTTTCAACAACCAGGACTTCTTCCTCCAGGTCTCTGACCAAGACCAGTCCAGTGGGTTCTTGTCTATTTCACCGCAAAGCTCAAGCTCCCGTTCGATTGTCAACGAGCAGTTTGTCAACCAGATACCCTCCAACACTGCTGCCAGCAACATTGGCAGCTTCAGAACCCGTTCAAGAGCAGGAACACTACCTTCACGACTTTATCCCAGCAGCTTGGGCTCTGTCCTTCCAAACTCTGCCCAGAACTACTCTCCGTCGTATACAAGCTCGTCTCGCAACAGCTTTGATCCGTCAACTCTCAACTTTGACGCTCTCTCCATTGCTACATCTTCCCCTGGATTGGAGCCGTCAACGAGCTCTTCTCAGCAAAGGACAAGACATCGTTCTGGTTCTCTGTTTGGCATTTCTGACCCGAATTCAATCTGGGGCACGGACTCTAATGGAAGCGCGAGCAGCATACCAGTCTCTCAACTTCAGCCTTTGCAGCAGTTACAACCACAGCAACAGCAGCAACAGCAGCAGCAACAACCACAACCACAACAACAGCATCAAATACTCCCTCCTCTTGGTTTAATGCCAGAGGGCTATCCACAGGGCAGAATCTCTCCTCCGAAAACTTTCCTTAACGTCCAGGACGAAAATATGGGTCGTGCTAGAGCATACTCGACGAACAATGCTCCTCTGAATGAGCCATCACACTACTTCCTTCAACAGTATGTCACACCAGAAGAGCCAAGCTCTTACCAACATCCACAGGAGCAGTTGGGCTCCATTCCAGAGATGAATACCAGACCAAGGGCTCAAACATTCCAGAACGGAAGTCCTCAACCAATCCCAATCATGCGCAATTTGCAACAGAGTACCATCAATGAAGCTCCAGAGAACCATATGAGACTTCCAACAAAGCCTGTATTGAACGAACCATTGTTGAGAGATAATATTGATCCAGGACTGTTGAATTTGACTTCAGCATACAAGGATCCTTCGTTAGGGCCAACAAATACGTTGCTCTTGGGAAACTTACCACCACATGCAACCACTTTGTACTCATTGACCAACCTTTTGGTGAATTTTGGAACGGTGTTGAGTGTTCGTCTCTTCATTGGTAATGAAAGTGCATTGGTTGAGTTTGAAAGCCTGGAATCTGCAATGAGAGCAAAAGCACAGCTTCATCATCAAGAGTTGGCACCGGGTTATCCATGTGCTACCGTCTTTGCCAAAATCTTGCCACGTCAACAATCTCATCAACTCCCTTCTCCAAACATTGTTCCTCGCCAACATGAACAACCACCACATATGTCTCATCCTCTTCCTCTCCAGGTGCCAGTTCCTCAACCGAAACAAGTTTCACAACCACATCACCATCAGAGTACTCCGGAAATCCATGTTGATGAACCTCTGCAAGAGAATCTGAGTGTTCCAATCACAATCACCTCTGAGCCACCAGCTCTTTCTGATCTTGTCAAGGATATGTACTACTGCATCCAACAGATGGGTGTTGATACCAAATCTGGTCTCATTGAGAGCTCCATCAACAATGCCTTGTCATACACTGGATTCGACACAGAACTTGGTCCACTTCCAGAACCATTGGTGCTTAGACAGTTTGATGTCCCTAAATTACGTGAGACGAGAAAACAGATTGATTCTGGAGCTATGGATGTTTTGGAGATTGAAGAAACCGCTGTTGCCATGCTTGACGAATTGCCTGAATTGTCGAGTGATTATTTAGGTAATACTGTTGTTCAGAAGTTGTTTGAATTTTCTTGTCCAGCTATCAAACATATCATGTTGAAAGAAGTTGCTCCATATTTGGCACAGATGGGTGTTCATAAGAATGGTACTTGGTCTGCACAAAAGATGATCACTGTTGCCGATACTCCATTGCAAAAGCTTGCCGTTTCTGAATGTTTGAAACCTTATTGTGCACCATTGTTCAACGATCAGTTTGGTAACTATGTCATTCAATGTTCTCTCAAATTTGGTTCACCTTGGAACAACTTCATCTTTGAAGCCGTTTTGGCCAAGTTTTGGTTGATTGCTCAAAATAGATTTGGTGCAAGAGCAGTGAGAGCATGTCTTGAGAGTGCTGAAGTGATTCCTGAACAAACTGCATTGATCTCTGCTGCGATTGTTCTCCATGCTGAACACCTTGCAATCAATCAGAATGCTGCGCTATTGGTTACTTGGTTCTTGGATACATGTACACTGCCCAACAGATACACGTTGTTGGCTCCAAGATTGGTTCCATATTTGGCCCAGTTGTGCACAGACAAACTTGCCAGCTTGACCATTTCCAAAATTTTGAACAACCGAAGTGAAGTTGAAGCAAAGAACTTGATCTTTTCCGCATTGTTTGGTACTTTGGGCAATGATACAATCCCTGAAGTGCTCACTCAAATCTTACAAGACAATGCACATGGCGCCTCGTTTGTCTATAAGGTACTTTCGAACCCACAGTTGGAACCTGAATGGAGAAAACATATTATCAGTCAAGTGCGTACGTTGTTGTCTGAGTTGAATGTGAGTTCGTTCCAAGGATACAAGAAATTAATGGATGAAGTTGGAATGAGAAGCGATCATCATCGTCACAACAGAAGTCAGTCCAATGGAGGTTCTTCAAGAAATAAGAACAGACAGAGAGCGTCTCCCCCACAGGCCAACTCTGCTTCTTCCTCTGGTGCCAGACGTTCCAGTAACTTTAGACAGCCGTCACCTCCAGTTCAACAGCCACCACCACCGCAACAACAGCAGTTTGTTGACTATGACTACCAACAACAACAACAACAGCAGCAGCAGCAGCTTCCGATGTTCTCCGGTATGCCACCGATCTACAAGACCCCATCGCAACAGATGTACGCTGGCGGCGCGCCAGAGATGTTCCCGTTTGAAGGAGTTGCTCAGGGAGACGTCTACCAGGGGATGAGACAGTACGGGCACTACTGAATGTGTCAACCATGTTAATACAGTAATGAATCTCTATGTTTAAGAGACACTTCGTAATCGTGTATTATATTCATCTGCGCCCGCCACGGTTGTATCTGCGGCGGCCACCGTCCCGGTCCCTGTACTGGCCGAAGTTGGCGTCCTGGGCCCCTTCAAACTCCCTGTCGTTCTGGTCCCGGTTGTTCTGCTTTCTCTGTGGTGCTCTCGGAAGGTTTTCAAACGCTGCTGGCCCGCTTGGAGGGGCGCTCCCGGCGTCTGCCGGGCCTTCTGGGGTGGCCATCATAGGCGGCATTGGGAAGCCCGGGGGTGGCGCAATCCCGGCTGGCAGCGCTGGCATCATCGGGAGTCCCGGGGCCAGTGGCTGTTGCTGCTGTTGCTGTTGCTGTTGCTGCTGCTGCTGTTGGGGCGGCTGTGGCATTCCGCCCATCATCAGCATCGGCATCATCTCCATCATCGCCTTCTGCGGGTTGTACGTCACGCGCAGCTTGTCCTGCTTGGCGCAATACATCGTCCATGTCAGCTCGTTGAAGCCGTAGTTGAAGTACTCAGACACGTCGGCGCCGGGCTGTCTCCACGGCTTCTCCTTCAGGTCCTGCAGGTTGATCGCCGTGATCGGCTTGCCGTCGTACTCGCCCACCTTGTTGATCTCGATGCCCGGGACACGTGTGATCGAGGCCTCTGTTGTCGTTGTGGGTTCTGCCTTGTCTCCATCGGTTGTCATCTCTGCCAGCGTCTCCGGTACGACCCCGGCAGCAGCCTGTGCATCTGTAGACGTTGTTGTCGTGCTCACAGCGGCTGGTTTTGTCTCTTCTGAGCCAATGATGAACTCAATGTCAGAATCTGAGTCTTCTTCGTCTTCGTCTTCTTCATCATCTTCTTCATCTTCATCATCGCCAGTATTTTCTGTTGCAGTCTCCGGTTCTGCACTCTTTTCTTGTCCAGCCGGTGTCTCCGTTGTGTTCTCGGCAACAGCTGAGTCGTCTCCATAAAGAAAAGCGTCGTCGTCCTCTTCTATGTTTGACATTGTATTGTCTGTTTGTTTGTTTTGTATGTGTGTGTGTGTATGTTGTTTGGTGTGGTTCTGGATGTTGTTAATTGTCGTTTTTCTATGAACTGTGCGAGGGCACCCTAACCTTTCCGCATTTGTCATGCTACTAATTCTGTCTTTCTTTATCAATAAATAAAAGGTCTTTTTTCTTTTGACTTAAATACCCATCTCTTCAGCAATTTCTCTCGCAATTGAACTCTTTTGGACAGCCTTCATAAGACTGGTCTTCCCCTTTATGGACTTCCCTGGGGAAACTGAAGAAGAAGGTCCACCAACTTTATAGACCTTATCCGCATCTTTTGGAAGATTCAAGATCCAACCTCTTGATGAAATAATGTTGATGAAAGCCTGAAGAGTCTCCAACTTGCTGATAGTATTGACCGACCCGATGATTATCAACTTCTTCTTCGATCTGGTGATGGCAACATTGAGTCTTCTCCATTCTTTCAAAAGAGATCCAACGTCATTACGATTGTTCGACTTGACAAGTGAAATAATAACACAATCTTTGTCACGTCCTTGGAATTGATCGGCAGTGAGCATCTCAATCTCTTTGCGTGCTGCAAACTTGCGGTAAAACAGACGGAGTTGGGCTCTGTAAAAAGACATCACACCAATACTCTGTTGAGGAACACCACATTTCAACATTGCTTCCACAATCTGATATACCAATTCGGCCTCTTTTTGGTTTTCGATGTTTTCCTTGATACTCGTTTCTTCGCACCCACCGACATTGTCATGATTGATGAAGATGACTTTCCGCTTCTCATCGAGAACAGTTTCGAGCCATCTGTTCTCTGAAACAGCTTCATTATCAAAAAGACTTTGAAGCATTTCCATCTTGGGAACGTTGAGGGATTGATTTGCAACCTCCTCTGAACCACACTTGAGACGTCCTTCATAGATTAGCGTGTTCGACAACAACATAATGTCACTGCACATTCTGTACTGATAACTTAAATCCACAACCGCTTCAGGATGTGCTTCACTGAGCATCTTGAACAACGAACGAGATAATCCACCCTTGGCTTCCGGGTTTTGGATCAATGGTGGTAATTGGTAATGATCACCAACCAAAACAAACTTGTCACAGAATCTTAAAGGTCCAAGACATGCCGGCATAGAAACCTGTGACGACTCATCAACAATACAATAGTCAAATTTCCTCTGGTTGAGCACCCAGTCTCCAATCCCCAAACACGTCGTCGCAACAACTGGTGGGTCAAAGAACACTTCTTTTAAATCCTTTGATGTGTTGATCTCCTTGTTATGAGGCGAAAACATGCGAACTTCCTGATGAATTCTAGATTCGGCACCAAGTCTTACAACACCAATACCATCATCTTTGATCTTCATTAAGATGTTATCAACAGCGGAATGTGTATAGGAGGTGAGAAGAACTGTCTTGTTGTTCTTAACGAGGAATCTGATCAATTGGGCAATAACAGTCGTCTTACCAGTACCTGGCATTCCCAACAACAATGCAAAGTCATTGGCAGAGAGAACCTTGTCAAAAGCTTTGATCTGGTCATCGTTAAATGAATGTTTCTCTCCCATATCATATGGTAATGGCTTCTTATTAAATGTCGGTTTTTTGCCATTGACAATGATATCTCTTCTCTTCTCATCACCACTCTTCAAAAACAAGTTCAAAACATTGTACCTTGCGAGTTTCATCCCGTGAAACATCTCATCCTTATCAATTCTGAACGTCAAACTAGAATCAAAGTCCTGTGAATTCTTCAATGGTTTTAAAACCGTCTGGAAAGTCTGGTTGTTTGAAGAATTAAAGTCCTTTCCCTTCATGTTATTATTCTTCAATCTTCTGTTTGCACTCACAATCACAACGTCTGGACGAACGTTGATGATGAATCCTGAACAAAGAGCATAGTGACCACGTTCGTCACTGATGATGATTCTGTCATGTTTTGTCAATTGTGAGACGTTCATCGGTGGAAGACCAGCATCTGACGTTCTCTTAAAAGTGTAAACGTACGACAGATTCTCCTCTGTTTCCGTGCCGTTAGACTCAACCAACATTAAATTGGACAAACATTTACCCGAAGTCTTCTCACGGGTTGTGCTGTCAATTAAGAAAAGGTCCCTCTTCAATAAATTCACAGTTCCTTCCTCCTTGGTAATCAAGTCGTCCCAGTAATTGAAAAACTCAGAATACTTTTCGTTATTTAAGTGGTCTGTCATGTTCGTGAAAACACCTGGTAACAAGCCACTGTTCTCTTCAGTACCATTCTCCACAAGCTTATTGACAGTCATACACTCCTGTATGGCATAACAACGATCGCACTGTGATTGTCTTGCAAGATCTGGAAGCTCTCTTGAGCCCTCTCTCAAAAACTGAGACAGTGTGTTTCTCAACATCATTAAGTCCTTGATTTCTCTCTCGTTGATCTCATTCTTGGTAGTCTCTCTGAGTTTTGTGTAAACAAGCATGAAGAAGTTCACATCCATCTCATACCTATCCTTCATCAACAAGGTATAGAGAGCTGCTTGGGACTTGTGTGCAATGTGCATCTTTGCGCCGGACTTCAACTCCATAGGTACAGCAAACTTACCTTTGTTGTTGGAATCACTCAAGTATGCCTCAATTGTAACATCGATGAGTCCTCTTAATCCATAGATCGGCGACCAGATGTTTTCTTCAATATCAATGACATTACTCGTAGCGAACAATGTACGTTCTTTTTGTCTGTTGATACGAACTGATGATGAGACCTCAGGACGCTCCTTCACGTAGAGATCGAACCAAGTCTTGATGTATGGAAGATGTTGCTTCACCTGAGCTTTGATGGATTCCTTTGTCTCCTTGATAGACAAGATCGGCAAGATCTGCAGATCCAATTCCTTCTCCATCAGCCTTTCCATGAAAGAGATTTCACAGTGATGTTCTTCAAGGACCTCTTGAAATACGCGGTGAACAATCTCACCAACAATCAAGTAGATGTTCGACTCACCAGGAATGTCAATTCTGGTTTTGAGTACGGATCTTCTGATACAGTTGATGGTATCACTGACAAGGGTTGCGGAGAGTAACAGGTCCGGATTCCAAATCAACATGTTCTTACTGTCCTTGTCAACAAGTCTCCAATCCTCACCCACGATATGAACAACGTCTTTGGTATCGATAGATAACGTCTGCCAAAAGTCTCTGATAACAATTTTGGAGATAGTACCATCTCCATCCACAACTGTGATGATCTTTTGTGGCTTTTTTCTGTTCTCAACAATGTAGAAACTCTCAAGGACACCCTTCACTTGGAATCTATGTACACCTGGTCTCTTTACAGCACATCTTGCCAAATTGACCTCTTCTCTCCTGAAACTTTCGACTTTTGTATCCGTCTGTTCAATGTCTTTCTTGAATATCAAATGGCCCTCCCTATCAACTGTCTTGATGAGACGCTCTTGTGTTGTAAGCTTTGCTTGCGATTCTGTAGCCTGCGTCTTTTTCAGGAGTATCATGTCCAACTCACTATCATCAAAATCTGAGAAGTCTTCAGTATCATCTTTGTCCAGAGTTACTGGTTTCGTAATGTTTGTGATCACTGATTCCGTTGTGGCCTCTGTTCTCTGTTCACGAAGGATATTTTCGACTTCAACCTGAGTATGGGTCTGGGTCTGAGTCAGAGGTTTCTTCTCCAGAACCTTATCCAATTCATCCATAAAATCTTGACTGAAATCGTCACTGAATACATCACTTGAATCTTCGAGCTTCTTCGGGCTCTCATGTTTCTCATCATTCTTTGGTTCAACTCTATTAATGACAACAGGCTGGTTAAGTTTCAGATCTGGAGCTTTAGATGGAGTCTCATCAGCAATAGGAGTGGTCTTTATGGCAGATGTATGTATGAATGGATTTGCTGATCGAGAGAACCCGCTCTCAACAGTGTTGATCAAGCTCGCAATGTCGTTCTTTTTCATAGATCCTGGACGAGTCATGGGCGTAGTGAGCCCGTTGAGTGACCTAAGGAGTCTCTTCCTCCCTGTGAATGGCCTCGAATTGCTTGATGGGAAGGATCCGGCCTTGTGCGCTTGGATTGTCTTGGGTGCTTCAGGGGACTGCTGGGTAGAGAAGTTATCGTAGTTTATGCCATCGTATTGGTGTGGTAATGTCTTTAGTGGATTCACCGGCGAGATCTTGATCTGCTGGAACTCTTCTGGTGAAGATGGAATGTTCTTATTGATTGTTCTTGATTGTCGTGGAGTTGGAGCCCAGTAGACACGATCATCAGAGCTGGGACAGTTCCTCAAGTAAGCCGAGATTACATTCTGCGGCGATGGAAGCTCTTCTGTGGGTGATGGCTGTGCATTCTCATCCGGCTTCAACTGCTTCAACGGCGTCAACGTGGATGAAGAGCCGCTTAGCGTATTCGTAGGGCCAAACATGTACTTTGTCCTTAGTTTGGTGGCGGTTGGGACAACTGGCCCGTTTTCCTTCTCATCTCGCGGGCGCTTCATCTCCTTTTTCGAGTCTCTGCTCATCTCGATGTTTCTCCTTAATAAACACTTCTCCTAACGCTCTAATTTTGATCGACGGTTTTGTGATCCTTCTTTTTTTGTTAGTTTTTTGAGGTTTTGTTCGTGATGCCCTTCTGTTACTTTTACCGCGTTTGTTTTGGTTGGCGAAAAGTGGCGCTCGCCAGTTTGACGCGTTCTGGCACAAATATTTGCCTGATTTGGTAATTTGCGGAGTTACAAAAACTACAATCGCGCCAAAAAATGGCGAAACATCTTCCCCCATATAATTAGTATCTCTCTTATTTTAAAGAAACCCCCCAGAACAACAAAAAAACCTGTATACAAAATAGAAAAAAAGAAAGAATAACTCAAAAAAAAAACCCCCAGAGGCATTAACATTAAGAACAATCACAACTGTTTACTCATTATCCGGGGAGATATCACGTTCGAGAAGAGATCTGGCTTCATACTCAGCCTGGGAAGGATCCTCATCTTCTTGAAGAAGTTGGTTCAAAACCGTATTGCGTTCCAATTCTTCCAGGAAGTTCTCATGTTGATGTGTCAATATCTCATCCTCCTCATATGTTGGTGGTAATGTTGGCATCGTGTTCAAAGTGATGTCATCTTGAAGACTCTGATTCGATGATTGATATCCTGCACTTTCATAGAAATCTGGTGGGTTAATGATTTCTTCGTCGTCTTCATTGGATGACTCTATAAGTAAATCCTGACTGATTGAGTTGTAGTTTGGTAGAGGTGGCCTTGTTCCCTCTTTGACAGCGTATCCCCATTTCTTGATGTTGGCTTCGATGAAGACGTAACCGTATTGACCCAAGTTTACATGGATGGAACATGGATTGTTTGAACCGATTGTAGGGAACAAGTTATTCATCTTCATTCCTTTAATATGACCACCGATAGCCTTTTCACTAACTTTTTTACCATTTCTCGTAAAGAATATCGTCCCTGAACGAACCCTGTATCCTACTCCCACAACATCACCTTGTTCCAAACGAGGGAACGCTGTAGCTTGTGGCCCTGGCAGCCTGAAGCTGTTGTTGACTCTTCTCGATCCATTTGAGTCGTATGCAACAGAGTAATGATGTCTTCCGGGAAGTCTGAAGTAAGGGTATGGTTTCGTAGAAAGACCCAAGGAGATGGTTGTGTCGGTTGGTGAATCGACACGGAACAACTTGGCCTCAAAGTAATAGACGTCGTTAATCTTTGGGATTGGAAGATTTGTCTGGATGGAGCACTGATAGTCGAAACTTGTGAAGTTGATCTCCGTTCTGTTGTTGATATAGATGGAATCACCTGGAAGGTTCGGATCGGGAATGAATTCCCATGCCTCGATGCCCTTTTCCTGGATAATCAAATGGCTCGAGAGCGAAAGCTGTTCGTTGATAGGCGGGTGCTGTCTGATGTAGTCCTGGCCCGAGCGGTACAAGCTCTGTTCGTTTGGAGAGAGTTCACTTAAACGTTCTTCAACTTCAAACTCGTCGTCAAGGGACCCAGGTACGCTGTTCTCCAAACGCACACTCTTGAAGCCCAAGCAGCATCTGATGATGAAGTACGTCATCCCGCCAACAACCCCGAGGAGGAAGAGCCCCATGATGACCGACATGATGATGATGAGCACCAGCGTAGATGTGTCCTGTTGTTCGGCACCTGAGAGCTTGATGGGTAACGCAGCCGCCTGCCTCAGCGGACCAAGAAATAGAGCGGTCCACCTGAGCATTTCTGCTGTATATGTGTGTGTTACCTTCTCCTGGCTGATCTGTGTGTGCGTGTGGATGTGGTTGTAAAATGTGGTGTGTACGCAATAGGGGCTGGTCGCACACCACTGGGTGGAGTAGAAGAGGGATTAAGAGAAGAAGAAGAAGAAGGGGGGTGCAGAAAGATGATGAGTTCGAGTCTCTGCCTTTATAACCGCCTGTCTTTGTAAGCCGATGTATCTCTGGCTTCCTTTTTTTGTGTGTTTTTTTGGTTTTGTGTGCCTGGAAGAGTTGTAAAGTGTGATATATATAAAGAGACAAATTGCCGCCATCAGAGAGGAAAAGCGCTGATAACGTCACCGCGAAATCTGAACCTTCCCCTTCCCCTTCCCTCAACACAACTCAAACTACTCATCTCATATATATATATATATTATATATATATTGTATACCTTTACAACGATATCCACCGGAAAATGGCCCTCAACTTCACCGGTGAGCACAGAAGGCGGACCGTCAACATTGGCGGCGGGATGCGCCAGAGCCGGGCACACCTTCTTCAACAGACACAGCGGGAACGGGAACGTCGTGAACGGGAGCGTCAGCGGGAGACGGCCTACGCCACCATCCAGCGGGCGGCCAAGCGCAGGCTCGATCTGCTGCGGTTCAGACGGGAGCTCAGCCTGGAGTGGACGGCGGAAGGTGTCAAACGCCACTCCGCAGACTCGCTGGTGTTTTGGTTCAGCACCTTCTACGCTGACACCTACCGCCATACCGCCACACCGCTAAGCCAACTGGAGCTTCTCCTCACACAAGTGGGCGATCTCACACAGATCAGCATGGTGAGTAAACAAGGACTCACACGAACCGTTGCGGAAACTATCCCACACCTCAATGTCCACAATGACGACGACCTCAAAGTTCTCGAACACCTCCTACACATCGCCCAGGTCATATACACGCCACCAATCTCTACAAGCAAGCTGCCCTTCATACGGGCACTCACAGACATTTCATACCGCCTCACAGAAGATGCAGACTACTCTCTCATTCCAATGATTACCAAAGTGGCGAACTTGTATGCAAGTATGAGCATATTGGACTACTTCTCCTTCATCTCATCAGAATGGCTCTTTGGCCTACCGGGTTTCACTGTGAACTATGGTGCTATCAACAACTACCTGAGTGAAGGGGGCTCGTTACCCGATGATGTGGATACGAGACTTCAGATTCTTTCAAACCTGATTGATATGTGCAGTCATTATGATGACAAGGACTTTGTCTCTTGTGTGGCGTGTATCGTATCAAGCATTGGTGTTGCTGTTGTAACCAGATCGGAGGATATCTTGCTGCATGATGATGATGACGATGATGTTGATAATGATGATGTTGAAGGAGAACACAAAACAAACAAGAAGTTTGTTGTTGATGCTATCAACGAGTCTGTCAAGAAGTTGTACTCTCGAGAGTTTATCACATCCGCCTCTAAGATCCTCAAAGGAGATGATCTCTTTTCCGTACTGTTTGGTTCTCTCCTTACACTCAAACCAGCTATGAAATCCACGCTTATCATTTACATGATTCCAACTGTGTTTGAACCTCTCTTGGATATGGTTTTGCATCATGAGATTGTCCAAAGGTTTTCTACAATTGAAGAAGAGTCTCTTTTTGCAGTTCCACAGACTTTACTTGAAGATGTCTTTGAAAAAAATGTTTCACTTCTCAAGTATGAACTTCTCATCTTTTTGGAACTCCTTCAATATCGACTCATCATCTCCCATGACTTTGAGATGTTTTCTAATTATGGTTTCACGAGAGAAAAATTCACTGCATTGGCCATCTTCCTCAAGAAATTTGTCTTCAGTCTTATCTGGAACCATAGAAAGATTTTACAATGTTCATCCGATTTTGTTTCCAACACAAAAAGACTTGAAAATTTCTCGGATTTATGTACCAAAGTACTTTCCCAAACATATCTCAAAGATACACGACTCAAGATTTTACCAGAAGATTCATGGTTGATCAATTCTCAACGTCTTGATCTTACAAACATGTCATCAATCATCACACAATATGATTTGAAGAAAGACATCATTAACGATTCTGATTCTGAATCTATTGCATTTTTCGATTCATTATCACCAGAGACTCAAGCTCGACTAAAGATTTATCTAAAAACTCCATTCTTTATCTCTTTTGTTAAACGTGTTGAAATTTTCCAATCTCTTGTTGAAAAAGATCGTGAAAGATTGGGTATTTCTTCAACAAATTCGTTATTTTTCCCAGGGATGAGAATGTTTCAAAGAGCAACAATCAGAAGAGAACATGTATTGGATGATGCATATGATAATTTCTATAGACTTGGTAAGGCTTTTAAAGGTCCTTTGCATATTGGGTTTGTCAGTGAGAATGGTCAAGAACAAGGAATTGATGGTGGTGGTTTAACCAAAGAATTTCTAATCAGTGTTGTTTCTGAAGGTTTCAAAGGGTTGTTTGTTGAGAATTATAACCATGAGTTGTATCCTAATCCAGAAATTGGTTTGAAATATCAACGAAGAATTGATAGTGAAGATCAATTGAAGAATTTGAGTTATATCAATTTTTTGGGAAAAGTGATTGGAAAATGTCTTTATGAAAGAGTTTTGGTTAATGTTACATTTTCTCCATTCTTTTTGACAAAATTCAATGCAGATTACAAGAATTCATTTGATGATTTGAAAACGTTGGATCCAGAACTATATGGAAATTTGACCAAGATCTTAAAGTACAGTGAAGAAGAACTCGAAGCTCTTGATTTGACATTTAGTGTTGATGAAATGATTGATGGAAGGGCCATGTCTATTGATCTTATTCCTAATGGATCATCTACACCTGTCACTACTGCCAATCGTCTCAAATTTATTCATGAAGTTTCTGATTTCAAGCTGAACAAGTTGATCAGTTTACAATCGAGTTCCTTTTTGAACGGTCTATATGACATTATTGCCAAGGACTGGTTGGGAATGTTCAATCCATATGAACTTCAGATTCTTATTTCTGGGGAAGATGATATTAATATTGAAGATTTGAAGAAACATATCAATTATGGAGGATTCAGCGAGACTGATCAGACGATTATTGATTTTTGGGAAGTTGTGGAAGAGATGAGTAATGAAGAAAGATTCCAATTGATCAAATTTGCCACATCTGTTCCAAGAGCTCCATTACTTGGATTTGGTGCATTGATTCCAAACTTTGGGATTAGAAACACTGGATCGGATACATCTCACTTACCAACTTCGTCAACGTGTGTGAACATGCTCAGCATTCCAAACTATAGAGACAAGGAGATGTTGAAACGGAAATTGCTCTATTCGATCAAAGCAGATGCAGGATTTGAACTGACATGATATATATATATAGTTTTTTTGTGTAATTTGTCACAAAAAAGATCCAAAAGAAAAAATATAAAATATTGATTACGTAAGTCGCGAACTTTTTCTTTTTGGATGAGGGTTGGGTGTGTCAAAAAAGGGAAAAAGGAAGGGCTTTAAGCTTGTTCTCCCCCAAAGGAAGAATCTCTCTTTTGTGTTTTTAATATAACAAAAGAGGGGGGCTTTTTTTGCATTCTCATTTCCTGGTCACTTTCATTTGTTGCTTCTTCTTCTTCTTTTGTGTGTGAGGTCTTCTAGGCGCTTTTTGTGCACCATCATTTTGTACCCACGTTGACTCCCCTTCCCCCTCTTCTCCCCTTCAAATGGAGAGCTTTCACTTCCACGACGATGACGAGATGCTCTTCAAGGCCGGGCAGTTCGACAACACCTTCATGGGCGTGACGGACTTTCCCGTTGACCTGACACAGCAGCAACCACAACCCCAGCCCGAACATCAACCTGAACATCCTGAACAGCATCAACAGCATCAACAACCGCAACACCGCGCGCAGGAGGTGCAGAAGCGGACGCGGGCGAGCGGCGAGGTGCTGGCGCTGCTAATTAGCGAGTTCAACAAGAGTCCGAACCCCAACGCTGCGACACGAAAGCGGCTCAGTGAACAGACGGGGATGCCGGAGCGTAGCGTCCGGATCTGGTTCCAGAACAGACGGGCCAAGTCCCGTAAGATGGAGAAGGCATCTGCTGGTGAACAACGAGAAGGGGACCCTTATGCGTTTGAAAAGGGAGGTGGAGGCGTTGGCTTCTCACGTTATGACCAGATCCCATTGGGGCTCAACAACAACTACTTCTTCATCGACGCACGCAGCTTGACGGTGGGCAGCTGGAAGCGGCTCAAGAGCGGGAACCTCTCGACAGACAACATCTTCAGCGTCAAGCATTTGTCGAACCTCTCGCCGCACTCCGTCAACGAGATCATGACGAACTCGACGGATCTCGTGCTGGTGATCTCCAAAAAGAACTTTGAGATCAACTACTTCTTCTCTGCAATCACCGACAGCTCCAAGATCCTCTTCCGCATCTTCTACCCGATCTCGGCTGTTGGCGACTGCTCCATCTCCTTTGTTCAGGACGAGACCAGCGGCGAACAGCCGGGTAACTCCAGCGGCAACAATAACAACAACAACTCCACCACCAGCTGTGAGCTCAAGCTCCATCTCAGCAGGCCGCCCAAGTTTGCCGTGTCATTTGCACACCTCATCGAGCAGAACAACCAATGGTCCATCTGCGATGACTTCTCCGAAGGCCATCAGGTAAACGACGCCTTCACTGGCGGTTCGGGCGTGCCGCACGTGTTTAGCGGGCTCGAACAGTCATTGCGCTTCATGAACTCCTTCATTCTCGACTACAACTCGGCAAACGTTACGCCCGCGGAGTTTGAGCTTCCTAGACCAGACTCGAGGTCACCAACGAGGTTTCCCCTCCAATTGGACCAGCCTCATGGCCCTCAGTCCCAACAACAACAACCATCGCATGTCTTTGAAGATCACAACCAGTTGATGGAGCAGTTTGTCCATGATAACGACTTTGACAAGTTCATCCAACAGCCCGACGACTTTGAGCATTTCTAAAGTTGGGGGTTTTTTGTTGGTTTTTTAAAACGTTCTCCATATAATGACCTTAATCATATACACATACACACACACTCATTCACACCTTTCGAATAGCCAGCTATTCCATTCTTTTGTTTGTTTGTTGTTGTTTTTTCGTTTTAGGCATCACTCAATGTCTTTCATTCTCTGCTCGATGATGGCATTGATATCCTGTTGCGACTCCGTTCTCGGCATGAACCTCAGCTTCTTGCCTAGCTTCTGTATAGACGTATCGGTGACTCTTCTCTTGACAATCTGTCCACTTGGCAACACTTCAACTTCGTAATCTGGATCAATCGCAGAAGTAGACATCACTTGTGATGGAGATCCCGGTAGTGGTTCAGTCGACAATGTGACGGTGTTTTTCCGCTTTCTGCTATTGATCACCCTCTTAATCGTAGTCTCATCCTTCTCCCATCTCCATCCTTGTTCCATCTGATCAAATGCTGCAAGTTCAATACTTCTTCGAATCTCAGTATTCTTTTCCAAAACTTGGAATTCATCAACATCATTAGGTAAGAACCAATATCTGAATACTTGCAAAAGTAAATCAAACATCAATGCCATCGAAATCAAGACAAGAATAGCGGCCCACCATGTGATATCTTTACCAAATTTCCAATAAAATCCACGATATACATCATAGATCTTCGAAGTAGTATCCTTATACAACCCAGGAAGAAGACAACACCACAAGAGCCAACCTAGACAAGATATAAGAATTGATGCAACGTTCAACCATGTGATTGTATGTTGTTCGAGAAGTTGAAGTTTGAGATTGATTGTGAATGTGATTGCGGTGAAATTCAACGTTCCAATTGGATACAAAGAATTATCCCAAGTTGCAGTGAAAGCCCATAAATACCAATTGCTGAAACAGATCAAGAGAGATGTACTAGTGGCAACAAGCATCCATCCAATGAAAAGTCTCAGGTTGAAACCTTGGTGAAGACGACCTTTAGAATACAACTCAGGTGCAGCCAAAAGAGTTGCCGGTTTCAAATCTTTTTCAAACATACCAATACACAACACTGGTAACGAAGTGAATAAAGTGTTGAACATTGATAAAGACCACGGTTCATACATCGAAGTTCCTGTAAACATGGCGTTTCTCTGGAAAATACATTGGGACAGATAAAACATCAGTTCCTTGTAGAAAGTTCCCAGAACAAACTTTGAGGTTCGAATGTAGTTGTATCTTCCATGAACCAAGAGCAATTTTTGCAAATATCTGAATTGTGCAATCGAATAATCCGATGATCTCGCTGCTTGAAGTCCTTCTTTTCCTGTGATTCCAATACCAATGTCTGCACTTTGAATCATTGCAATATCATTGGCACCATCACCAATCGCCAAAGTCACGGTATTCTTGTCCAATGCTCTGATACTAGAAACCATCAACGCCTTTTGGGAAGGACTGGCTCTGCAACAAATAACAGAATCCGTCTTTGTGCACAAAGAGATGAAGATCGACATCATAGACTCATCAGCTTCAAGTTGTGCCAAAGTGGCACCATCCACCACAACAACACAATGGGCAACATTCCCATTGTCGACTTCGAGTTCGGCAGCGGTCATCTTCGCAGTCAAATCATCATCTGCGGCATCTAAAACAACCAGGGTCGAATAATCCTTGATCAATTTGCACGAATATCCAATGTTGATGGCAGTTTCACGTTTATCACCAGTCAACATCCATAATTTGATACCGGCTCTTCTCAATTTCTCAATCGTATCAGCGACACCATCTTGTAATTTGTCTTCGATGGCCGTGGCTCCCAATAAATCAAAGTTGGATTCCAATCGGCAACCAACTTCTTCAATCATTTGAGCACGTTTTACTAACGAACTCTTTGCAGAAGCGTAGTCTAATGCCCATTTCTCATATTCCCCCTTGTCAAGCCATTTGTAGGCATAGAGCAAAGTTCTCAATCCATCAGTAGAAAACTCTTCAATGTGTTGTAATGTCTTCTCAATGACATATCCTTCACTCAGAACAAGTTTGTCATTACCGATGTAATCAGAAACAGATGTGATGTTGTACCTTTTCTGGTCTCTTTTATGAAGAGATCTTCTGGACTCAGCAGCAACACTTTCAATCTCTTCTTGATCACGCTTGGAACTTTGAACGAAATCATCAATGGTCTGAACATGAGAGTTGATAGAAGTGATACCCAGGGAAGATCTTGCCAGCTGTGAACCTTTTCTTCCAATATCCATCGATTGACGTTGTTGAATTACCAACTGTGCTTCGTTTGCCTTTCTGATACTTGTGCTTTCATCAACTTCGTGCTTCTTTTGTGTAGCCAATTCTTTGCTCTTCAATCTTTCCAAGATGATATTATCGGCACCTTTGCAAATCATACAGATGCGACCATCTGGGAACTTGACAACAATCGACATTCTCTTTCTGGCAGAGGAGAATTCAACGACATTCAGCACTTCGTAAACTTCATCAACTGGGTCTTCATCCATTCCATGTGGATATGTTCTAATTGTCAAGTTTCTATGACTCTTATTGTGAACGACATAACCCATATCTCTGGCTGCAACGACCAATGCCAACTCATCTGGAGAAGAGGACTGATATTCAATCTCATCGGAATCTTCAGACATGATCTTGGGTAAACATGTATGACAAAGCGACAAAGACAAAATAAAGAACTTGGCCTTCTTAGAGAACAAAGTGTTTGGGTTCGTCTGAATATGTTGCAATAAGTCAACTGTAGTCTTGATCTCAGGGTCAATATGATCAATATCAGTGAGTGGAGAAGAAAGAGCATTGGTCTTGTTGGACAATGCTGATGCCAAACTTGGACGACCAGAATATCTTGTGTTGCTCCGGCGAATATCGATAGAACCACGAGGACTGTCGGTTGACTCAATCTGTAACATTGATTTAGGATTGGCATCAGTAAGATCATGGGACCAGGCCGTACCTGCAACGGAGAACTTGCGGAAGATCATCATGTTATCAGTCAACGTACCTGTTTTGTCACTGAACACATAACTGACTTGACCCAACTCTTCCAAAATTGTAGCAGTTCTGGCTTCACATGGAGTATTAGATGGTTTGTGATACATATCAATATCCCAATGAAGGAAGAGCATCTGAACAACTTTAATGATCTCTGTTGTCACATAGAGAGAAAGTGGAATCAATGTGTTGTACATGATGATGAAACTCATGATTGTAGCAGCAACACCAGCTTCTTGGTTGTACAAATACCATGCTGAATCCCAATATTTATCCATATAGAGTCTCTGACCCATAAATGAAAGTAAAGAAAGTGAGAGGACAACAACAACCATAAATGCAACAATAAGGTTGATCGATCTCTGAAGCTTTGGAGCCTTTGTTCTTGGGTTCTTGATTGCATTCATTCTGATCTTGGATTCTTCACCAGTGAAGATAACAAGACCGAGAAGACTGTTTGTATTTCTAATGATAGAACCTCGATAAACAACATTCTCCGAACCAAGCGGATAAGGAACCTCATCAATGATGACATTACCCTCAAAGTTGTACAAATCAGTGTTTGGATCCTCTGTAGTCACCGATGCCTTGAATTTACTCAATCCAAGCGCACTATTCACAGCAGCAGATATCTTTCTGTGGGGATTTCTTGCTTTCAAATTGGTTTCACCATCCAAATCCATAGTTTCAACAAAAACTTCATTGTCGCTCTGACCATCGGAAGTAAGCAAGATGATATCAGCAGGAGCTGCGTCATCCTGTCCAAGTTTCACAATGTCACCAACTCTCAAATCTTTCCACTTTGTCTTGTTTACTTTGATTCCAAGATTCTTGAGATAGTTCTCTTTGGTGAAAGTGTTTGGTTGTGATAATGCTTCTTCGGATGCTACTTCAGCCCAGCCACCGTTGAACTGGTCTGGATCCAGCTCCATCGTTGAGTTATAACTTGAGACTCTTGATAGTGACATACGAGACTCTTTATCAGAGATGGTCTCCTTTGTAGATATCACCTTGGTGTAGTTGTTATTCTCTTTGTTGTCTTGCAAGTGTCGTCTCCAATCATCATAGCCTTCTCTCAAAATGGATATTGTGATGAAGATTAACAAAGGAACAATGGTTGTGTATGTACCCGTTGTCGACCAAGACGGGATCATCTGCAGAATCGAAACCAATAAGAAATATGCATTGGCAAGCTTTGAGAACTGAGCGTAGAGCTGTTTGGGTAGGAACGAATAAACTGTGTAACGAGAAGATGAGATAACATTGTCCACATATGGCTTGTTGTATCTCTCATCCATCAAGAGTTGTGTATGTTTATGCGTGTGTGATGGGAACATGATATGGTCATAGTCGCCCGAGATTGTGATTGGAATCTTTCGACCTTCTTTTGATTTGCGATAAGGACGGATGTTCAGTAACAAGTTTTTCAAGTTTGTAATCTTTCTTTGGATATCTCCTCTTTTACCCGCGTATTTCGTAGACATTGTCTGATGCCTTATCCTGTCTTCATCTGATGATGATTCTTCTGAGGACAATCTATTGTTGTGTGTGGTGTTCTCGAGAAGGTCCACCGTTGAGTTTATATTGGATAGTTCAATCCTGTCTGTAGTTTGGCTCTCTTCCTTGGGGATTCCCAATTCGATGTCTTGTACTTCTGTGTGTGACGTACTTGCTTCTGTCTTGACTGCATTCTTGAAGAACAGCTGAGTACGAAGGGAATACCCTCTCTTTCTTCGGTTGTTCGAAGAGTCTTGATCACTCATGATGACTTTATGCAAAATGAAACAAACAACGAGGCGGATAGAGAGGCCTTTGTTGTTGTTGACGACTTGACAATAGAAGCGCCGCGTGTCTGATCAGACAATGAAGACTCGATCGATCTGTAGGAAAAGGGCAAGAGTTTACCAGGGTGGGGACTTGTGGGAAGCGAGTCTCTCTGTTTGAAGATGCTCTCCGCCTCTTTGAGAAGGAACTGAAAGACTTTTGTGGTGAAGCGCCCTGGGCTTTGTTCAAGGTAGAGAGAGGCCTTTTTGCGGTTAGACCGAATGAGAAGTGAAGTTAAAAAATGCACAGGCAAAAACAAAAAAAGAGAGACTCTCTTCTCTCTTTTCTCTCTATGAAGTCCTCTTGTCTGCTTTTTAGAACTGAAGAAGAAAAAAACCGCTGTTTCTTCGCCTTTTTAGAGAGAGTTTCCTTTTGCAAGGATGTTGTCAAAGTAGTTTTAAACTCTCAGACAAGGCCCATTTCTTGGCTCAGACACACAACAGCAGGTGGTGGAGACTGGGCCAGACCTTGTCGCGACACTGGGGGACTCGGTAGACCCTGATTTCAATCTTTGATCTGTCATTTTTGGAGACTTTTTTTTTTCTTCGAGACAAAGTGGACAAGAATTCCATTTGAATTTGATTGGACTCATAGAGCTCCATAAGAATATAAATTAAAGTCTCTCTCTGTCTTTCTCAACAAATAACACTCTATTTTTTTTTGAACAAGTGCCTATTTGTGTGTTGCCCTATCTTCAGTCCCCAGTCTACATCTGCCATTTTGGCACGTGCGATGTTTATGTTTTGATTTCGCGACCACAAAAGTACCGACTTTTACTATATTCTACTAGGTCTTTCCCCTCTTTTGTCCTATTAACCCAGACATATGTCCGATGTTAATGACCTGGCTAAAGGCCTTGAAGGCGTGAAGTTGTCGCCTTCAAAGAAGCTGGATCCTAACCTCAACCGTCCTTCACAAAAGTCATCCTCCATCTTCATCCAAAAGAAGTCATTCAACTCTTTGGCACCAAAGAAGAAAAAACCACAGATCATCACATCAAACAGTCTGCATTATAACAAGGATACTTTCTTCAATGACACTCCAATGTCTGTGACAGACGAACGATGGGGTAAGAATCTCATTCCAAGACAAGATGAGATCAACAAGACAAAAGGAAATGTGATCTTGAACCCACAACAAGAGAATATGGATGTTCGTTCTGGGATAATTCATGCCAAAACGGGATTTCAACAGTATGCGAAAAGTGATTCTCCTTTCAAAGATCCATACTCCAACTTGAACAACAACACCATCAAAAGAACAGGTGCTAACTTCCTTGCAAATCCGGGTTCTGCTCTCCAAGATAAGAAGATGGCTGAAAGTCTCATTGCAAGCATCGGTGCCAAAAAAGAGGCTGAAGCCCTTGAGAAGATGAAGGAGGTGAAAATTGAGGATAAAGATAGAAGAGTCAAGGGTCTTGCTGCTGATCTGTTGGATCATCAAGTTCTTGGTTTGAAGTTCTTGCGCAAAAGAGAAAAGGAAAAGCATGTACACAAAGGAGGTCTTCTTTGTGATGACATGGGTTTGGGTAAAACTTTCCAGACTATTGCCTTGATTGTGAAGAACAGTGTCGAGGATGAAGAGTTAAAAGTCTTTGACGATATCGAAAGAAAGGGATTCAATATCGTGAATAAGAATGTCCCAAAAAGAAAATTCAAGTCCACTTTGGTGGTATGTCCAGTTAGTTTGAGTAACCAGTGGGCTTCAGAGGTGAAGAAGTTTGCTCCAGGATTGCGTGTACATGTGTTCCATGGTCCAAAGAGAGCAAAAGATTATAATGATTTGATAAATTACGACGTTGTGATCACTTCATATGAAACAGTGAGATCCGAATTCAAAGCCAATGAATCGCCCTTGTATTCTGGATACTGGTATCGAATTGTATTGGATGAGGCACATACCATCAAGAACTCAAAAGCGCAGTCCACTATTGCCTGTTGCAACCTCGAAAGTACCAGAAGATGGTGCCTCACAGGCACACCAGTCCAAAACTCTGTTGATGAGCTCCATTCCTTGTTGAACTTCCTCAGAGTATCTATCTTATCTGAACCTGCTGCCTGGAAATCTGTCATGAAATCTGTTCTTGGAAAAGGGAATGACATGGCAGCCTTCGAATTATTACAAAAGGAGTTGAGCGTCATCATGTTGAGAAGAACCAAGTCGATTTTAGCACAAACAAACTTCAAACTTCCTCCAAAAACCATACACAGATGTCTAATCGAATTCAGCAAGAAGGAAAAAGAGTTTTATCAGGACATGAACAACCACTTCATTGCAAACTTGACCTCGAAATTCGAAAATGTCTACAAAATGGGTGCAAGTCCATCAAAGAGGGAAGTTGGTGAGCTTTACAAAAAAGTTGATTCCTTGAAACTTGGTAAGCAAAATCAAAGTGATGGTACGTTTTATATGGCTGCCTTGGCATTCCTTTTGAGATTGCGCCAAATATGTTGCCATTGGAAATTGCTCGTGAAAGTGAACGAGCAGGATGACATCATGGAAATGAAGAAGGCAATAAGACAACCTAGTGGAATGTCTCCATCCAAGTCTCCTTCCAAGACGAACTTCGATGTTGACCAGGAACTGGACGATATCACAAACTTCATGAATACATTGACCGTGAAAGAGACCAAGTGTGAAGTCTGTCTTATTGAGAAGGTGGGTGATGGTGAAAAGACGTGTAAAAAGTGTTCTTTGGAGCTTGAGAATGAGATGGGTACTGAGAGTGCCAAAGTGCTCAAACTTATGGAGATCTTGAAGAAGGATCCAAAGAGAAAGACGATTGTGTTCTCACAATTCACACAGCTCTTGGGGGTCATCTCCACAACTTTGGAGAAGCACGGATACAACTGTGTGATGTATGATGGATCCATGGACTTGAAACACAAGGATGCGACTTTAGCCAAATTGAGAGAAGACCGTGATACCACCGTACTGTTGTGTTCCTTGAAGGCAGGCGCTGTGGGCTTGAACTTAACAGCTGCCTCTCAAGTTGTGATGTACGACCCATGGTGGAATCCACAGCTTCAAGACCAGGCTGTCGATAGAGTCTACAGAATGGGCCAGACTAAACCTGTTGACGTCTATGAGTTCTGTGTCAAGGATACAGTAGAGGAGGGAATCTACCAATTGCAGGACACCAAGCGTGAGGTGGCAAATGCGGTTGTTGACTCCAACTACACACCTTCCGAGGCGATGAACAAGTTGGGCTCTGGTGAGCTCATGAAATTGTTTGGCCTCTTCAAGAAGTGAAATATAAACTACCGCAAGTGTGCCCCGTAACACGTAACGTAGATAACACCCGGACACCACTTCTCGCGACAATCTCACCCGCGTCAAAGAGCTCAAGCTTCTCAACCACAAAATCAACGGCGGCAACGTTCAGGAGCCTAAAAATTGTCGAAGAGTTATTTGAGAAGCGATGCCGAGTGAGTGTGAATCTCTCCATTTTGTTGTCATTGTGCTCGAAATCTTCGCCACCGCCCAGCTACTAACAGTCCCCTCCCCTCAGTTAAATCGCTCGAGCCGTACCTCTACGAGCGGCAGCTCACCCACACGTTGCCATTGGAGACTTTGAGAAACGCCCGTGTTGGTATTGACGTGAACCACTACCTGGCGAAGGTCGCCAGCTTCAAGAGAGAGCCGTTCCTTGACGCCGTCGGTGGGTTCCCTCCAACTCTGCTCTTGCACATTGAAGCCGACCTTGAGGTCTTCAAACACTACGATATCACTCCTGTGTTTGTGTTCAGCGGTATTGAGATTGTGGAGGCATACAAGAGCTGGTCTTCGAAGGACACAACCCCTGTTGAGAGGCAGAGAACAAAGTCATGGCAGCACTACCAGGCTTTCCTCCAGTCCAAGGGCAATCCCGTCATCCCTCTCACTCCCATTGAGCCATTCAGTAACACTGCCACGTACAACGCCTCCACCATCGTTGCGGACTTGATCAAGATCTTCATTGACCGTGATGTGGAGTACATCCGTGCGCCATACGTGTCCTGGGTGCAGTTGGGTTACATGTATCAAGAACGCTACATCGACGCGGTCTTCGGCCCTACGGAGACAATTCTCCTTGAAGGTGTTGACAAGTTCATTCTCAGTATGGAATTCAAGGGTGGAGAATTCAAATCCGTTGAGAAGATGCGTGTTTTGGCTGAGTTTGGTTTGAACCCCCTCCAGATGTTAGACCTTGCCGTTTCAGTTGGGTGTGACCTACAGCAGACCACACTACCTATTTACGCTGGCTTGCCTCCTAACTCCATCATTGATCTCGGTATTGACATGGCCATGAACCTGGGGATCTATCAACACCTTTGCTTGGTCTCCACAGAAGACGTTGTGGAGAAATTCCAAAAGGGACACATGGCACTCCGCTTCTCTCCTGTTTTGAAGACTGACGGTAGAGTTGATACCATTAATGCTCGAGAGCCGGAGATTCCAAGTGACCTTCATGATGTCATCGGCCAGAGACTTCCACATGAGTTCTACTTCTACGTGTCTATTGGTTTGATGAAGACGAAGATTTTGGAGTCTATTGCCTTTGACACATATGTTGAAAAAGCACCATTCGATGGTGGTGTTGTACCACAATATAGAGCACTGGTCAAGGCCATGGTCGCCATTAAAAACCACGAGATTAACTTGTTGACGCAGATCATGCATCGTTTCTACCAGTTCAAGTCCATCAAATACGTCAAGTACTTTGAATCAGCGGACACTGTACTTGAGAACAAAAAGCCCACACCAGTTTACTTTGGTGTGAACAACATTATCTCTTCTACTGGCAAGGATTTGTTCTCTCTATCAGATCTCCTTCAATCATTGAACGCTGCTGATGAGCAGTTTTTGGGAGAGCCTATCGGCAAGTCCAGTAAGCTCATCACAGGGGACCATGACCTACTTTCCACAGCCACTCTTCGTACATTACACCTTCTCGGTTTGTACTCTCCAAAAGCCAAGTTTGAATGGTCCTCTGCCATTAAACTTCTTCCAGAATTGGATCCAAGATTCCAAGAGCAATATCTTTTGTTCATTGCTTTGCTCAAGTTTACACCTTTCGCCCTTTATGAATCATTCCCTGCTTCCATTGGTGGTGGTTCACGTGTCCCAGAACCAGAATTCCGTGAGGTGCATCAACTTATTGGTCGTCTCTTGTGTTTTTTGCAAGTGAGACAAACCAGTGGACCATATGCCGGTCCAATTTCTCACGCTTTGCTCGCATTCAGATCATGTATTGATCTCATGAAGAACAACGTGCGTGAATTGTTTGAATGTGTCCTTGTTTCCTCCTTAGCAAATGGTGAAGTTGACAAGACCGCCCGTGTGAACAAACAATGGAAAAAACTAGTGACACAGATGCCATTTGCCACATCTATACCAAACACAATTCTTGCTGTTGTCGGTCAGAGTTTTGTTGACGCTGGTAGTGACAGTGGAGATTATGCCAGTGCAAAGAAATCTGTTCTTGAGGTCTTCTCCACACCTGTTTGGGGACTTTCACATCTCAATGAGGATCTTAAAAATGGTTTCACGTTCATTAGAGAGTGTATTAAGATTGCACGTTGTTTGAACGCGGCTAATAAGTCGATGATGTCGGATAAAGACAGCTTGGTGTTTGAAAAAGCTGATATTATCTGTGATGAGATCTTCAAGACTTTCTAAGGGTTCTTGGGTGTGTAAAAAGAAAGAAACGGAACCTAAAAGAGCTCAATGGCATTTGTAGGGGGGTATAAGTAGTGGTTCTAGTGTGTGTACCCCTCTTCAGTTATAAATGCCGAATAAAGAGATTCAAGGTTTTTAAACGTAGCTCAGAGACTTTGAGTCTTTAACACCAATATTAAAATATATTCTAATTTACTTAGTGTAGATTAAGAAATACTTTAAAAGCTAGTTAAAAGTAGAATAAGAAACGACTATATGGCTGCCCCTCTGTGCCGTTCTTCGCACTAGGCAGGACTTGGAGAAGGCCTCTGTGTGCCGTTTTCGCGCTAGGCAGAACTATAAATAGATCTCCGTGTGCCGTTTCTTGCTTTAGGCAGGGAATGAGCCTAGCACGATCTGTCTAGGAGGAAAGTGCACATTTTTTGGCACTGCAGATTCAAGTGGACTACGGTACGGTTATAAACTTCAATTATACTGATGTATTTTGCGACTTCAGCACACTGATACCATTTACATTAATCCAATAGCTAAGAGAAGCATATGGTATGCCTCACAAAAACTCAAAGATAATTAGACTATATATTCAAACTGAGACCAGGGCTCATAACCATTTGAGTGTCCGGTGAGCTCCCCCCAAGACCCCTTTGTCCTCCCTTCCCCTCCATATCCCCCTTTCCCCCTTCATTCCCAGGACCCCTTACTAGCCCCACTATCTTTAGTTGACC
Source organism: Petasospora hungchunana (assembly GCA_030563225.1). Taxonomy (NCBI): domain Eukaryota; kingdom Fungi; phylum Ascomycota; class Saccharomycetes; order Phaffomycetales; family Wickerhamomycetaceae; genus Petasospora; species Petasospora hungchunana. Next base: position 79,036 of record JAKUBL010000001.1, on the reverse strand, counting down.
CCACTTCTCTCCGTAGTGCTAGGGGCCCAAGCCAGCACCGGAACCACCCAGTGCCGCTTCTGGTCCTGGGGCCCATGCTAGCCCCAGGATGCTTTTATCCCCCAGATCACTCTGTGGTGCCAGGGCCACCACCCCCAGGACCCTTAGTAACTCCAGGGTCGCCACCCCCGGAGCCACTCCCATCCCCTTCTGGCCCCAGGGTCGCCACCCCCGGAGCCACTCCCATCCCCCTCTGTGGTCCCAGGGCCACCACCCCCAGGACCCTTAGTAACTCCAGGGTCGCCACCCCCGGAGCCACTCTCATCCCCTTCTGGCCCCAGGGTTGCCAGCCCCAGAACCATTTGCAACCCCAGCGGCTTGACCAAGTGCTTCAAGACAATCCTCAGCAAGATATTGTTCTAGGTACCAGCAAAACCGTGTAGCGACAACAACCTGTAGTGACAACAATGCAAAAGAGAAGGCAAGACAGGAGTGATGGATCGAAAGACGCTGTGACAAGATCGGTGATGTGATGTTCTGAGTGCGTTGGGAGAAGAGAGGAGGAGGAAGGGAGGGAGGGGGGAAAACTTTGGGGGGAATTTATTCGCACATTCGTTTTTGTGTCACTTGATCTGGGGAAAAGTAAACACATGTGAAAAAAGCAATTCTATAAGGGGAAATCGACCGGGTAACACTATTAAACAGGAATGGGCTATTGTAATGCACATTTATATCATTTACATATACATGAATACACATTAGTTTGCAAATTTTGTCCTGTTATTCTACAGCACCAGGCCAGAGGCCAAATTGGAAGGACTCGCGGTAGTGCAAGGATAATTCAGCGCGGCTTGGAACCTCCGCTGCCAACCCTCCAGGGAGCACTACCTTGTTGCTCGCCGACCACGGCGATCTACATGTTGCTTAGGAACGTAAAATCAAAATTGAACTAGCTGTGACCAACAGCTTATGAGATTGGAAGGTCACAAAACACAAACAACTGGCTTAAAATCAACGTAAGTAAGCACCCTGCGTATGGCCGGGAGGAGTCCCAAAATAGAAAAGTATCGAGTATTGGATCCGACTTAGTAACTATAAATCTCACCTACCATACGAAACTCAATCCTGGACTCACAAACGGCTAGCATCATCACCTCGAGCCTGCCAGGAATTATCCAAGGCATCGTCAGAGTTTGGAATCGCTGACACCATTTGAAGATGTCCAGGTGTTCACAGACACAAAGATTTTGTTGGCAGGAGCATTATTATATACCGATGACACCGAAGATCAGGCAGGGCGTATAATTAAAAGCCCAGAAGAAAAGAATATCGGATTCAAGGCTTTGGAAATGATGTCTGTAGTTATGGTGTCACGGCCAGTAAGTGATCGCAGCTGGTCAGACAGAAAATTGGTGCAGTCCCAGCACTTTCTGTCCACGCGAAGAGGACTTAAAAGCTAGCGATATATAAAACGGCAAACAATCCTGATATTTATGATTGTACGGCATTGTTGTTGCAACCTTGAAGACAACGAAGATATGGCAAAGAGAGTAAAAGCGGCTTTGAGGCCAACCACAGGACTTCATGCAATACCCAAGCCCACTGGTAGAGAGTCAAATAGGCCTAAACTGCGGAGGAGATCAGCAGAGAAGAGATCCCTTTGTGGAGTGAGCATCATTCAGGACTTACCACTGGAGCTTTTGGCAGAGATCGTATTGATGTTGGACGTATACAGCATTCGAACACTACTTTATGCAGTTCCCCAGATCCGTCCGTTGTTCGCTATTGTTGTCGATGGTGGTATGGAAGCTCGAGAGCCAGAATTCTTTGTGATACCGGGGATTGAAGTGTTATCACTGAGGGCATTGAGGGAGCAGAGCCTTCAAAAGAAAAGTATTCATCTGATTCTGCTGTACGAGATAATCCACCAACCGATCGATACTGACAGCGACGAAACAAATCCTTTAGAGATGCAAAACATTATCGATGGCAACAATCTTCTAGACCCTCATAACGACAAATACTCAGTTGTGTATCATCGGCAGATATACAGACCACCAACCACAAGAGACTTTTCCCCTTATGCAGATACTTTGTACTCTGCACAAATGTTGAGGCGGTATCATGGGTCTAGATTCAACTATCATCTTGAGACCAGATACCTCAAGGAGAAGCTCCAACAACCTCAGATTGTTGCTGATCGGTACTGGGGTGTTGGAAAAGCTACTATGGACATACAAGAAATTAGTGATCGGGTTCTCGATAGGCTTATGAGGAGGGTCACCACGGAAGTTGAGTTGTATGGGCGTACCAAGTTCTTTGATTATTCATTCCTTGAGCTCAGCGAACTTACACTGCACTTCACGTCTGATGATCCGAAGCGACCAGTGATCAAGAACCTCTATGCACCTCAGCTCCAATTTTTGACCATTTATTATCATCAGCACTTTCCACACATTGAGAATGTGAAAGTGTGCAGTAAAAGAGATCCGAAGAGCACAGAAGTGAACGATTACGCTGTCCTTCGACTGATTCATATCGAAGCACAACCTCTTCTACTCTCCGGCCCGCTTGCAGCTGTGAAGACTTCCTCAAGGGCAATGGAGGATGTGGACTTTTCGTTCACGCGCCGTTTCCAAGTTGTGCATGTTGTGGGTGGACCCGATGCCATCATTCGTCGCTTGAACTACGAAAACACAAAGAAGCTGTTCTGGAAAAGAGCAAACCAACAGCACTCAGACTCTGTTGAGGTTAAAATCATTAGGACACCCGTTCTCCGATCCCTCTCTATTGAATCATTTCTTCCGGACTTTAATGTTCCTATAATGGCTGATGTTAACACCTCCCTGACCTCACTTTCATTGATCTCACATGCTCCAGGATTCAACGCGTATTCCATATTTAAGGATAGATGGCGATTGCGGTACACACGCCACCTATCTGTGATTAATACTGTCAGATCAAAAGTACCAGGCGGTCGTATTTTTGTCCCAGACCACATACTGGACTTTATCGAATCTGGTGCCGGCGGGCTCTTGATAATTAAAGGCTGTAATTACTCACGAAGGGTGTACGACTCTATGTTAACAGCGGCCGCCTATACAACTTAGAGGCCTGGAATTTCTATTGCAAATACAATTTTTCTTGAGAATGAGAAAGAAAGGCTCTGATTTCTGACGTTGGCAAAGCGTTGCTGTGTGCAAGCACTTTATACAGTATATGGCTACTCGAGGCTACTAGAATTACCAATATAGCACTCGGAATCAAATATATTACTGACGAACAGTGATATAAGCTAGTCAGCACTAGTCAGTAAAGCTTCAGCTAATTCTTCGACGTATAGTCTAGACTGATCATGTTCTAGAGATCTTTAAAAGAAGGAAAACATGCATTAACAGCTCGGAAGTTATGTAAGATAAGAAGCCATCTTAATGTATATATATAGCTGTAGTTATTAAAAGGTTGCGCTGATCCGACAACGAGATTGAATGGCAAACGGTCTCATACCCAACCTGATGAAGATAGCTAAGCATGTCACTCACTCACCGCCAGCACCACCACCATTCCCGCCAGTCTCATCCGCAAAGACGTTTACTTCAGGTGGAACATACTGATCAAACGCAGGGTCTTCATCATCATGTGCCTGACCAACGGGGTTGGCATGCGGCTGAAGCATTGGCCATTCAGCAGGATCGAGGTAATCCTGAGCAGCAGCACCTTCAGCAGCAAGACCTTGGGCGGCAACACCACCCTGAGCAACGGCAACACCACCCTGAGCAACGGCAAAACCTTGGCCAGCAAGATCCTGCTGAGGCTCCTCCTGATTCTCCGCTGACTGGTCCGACTCCCTAGAGGAAGGATGAGACCAAGAGCCATCGCTAAAGTCGCCAGACTGAGGAACCTTCTGACTGTAGGAGCCCCTGCTGCCTCTTCTCTCCTCATGAGTGAAACCGCTGACGTTGAGATCAGGCTTGGATGGCTTGGATGGAGATGAACGCGTAGCGCCATCTCTGATTTGATCGCTCTTACCAGGAGACGATCTGCGGGTCTTCTTTGGGTTAGCCTGCTCACCCTTTGACTGTCCCTTGGACTGATCGACGAACTTGTTACCTTCTGCGTGACCCTTCGGATCGTGGCGTCTCTTGCGTGCCATTTTTTGTTGTTGTTGTGTGGGTGTTGACAATGGGAGGAAGCTGGGAAAGTCGTGTTTCGCTCACCTTTTATACAAGCTGAAAAAAGCGGAGTGTGCATGTATCATTGTTTTAATTAAGAAAATAGTGGTCATTCATAAGAATTCATCACTTTGGTTACAGCCATATTGCTTCGATCCACGCTGTCTGCTCATATATTCAACTTCTAAGAGTTTCTTGCTACCCCTGAAGTCCTAGGAAGCGTCGACTTTGGCAGCCAATACAGAGCAGTTATCTCATTAAAAAGTGTTAAATCATGTGTATAGTAGCTCACGAATACCTGATCTTTACAGTATCTGACTTTTTATCTAGTGACTGCACTGTAATTACAAAATATAGATTAGGGATAGTGTTCAAAAGAAAGCTGAATAACTTGACGGCGAAATCGAATTGAGCTTTGGGAACTCATTCACCAAGATCCTTAAGCCCGTCGCTATTCTATTTAATCTTCAAATTAACAGTGTTACATCTCCAAATCTTTAAATATCGCTCATCATTTCAACACGTATAAGAAGCCTAGGACCTCTCGTCTAGATGCGGGTGTCCGGGTGCTTCCCCGTATATCGTCATCGGGCTGAAACTCTTTTGTTAGGTTATTAGCAGAGGAATGTTCTCTTGGTGATATACGTGTTACTGACTCTATGAAGTTTGGCTCACAGAAATCAATACTTTTCAACACATGATGAAGGATCTAATGCTTCATTCAAACTCATGAAACTTATATAAGTCACGGCTAGCAGCTAACCGTGCTTCAACTTATAATAATTGTCTTGAACATGAATATTACATCAGAAACAATGGACGTCGGATAAGAATTAATCCATTGATCATTGATGCCACAAGCGAAAGTAACAGTGTAGTGGTTGGCTCAGGAGAATCTGTGACATCAACAAAAAATGGCCCAGGGATGTGCAAGAATGGAGAGATGAGACCAGGATGTCTTTTGCGACTTCAGCACACTGATATCATTTGCAGTAATCCAATAGCTAAGAGAAAGACATGGTATGCCTCTCAAAAACGCAAATATAACTAGACAATATCTTTGAGCTACGACCAGGGCTCATAACCATTTTAGTGTCCGGTGAGATCCCCCAAAATCCCCTTGTCCATCCTCACCCTCCTCCCCCTCCATATCCCTTCATTCCAGGGCCCCTTCCCAGCCCCAGAGCCCTTTGTATCCCGCTGTTCCCCCTGTGGCCCCAGGGTCACCACCCCCAGGGCCCTTAGTAGCTCCAGGGTTGCCACCCCCAGAGCCACTCTCATCCCCTTCTGTGGTCCCATGGTCGCCAGCCCCAGGACCCTTTGTATCCCCCTCTGGTCCCAGGGCCACCACCCCCAGGACCCTTAGTAGCCCCAGGGTTGCCAGCCCCGGAGCCACTCTCATCCCCCTCTGGCCCCAGGGTTGCCAGCCCCAGGACCACTCCCATCCCCCGCTGTAGCCCCAGGGCCACCACCCCCAGGACCCTTAGTAGCCCCAGGGTCGCCACCCCCAGAGCCACTCCCATCCCCCAGTTCCATCTGTGGTCCCGGGGTTGCCAGCCCCAGGATCCTTAGTAGCCCCAGGGTTGCCAGCCCCAGAGCCCTTAGTATCCCCCAAAACCCTTCTTTGCCGCCTCCAGTATCTGTTCTAGTTACCAGCACCCTCTCAACCTGTTGTCGTCACCAGCACCCTTTCTTGCCCTTGTCATCAGTGTCACAAACTTGTTGGGAAGAGAGTAGAAGAGAAAAGGGGGGATGAGGATCTTTAGGATTATTTTTTTACAAGATTCGTTTTTGTGTCACTTTATTTGGGAAAAGTAAACAAATTACATGGGTTGTAAAGAAGCAAAGAATACGGATATGACACTGTGTATTTTACAGCTCCATATGCCGGGTTTGGAATGACTCGACATGTGATATTGCAACGAACTGGCGCCTCTTAGTATATAATACAAGTATCATTTCTCAATTTGATATGACTTGTTTGCTTACTCGTGAAGCCAAAACCAGTGTATGCTTTCAGGTCTAGGTGGAAACCCCATGGATATTGAGTTGTGGTGACGCGCTAAACTAGAAATAACCAAGAACCATTCAATTCTTCGCTGTCTTCAAAGAAGTACTTTCAGCAATTGAATAAGACACCCTATGGGGAAGAAAATACTATAAAGAGTGACAAATGTTTGTGTGTATTTGAGGTCTGAGGGATAAGGAAACCCAGAAAGTTTATTCAACAGTTCATGGGACAGTCTGAGGGGAAGTAATTGATGACTTGGTTTGACTGTGTTGATGGAGGATGTTGAATGCTACGCTTAGGCCTCTGCGACTGTTAAGAATATTCGAAAAGAGGGGTGGTTACTACATAGATGGATGGTGAATTTGTAACTTGTAGAGAAAAAAAATGACACAAAAAACGGAAGTTGGGGCGGGGGGAAAAGCATCACCAATGTTCAATTGTAAATAGGATTGATCCGATCCCTCCACAGCAAAGTCCGAGTATAGGTTGATTGGGAGCTAAAGAGCTTGAAAAAGAGTTGATAATAATAATTTATATAAATATATATTTATATATAGATATATATATAGTTGAATTCAAATGGATATTTAAATTATTGATTGAATCCATGACTAGACAAAAAATTATTGAAAAAACTCTCCAATCTTCAAAAACTTAACACATTATTGGAAATATATAAACCTATAAACCACATTCACCTATTCAAACCATCCACAACACCCCTAAAACCCCCCATAATCATATTTAAATTCCATCACAAGGTGTCCAGGTGTGCCACAACACGTGTGGTGTCTGGATGTTTATCTCCAAAAGTGAACAGCGAAGCCACATCCTCTCTCTCTCTAACAAAATTTGTGTATTTCAAAAAGTAAATTCCCAGTTAGTTTTCCAAAAAAAAAAGACCCCCCCCCCTCATTCATATGAAACTGGTGTTGGTGACTCTGTTGACGCTTTTCAGCGTATTGGCAAATGCAGCCAATTCTGTATCCTTACAAAAGGCATTGGACAAATCTCCGGGAAACATAATCAAGTTAACCAAGACAAATTTTGAACGTATCTTGAGTGGACCTCGTGATGCTTATATTGTCTTGTTACTTACTGCTACTAATGCCCAAGTTGGTTGTGGAGTATGTCAAACGATCCAACCTGAATTTGAGAAATTGGCCGATTCATGGGTCTTTGATCATCCAAATGGTGATGGACTCTATTTTGCTCGTGCTGATTTGGCTGATGGACATCCAGAAATCTTCCAAGCATTCCAACTCAATTCTGTACCAAAGATGTACTTGTATTCTCCTACAGAGGAGAACGTGCCGTTCAATGATGGATTTGACGTTATGAACATCCCACAAACGGAGCCATTGGCTCCATATGTTGCCAAGGGCTTACAAGCCCTCATCAAGAAGGAGATTGTACTACGTGAACCCGTTCAATGGGGGTCTGCGGTGATTACTTTTATCACTGTGTTTGGTGCAGTATACGTGCTCAAGAGACAATCCAAGCTGCTGGGCTCCGTGTTGACATCGAGACCGTTATGGGGTGTCATAGCCGTATTGGCGATTCTCCTCTTCACAACGGGTTACATGTTCAACACGATCCGTAACATGCCGTTCATTACGCAGGACAAGGACGGCAGAATGCAATACTTTACCTCGGGACAGCAACAGCAGCTCGGTGCGGAGACACAGGTGATGAGCTTTGTATATGGAATGCTAGCCTTCACCATTGTGTGTCTCGTGACAAAGGCACCACAATTGAAAAATGGGTCTGTACGTCTTGGGATTGTCATCTACCTCGTTGCTGTGAATGTTGTGCTCTTTAGTGTGCTGATGTCCATCTTCCATTTCAAGAATGGAGGATATCCATTCCAATTGTTAAAGATCTGGTCCCCTTAGACAGAGAGAGAACTTCAATACATCGCCATGCGTTGCTTGATGCGCGCTTCAACATCGTGTAGCTTCTCCAACACAGCTCTGAGCCTGTTACGTCCTGTCAAGAGCCTCTCGTGTAGCTGCCGTACTCCGCCAACGGGTTGTGTAGCTGCATTCCATCGACGTAGTTTCTCTTCGAGCACTTTAAGTCTCGCCATGAGGACGACCTGGGACTCGTGGAGGGTCTGGAGGTGACTTGCGAGGGCATCGAGCGAGTCTCCGAGGACTGATTGGACGACTGGTTCCATTGGATGGACATCTTTTGCATCTCCATTGTGGAAATGGAATTGCGCAATAGACATTTTTGTTTTTTTTGTATGTATATTTGTATGTGGTGTTGGGCTTGAAAGTTTTTGTTTACTTTTTCACACAGAGCGCTTTGTATAAGAAAGAAACACACACACATCACATACAAAAGAAAAAATGTCGTCGCTTAGTTCGTTTCTCAATAGTGAGTGTTTGTATATATAGAACGATGTTATATATGAACCATCAAAACTAACACACAAAAACTACAGGAAAAGTGCTTGTCCTCACAACAGATGGGAAATGCTTTGTTGGGACACTTGAAGGTTATGACCATTCCACCAACGTCATCCTCACAGACGCTGAAGAACGTGTTGTGGTGAGGCCCAACGAAGGGAAAGACAGCATCGTCGACAAGTTGGGAGCGTTGGTGTTACGTGGAGACCTCGTTGTGAGTGTCGGGCTTGTGGATGAACAACTCGATGCCAGTATCGACTGGACAAAAGTATACGGTCAACCTCTAGAGAAGACAAAGAAGACGATACGATAAAAAAAGGGACAGAAAATACAATATATACAAACACAACAAACTTAATGACACGCCATGGTGTCCCGCAGTTCGCTTTGGAACAGGTGGTGTCCAACAATAGCACCGCCCACAACGGCCATCATCACCCAAACGTTGTACGTCATGAAGAGCAACATCATAATGTACGAGTATCCGACAAGAAGCCCGTAGACAAGCGACGTTCCCCAGCCCGGGTTCGAGACAACTCTCTGTGGAGTTGTTGGAAGCATTTGTGGTGTTCTATTATCCATCTTCTTTGCTCTGGCTCTAATGAATTCGAACCCAACACCAAGCAACGCAACAAGTAGTAGCGATCCAATGAATTGAGGGAGTGTAGAGATGTGCCATGAGCTCGAGAGAAGACACAGATTCTCATAGTTGGAGTTTAAGAGCATGTTCATTGAACATTGCGCAGGAGAATGGTGGCCTGGCATGTCACCCATATCCATTTGATGTGTTGAATGGTCCATATTTTGTGTGTTGTTGTTGTTGTTGTTGTTGTTGTTGTTGTCGATTCTTCGGTCAGATATGAATGTACAATGGCTTCAGGGTATAATCTACACTTAAAAATACCCTCTTTTTCCCAAAAAAACACCCACCTTGAACTAATTCAAAATCTGGAGAAATTAGCTCATTTCCCCCCAAACAGACCCCGAAAGGTGGTGGTGTCTGGGTGTTTTGTGATATGAGCCCCCCTCCCAAATCATTTTGTGTAGTTTTTGGTTTTTGTGGATATACATGTTGTTTGTAAAAATTTCAAATCTTGATATAGTTGTCGTTTCTTTTGAGGCATGAATCTCTCAATTCCCGCCCTCACTTTGCAAGAATCATGTTATGTAAGAAATTTGTGATGGGTCCAAATGTACCTTCCCCTTTGGGAACTCAATGGGTAAAATGTGATACATACATACCCACCTCTAGAATTGCGAGACGAAATCGTCAATGATCGCTGCAAAAAACATACATGGGTTGGGGTTGGGGTTATGGTCTGGGCAAAAAAAAAAGGTAATTTGCCTCAGGGTTGAAACATGGTAACCCCCCTCTTACTTCTTGGTTGCATACCCTCAATAGGTCGTCTAACTTTGCACCACAAAAATCCCCCCTTCAACTCCAAGAATAAACCATAAAATACATGCTAAGATCTTACTCCTCATTTCTCAGATTGGTAATATTGTCTTCTCCTTGAAACAAAAAGCCTCAGGAAACGAGCTTTTTCTACAACTGTTCGGCCATGCATAAGTACAGAGAGTGCTTTTGTGAGGCAACTGATACCAAATATTTCTAATACAATCAGCTTGTAAAAGAAAACTCAGGTTGCATTCGTTTACAGTAATACATATTTTTTCTTTGTTTGAGACCCAGAAACAGTTAAAAATGAACACCGCTTGGGGATCAGTTTTTTTCGCTTGATCCACCTAATTATTACCCCTTTGGGACGCCAATGGGCAAACTACAAAACAAAATTCCTGCACAATATTTTTGCCTCAAGACTTTGCAATGTTTCATATATAGATAGCCTCATAATGGTTTCAATGGTATAAATTCCACAGATTATCCCCTTGTTTTTGTTTCTCTTGCCTTTTCTTTGCATCATCAACCCCTAAGAAGCTCATCTTTTACAAGGCCTCTTTTATTCACTCTTTTCTTTGACCCCCAAAACAATGAAGTTCTCCGTTGCTATCATCGCTGCTGCCTTTTTGGCCTTCTCCAACGCTGCTCCAGTCGCCACTGACGATGAGACCACCACTTCCTCCACCATCGAATCCAACTTGGGTTCCGCTGCTGATGTTGAATTCCCATTCTCTGGTGCTGCCATCATCGAGGCCGTTGCTCTTGCTGAAGACGTTGCTCCAATTGTCTTGGACGATGCTGTCTACTTCATCAACACTACCATTGCTTCCGCTGAGATGATGGAGAATATTGACATGTCCAAGAGAGATGCCAATGCTGAGCCATGGTCCTGGAAGCTCTATTTCCCAGGTCAACCACTCGGTAAGAGAGAAGCTGAAGCTTCTGCTGATCCATGGTCTTGGAAGCTTTATTTCCCTGGTCAACCTTTGGGTAAGAGAGAGGCCGACGCTGAGGCTGAGCCATGGTCATGGAAGTTGTACTTCCCAGGTCAGCCTTTGGGAAAGAGAGAAGCAGATGCAGACGCAGAGGCTTGGTCTTGGAAGAAGTACTTCCCAGGTCAGCCACTCGGTAAGAGAGAGGCTGATGCTTACGCTGAGGCTTATGCTCAGGCCTATGCTCACGCTCATGCCTCTGCTGCTGCTTCCGCCGACCCATGGTCTTGGAAGTTGTACTTCCCAGGCCAGCCTTTGGGTAAGAGAGAAGCTGAGGCTGATGCTGAGCCATGGTCTTGGAAGTTGTACTTCCCAGGCCAGCCACTTGGTAAGTAAGCATACCTCTGTCTGCTATCCTTTCCTCCTCAACTTTGACGAGTTGTTTGCTGATTCCTCGTGATTTATTTCTTTGGACTTTCTTTTACGTTATTGGGCTGATGATTCTATCTTTGGATACTGCCTTTGGATACTGCCTCTTGATTTTGTGAGATCTAGTTTTCTCATCATTTCTTTTTTTTGAATTAATACTTATATTTTTTTTTGAACATGTTTTTGTAGCTCAATGGATTCTTTTATTGTTTTTTTGTGATCTTTGGAAGTTGACACAAAAATGCGACTAATTTGGAAGAAGCCCCCCCTGCGTTTGTATCAACAAACAACAAATTGTAATATAACATGGTGGATAAAAGAAACGAAACATTGGATTAAGATCAAATAGAAGCATCAAAAATAGTTGACAAAAGTATCTATTAGACAATTTGAAGTACAAAAAAAAAGAGCCATCATATCACAGAAAAACGTTTGACGGTACGATCTGTTGGTATTACCCGATTCGGAAATATTTCGCGCCATTATCACCAGAATTGGCATGGGGGGCTTTTTGAACTCACTCAACTTGTTTTTATCGAATGATGTGTGAGAGAGAAAACTTGAATACTTGGATGTATCCCAAACAGAAGGGAGACGATGGATAGAAACAAGATCGTTTTCCTTGTTTCACGGAAGTTTACTCCCAAACTAATCTACAAATCCGCTTACAAAAGTGTCCCCCACATTTCCGTAGTAAATTAGAGGCTTCCATTGACACTCCAACGGATCTACAAGGAGGAAAAATGGAACAAAAAAAAGACGTTGGTTGTGTGTGGGGTAGAAGCCAAGTCCCCCAACGAGTCTCTGCCAATAATTGACACATGGGCTAGTCTCCTAGTTCTCCTAGTCCCCTCCCTCCTCCTACACCTCTGACGAAATCTAGCATCCCAAAAGGGATCAGCACAGCTAGTCTCCATTTCTCGATTTCTAATCACCAAAAAAGAAAAAAGAAAACGGTTCAAACTTCCCCCAAAAGACAGCAATTAGACTCCGACGCTCCGACGCTCCGACACTCCGACTTAACACCGCTATTCCCCACTAATTCCCCAATCTCCACCCATCTTTTCGCGAAACATCAGCGGACGTGCGGGGTTGTTCGAAAAAGACTGGGAAACGGAGAGGACCTGGTCTATCTTTTTTTTTCTTGATTTTTTTGCAACACCAACCCACACAACAAACTACCTATCAATTGAAACACGTAATGACAGACTTTGACGTTGATGCCGTGCTGAAACAGCTCAGTACGAGCGAGAAGATCGGATTGCTTTCCGGAATGGACTTTTGGCATACTTACGCCGTTCCCCGTCTTGAGATTCCTTCACTTCGTTTCTCTGATGGTCCAAATGGTGTCAGAGGGACAAAGTTCTTCGACGGTACACCAGGTGCTGTGTTACCCAATGGAACTGGTCTTGCATCCACGTGGAACAAAGAATTGTTGAGAGAAGTAGGTGATCTTACTGGTGTTGAAGCGACTCATAAATCTGTTCATGTTGTGTTGGGTCCTACTGCAAACATCCAACGTGGTCCGAATGGTGGACGTGGATTCGAGAGTTTCTCCGAAGATCCATACTTGTCTGGAATGGCATCTGCTATGATGGTTGAAGGATTACAAGCTCATGGTGTTGCTGCGACTATGAAGCATTACTTGTGTAATGATCTCGAAGATGATCGTTTCTCTTCAGATGCAATTGTCACCGAAAGGGCATTGAGAGAGATCTATTTGGAACCATATAGACTTGCTATCAAGTTTGCCGACCCAAAGTTGTTTATGACTGCGTTGAGTAAGATCAATGGCGAACATGTTTCTCAATCCAAGAAGTTCTTGAAGGACATTCTAAGAGGTGAATGGGGATGGGACGGTGCTGTGATGTCTGATTGGACTGGTACTTATACTTCTAAGCAGACTATTGAAAACGGTTTAGACATTGAGATGCCAGGCCCACCAAGAATGAGAACCCAGGAACACGTTGGGCAACAAATCAAGTCTAAAGAACTCCACATGAAATACATCAACGATAGAGTCAGATCGATCCTGAACGTTGTCAAGTTTGCAAAGGAATCCGGTATTCCAGAGCGTGGTCCAGAAGACACTGATAACAACACCCCAGAAACCTCTGCCTTGCTCAGAAAAGTCGCTGGTGAATCCATTGTCTTGTTGAAGAATGAAGATAACCTCCTTCCACTCAAGAAGGACTCTACTCTTGCCATTATGGGTCCAAATTCCAAGTTTGCCGCTTATTCTGGTGGTGGCTCTGCTTCATTGGCTGCATACTATACTGTTACTCCATTTGAAGGAATTGCTAATAAGCTTACTTCGGAACCAGCATACACTGTTGGTGCGTACGCACATGTAAACCTTCCCGGTATGGCACAACAGTTAAAGAACCCAAAGACTGGTGGAAAAGGTGTTCATCTGACTTTCTATCATGAACCATATGGTACTGAAAAGAGACGTGTGATTCAAGAGTTTGAGAATTTGAGGGATTCATACCATGTTATGTTTGACTATCATCATCCAGAGATTAGTCAGGATAAGCCATTCTATGGTGATTTCGAAGGAATATTCACACCAGATGTCACTGCAGAATATGAATTTGGTACTGATTGTGTTGGAACTTCTCAGATCTTTGTCGATGATGAGTTGGTGGTTGATAACAAGACTGTGCAGACACAGGGAAACTTCTTCCTCGGTCGTGGTGCTGCTGAGAAGAGAGGCACTGTTCACTTGGAGAAAGGAAAGTCTTACAATATCCGTGTGGAGTTTGGTTCTATCCATACTTCAACATTGCAGAACGATTCTCCATTGGTGATGCACAATGGTGGTGTGAGATTCGGGTTGGCTAGAGTGTTGGATCCAAAAGAGGAGATCGAGAGGGCTTGTGAATTGGCCAAGACTGTGGACAACGTTGTATTGTGTATTGGAACAAATGGCGAATGGGAGACCGAGGGTGTTGATAGACAAGGATTGAAGTTGCCTGGATACACTGATGAGTTGGTTTCTGCTGTTTTGAAAGTCAATCCTAACACTGTTATTGTCAACCAGTCTGGTACCCCATGTGAATTCCCATGGATCAAAGATGCCAAAGCTGTGATCCAGGCTTGGTTTGGTGGTAACGAGCTGGGTAATGCCATTGCTGATGTCTTGTACGGTGATGTTAACCCATCTGGTAAGTTGTCACTGACCTTCCCAAAGAGAATCGAGGATAACCCTGCTTTCCTCAACTTCAAAACCGAGAGAGGTCGTGTCTTGTATGGTGAAGACATCTTTGTTGGTTACAGATACTATGAGAAGTTGCAGAAGCAAGTAATGTTCCCATTCGGTTACGGTTTGTCCTACACCACTTTTGCCTTCTCCGACTTGAAGGTTTCTGTTGATGAGGCCTCGAACAAGCTTTCCGTTTCTGTTAACGTCAAGAACACTGGTTCTGTTGATGGTAAGGAGGTTGTTCAGGTCTACATCTCCAAGACCGAGTCTGATGTGATCAGACCAGTCAAGGAGTTGAAGTGTTTCGAAAAAGTTTCATTAAAGTCTGGAGAGGAGAAGACCGTCTCCATGGAGATGATGTCTTTGAAGGATTCTGTCTCTTACTTTGACGAGTGGAAGAACGAGTGGCACGTCCAAGAAGGTGAGTACTCTGTTAACGTTGGACCATCTTCAGATGACATTGAACTCATTGAGAAGTTCGAGGTTAAGAAGAGCTTCTACTGGTTAGGACTCTGAATAAAAGATGCGGAAATAGGACCAAATGTAGTAAACATACCCGCAAAATCCGCCATTTCCGAGCCGTTACAGCGGAGGAGTGGACTGGAAAAAAACAGAGGCATAATAGGCTATTTGTGGAGGTTAGGCTACGTCTGGAGAAGGGGGTCTAGAATTGCCATTTTTTGGACAGATCCTATTTTTTCAAGGGGGGTTGAGGTTAGGAAAAAAAAACAAGTTTATATATGACGTATAGTTACATAAACTCAGCTTATATATATATGCTCAAGGTTTTTTTTTCAAGAAATCATAGCAAAAAGAACGCCGAGTCGCTAAGCAATCTCGGGTTTGGCCCGAACCCGAGACGCGATCCGAGAGACTATGTGGGGACTAGTCCTTTTTTACGGGGAGTCACGTCACTCGCAGCTGTTTCATTGGCCGGCTGGACAAAGAGGGCGTGTCAAGTCTCGAGACGTGGAGGAGTCTTTTTGAGATACGGGGATGGAATTAAATGTCTGATGAATTGCTTTTCTTCCAAATGAATTGAATTCAATTGAGTAACACCACTGAAATTGGAGATTCGACACCCCAAAGGTTTTTTCCCTTTTTTTCTATTTTCTTGGAAGGACAATTGGAGCGAGTTTGCATGCGAAAGAACCCGCGATTTCCCCCATGGGGCTGCGTTGGCCGAGAGTTGCGGCTGTTGAAGGATGAGGGATTAGTTATATATACCATATTAATTACGAATTGAGGGTTGTAAGTTGGAGAAATTACATACAAACAAGGCTGATATGTTAATATAAATAAACCATTTAATTTAATATGTTGAAAAAACTACCCCGCAAATATTTATATTACGAGAACACACACCCCCAACAAAACAAAACGGCTAGTCTCTCTGCCCAGTCCCCCCTCCTCAAAATGCGGAACCCCTGAAAAAACCTCCACCTCCCCCAGTCTCTCTCCCACCCCACTCCGCCCGCCGACTATATAAAGGGCTCGCCTTTTCCGCCCCCAGTTTTTTTCTTTGTTTCACACATACCCTATACCCCCCCTCTAAAAAACACACACACACAAAATGGCTGACTTTGACATCGAAGACGTCCTTTCACAGTTGACATTGGAGGAGAAGATCGGACTCGTTTCCGGTATCGACTTCTGGCACACTTACCCAGTTCCTCGTCTTAACATCCCATCCATGAGATTCTCCGATGGTCCAAACGGTATTAGAGGAACCAAGTTCTTCAACGGTATTCCAGGTGCTGTTCTTCCAAACGGAACCGGTCTTGCCTCCACTTTCGACAAGGAGCTTCTCCAGGAGGCTGGTACTCTTGCCGGTGTCGAGGCTAGACACAAATCTGCCCACGTTGATCTTGGTCCTACCACCAACATGCAGAGAGCTCCTAACGGTGGTCGTGGCTTCGAGTCCTTCTCCGAGGACCCTTACTTGGCCGGTGTGGCCTCTGCGCAGGTCGTTAAGGGTCTCCAGTCCCAGCACATTGCTGCCACGATGAAGCACTACGTTGGTAACGACCACGAGCACGAGAGAAACTCCTCGGACTCGCGTATCACCGACAGAGCCCTCAGAGAGATTTACCTCGAGCCTTTCAGAATCGCCGTCAGAGACGCCGACCCAAAGGCCTTCATGACCGGTTACAACAAGGTTAACGGTGAGCACGTTTCGCAGTCCAAGAAGTTCCTCCAGGACATTTTGAGAGACGAGTGGAAGTGGGATGGAACCATCATGTCTGACTGGTTCGGTACTTACACCTCGAAGGAGTCCCTCACCAACGGTTTGGACATTGAGATGCCTGGTCCACCAAAGTTCAGAACACAGGAGCACGTTGGCCAGCAGATCCAATCCAGAGAGTTGCACATCAACCACCTCAACGACAGAGTCAGAGGTGTGCTCAAGCTCGTCAAGTACGCCAAGGAGTCCGGTATTCCAGAGAACGGTCCTGAGGACACCACCAACAACACCCCAGAGACTTCTGCTCTTCTCAGAAAGTTCGCTGGTGAGTCGATTGTCTTGTTGAAGAACGAAGACAACGTTTTGCCATTGAAGAAGGAGGAGTCCATTGCCGTTATGGGTCCAAACGCCAAGTTTGCTGCCTACTCTGGTGGTGGTTCTGCCTCTCTTGCTGCTTACTACACCGTTACTCCATTCGAGGGTATCACTGCTAAGCTTGCTTCTGAGCCAAAGTACACTGTCGGTGCTTACGCCCACGTTTCCCTCCCAGGATTGGCACAGCAGATGAAGAACCCAAAGACTGGTGAGAAGGGTTGTCACCTCACTTTCTACCACAAGCCAGCTGGTGTCGAGGACAGAGGCAAGTTTGACGAGTTTGACAACATCCCAGCTTCCTACCACATTCTCTTTGACTACATTCACCCAGAAGCTTCTCCAAAGGAGGCCTTCTACGCCGACTTTGAAGGTCTCTTCACCCCAGATGAGACCGCCGAGTACGAGTTTGGTCTTACCGTGATTGGTACTGCCCAGCTCTTTGTCAACGACAAGCTCGTTGTCGACAACAAGACCAAGCAGAGAAAGGGTGACTCTTTCTTCGCTGCTGGTACTGTTGAGGAGAAGGGAATCGTCAAGCTTGAAAAGGGTACTGAGTACAAGATCCGTATCGAGTTTGGTTCTGGTAAGACATACACCGTCAGAGAGAGAGATGGTATTGATTTCTCTGGTCACGGATGTATCTGCTTCGGTTGTGCCCGTGTGTTGGATGCCGATGAGGAGATTGCAAAGGCTGCTGAGCTTGCAAAGTCTGTTGACAAGGTTGTCTTGTGTGTTGGTACCAACGGTGAGTGGGAGTCTGAAGGTTACGACAGAAAGAACATTGACTTGCCATTGCGTACCAACGACTTTGTCTCTGCTGTGCTCAAGGCCAACCCTAACACCGTTATTGTCAACCAGTCCGGTACTCCATGTGAGTTCCCATGGATCAAGGACGCTAAGGCCGTTGTCCAGGCTTGGTTCGGTGGTAACGAGTTGGGTAACGGTATTGCTGATGTTTTGTTCGGTGATGTCAACCCATCTGCTAAGCTCTCTTTGACCTTCCCAAAGAAGTTCGAGGACAACCCAGCCTACTTGAACTACCGTTCCGAAAGAGGTCGTGTCTTGTACGGTGAAGACATCTTTGTTGGTTACAGATACTACGAGAAGTTGCAGAAGCAGGTCATGTTCCCATTCGGTTATGGTTTGTCTTACACCACTTTTGCCTTCTCCGACTTGAAGGTTTCTGTTGATGAGGCCTCTAACAAGCTCTCTGTCTCTGTTAACGTCAAGAACACTGGTTCTGTTGATGGTAAGGAGGTTGTTCAAGTTTACATCTCCAAGACCGAGTCTGACGTGATCAGACCAGTCAAGGAGTTGAAGGACTTTGAGAAGGTTGCTTTGAAGGCTGGTGAGGAAAAGACTGTTACTTTGGAAATGTCCTTGAAGGACTCTGTTTCTTACTTTGACGAGTGGGAGAACAAGTGGCACGTTCAGGAGGGTGAGTACTCTGTCAACGTTGGTCCATCTTCTGATGACATTGAGCTCATTGAGAAGTTCGAGGTTAAGAAGAGCTTCTACTGGTTGGGACTCTGATTATGTATGTGTGTATGTTTCTTTCTCTGCCCTTTTTGATAAACAGATATACGATTTTAGGGTGTTGCTTGTAGACATATCGTACGTAAGAACTTATATAATCCAATGATTACATAATCAATTGCTTACCTAATCAATCCCGAACGCGTGCGCGCGCTCAAAACTTCCCTCCCCTACGCGTAAAAAACCAAAAACCATCAACACACATCAACACATCACCACACACAAACCAAACCAAAGAAAACCCCCAAAAAGAAATAATGGCTTCTAAGGCGGGAACTCCTGTGGCGGCTGACCATCCCGCGCACTCGCTGAGCCTCGTCGACGCGGAGATCCAGGCCGCGCTGCTGAAGACGCCCGTTGCGCTCGTCTTGGAACAACCTTCGTACGTCCAGCAGTTGAAGGAGTTGCGCAACGACTGGCGCTTCGCCTGGGTCGTCCAGTGGCTGTACTACTTCCGCGGCGCGATCAAGCTGAGCGGCGAGAACTTCACCGTCGACGTGTTGGAGGAGGAACTTGTCGGGCTGACGGAGCCCAATCTGGTGAACAGAATCCCTACTGGGATTGCCGCTGCGTTGTTGGGAACCAAAGTGACGATGGATGACTTCAGTTTCCGTGCGCGTTTCCTGTTGGGTGAAACAACCGGTGTGCTAGGGACGGAGGAGGACCCGTTGGAGTACCAGGCAATCCCATTGGTGGATCAGTTTGAAGTCTTGCAGTTGTTGATTGAACAATTGCAATACACTGATCTTTTCCGTAATCAGGTTGAAAAATATGAACATCAGAGCCATTTGCGTTTCGACCCGATCTACGACGATGGCAAAGTATCATTCTACCTTTTGAGTGACAACAGAATCTATAAGCGTACGATCAAGAGTGTACCAAAAGTGGAAATCCCAAGAAAGTACAAACGTGCTAAACTCGTTGATTCGGAAGAACTGTTGAGTGATATTGAACCAAGGACCGAATGGGAAGTTGTGGCGATTGGGATCTATCAACTTCACGATTTCCTCGTTTCGCTCAAATCTGTAAAGAAGATGAGACATTTGTTCAACAACATTAAGGAACACATCAATGAATTGGCACAAGAAGATCTCAACACGAGAAAGAAGATTTTGAAGAGAAAAAGAGAACAGAAACTCCATGACCTTGTCAGTCACAGAAAACGTTCCTCTAGATTGGTGGAGAAGGAGGAACAATTACGTGTTGAAAAACAAAAGAAAGAAGAAGAAGACGAGTTGTTGAAGAAACAACAAGAAAAGGCAAGATTACAGAAACGATACAAACAGAAAATCGCAACGATCAAGAAGGAGATTGAGGAACGGATCTTGAGACAGACTCAATCCAGAAGATCTGCCTTATTGGATGAATACAAGCCTTCGAGCATGGATGGCATAGAGTTGGAAGAAGGTGAATGGATGTTTGAGTGTTATTGTGGTATCAGGGAGAAGAATTACGATGATGGTGTCAAAATGGTTGTCTGTGAGAGATGTCATAGATGGCAACATCTCAAATGTCAGGATCGTGCCGTGAGACAAGAATTGGCTACAAAAGCTGATGAGGCACTGATTTGTCAGTGGTGTTTGGACGAGTTGGAGGTCGAGGTGGCCAAGAAGGTTCAGGACGATATCATTGCTGCTGAGGAGGCGGAGAAGGAGATGGAGAGACAAAAGGAGCTTCAACGTGAGATGCACAGAAAGAAGATGGAGGAGGATAGACTCAGAATGGAGGAACAAGAGAGACTTCTGGAGGCTGCTGAGAAGAAGAGAAGAGAAGACATGGAGAAGGATAGACAGAGACGAATCTTGGAGAGACAAGCGCAATCTCCTGAAACTTCTGATGAGAGTTCTCCAGTTAAACAACAACCTCCTCAACTCGCACCACCACCCGTGCAACACATCTTACCACCTATGAACTCAGCACCACAAATGGCACCTCCTATGATGGGTACGTTCCATATGCATCCAATGGCTTCAATGCCTATGCATTCTCAATGGCAACAACCTTCTCAACAATGGGAAGGACAAGTACCAATGCAACCGATGATGCCCGGCCAGGTGCCGCCACCATCATCGCAACAGCAACAGCAACAGGGACAGGGACAAAACCAGCAAGGACAAAATGGTGGTGTGTTTTCAGTGCATAGTATGTTGTAATTGTATTTTATTTTTTTCTCTCTCCTCTACGAAATGAACGGATAGGATAAAAGTGTACGTGTTGCCCCGTGTCAAAAATGGGTCGCATACATTCTGTACAATAAAGCAATAACACGGATATAGAACGTCTAATAGGTATAAATAACTTATAAAACAATGTCTTTGGTCCATCATAGCCCCCTTCGTCTACCAAAATCGGAAGGATGTTTGACCCAAAACCTCCTGAAACAACTCCGATACTTGTCAGAGACACCAAACTTTCCCTCCCCACTTTCAACCTTTATTTAAACCACACACAAATCTCGTCCCTTTTACCAAAATCCACATCACTCAACAAGATACATCACATCAAAACATATGAAATTCGAACAAGAACAAGAACAAGAACCTGAAGCTGAACTTGAATCCGAATTGGAAACTTTGTTACATCGTCTTTCAGATGCACATTATCAATACTCCTTAATCTTACGTACACCGGATGGTACAACCCAACTCTTCTCTTCATCTCTACTCCAAGATCCACAAATCCTCAGCACATTACGTCGTTCGATAATTTCTGAGCCAATATCACCAGAATCATCATACCGAGATATTGAACCACCACAAGATCATACCACTGATAACAACATCCCCTTGTATCGAGCATTGGATTCACCAAGTTTCCATTTGAACATTTTCGATAAACATAGAGTCCAGGGACATTTGAGGGCATGTTTCAGAGAATTGCAACAATTGGCATGTAAGAGTGTTTCCAAGGAGTGGATCAAGGTTATAGAGCCAAGGAAACAGACCAAACATCCATACAAGTTTGGTGAAGAATCAAAACCACCATGGTGGCCCGTGAATGTAAGGCATGTGGAGCCTGATCATTTGAATATGAATGAGAGGTTGGTTTTGATGGTGGAGCTTGTGATGAATAGTAAGCCGGGGATTGAGGAGTTGCAAGTGGCGGGTAAGATTGATGGAGTGCTGAGTGAGTATCAGATGGCATTGTTGGATGAAATTATGTTCGTGGCAAGGGCATGGAGATTGAAACGGCCCTGTATGGTTGTTGTAAGCGATTGGGACAACTGCTCAAAGGGGAGAAAGGGTACACATCAACTGTTCAAAGGGCACAGGAGAACTGTTAGTCAAGCGACTGAGTTTGTACAGAGAGATGTGCTCATGAACCAGATCCCACAAGAGAAGGACGAATTGGAGTATATGAATCCCGTCGTTGGATTCCAGAATGATCTGAAAGGAATGAGCATGGATGGGTAGTTTTATGTGCATGTTCACACCACGTAGCTCTTGACGGCTGAGAAGTTGAAAGGTTTTTCTCTTTCCATGTTAAACATGCTGACATCTCCCTCTGTATTCACAGATTCGGAAGAGACCCACTGTAGTCGATGGAACTTGCGATACCCAAGATTTGTGATCTGTAGTTGTTCTACAAAGTCATAGTCATCTGTGTGTCTCGAGATGCGCACCAATCCATCCATTTCCAACGCAAACCGAGCCAACAACGCCATCTTCAAATGTGCCACATTCTCCCTTGCAAAGTGTGGCACAACGAGTGCCGGTTCGTCAGTTGTTGTGAGTTTGAGCACCGTGCCATCCGGGTAGAATCTGAGATAGCGGAAGTAGGTGACGATCTTGATGGTGTAAGATAGAGAGAAAGCACGTGCACCTTCCGAAATGTACGTGACCTTGGCGATGTAGACACCCTTGTACTTGATGAATGGTCTGTCATTAAGCATCGCCCGCCATTGTCCGTCCCACACCCTCACCATCTTCTCTTGGTCTTTGGAGACGCTGTTGAGGGAGATCGAGTCGGCAGAGTAGACCTGGTGCGGGTAAACCTCACGACAGATCTGTCTGTAGACGGTGGGTGCAAACGCCACCTCGGAAAGACGACGACAACAACAAGCCAAAGCGACATGGGCTCGTGGATCGTTCATCGCCAGTAACGAACAGATCTCCACCAGTACATCATCAGAGAGAATCTCAAGCAAAAAACAGGGTTCTGTCGGCTGCTCATCAACCACTTCGAGCTTCTCCAGCTGCTCGGCAACAACCTCTTCCTGGCGCTGCTCCATCAGCCGCCGTCTATAAAGTTTCTCAACATCGGCGTGAACCTTTTCCGCCCGAGCGTAAAACACAATTGCATCTCTCAACAAGCCTGTTGCCTCCGAAGCTGCTCCTTTTTCATAAAGCTCGATGGCCCGTTCCTGTCTCGCCACCTCTTCCATTTTGTGAGCGAACCGCCGTGGTTGTTGTTGTGGCGGGTAGTTGTTTTTGTGTTGATGTTGATGTTGTTGATGTTGTTGCTCTTATCGCGATGTGTTAAGCACTTACTCTTTACTACAAACAACTACAAACAACATATAAAAGCAAAACCCATTTGAATAAAACGCCATTAAAAAACCCCATATATAGTTATATATTTTCATAAACTTCGTTAGCTTCTCGCAATCCAGCGTGAGTTACACCATCCTTTAACGGTAAACTGAACGCTTCTTCCCAAAACTCCGCGTGGACCGAGTCTGTTCTTCTCTGTCTCATCTTCCAATGTGATCCAAGGAACTTGTTTCTTTGCCACCCCAACGAGACTGTTTTTGTTCTTCTTCTTGTTCTTGTCATCCAATAACGCATAATCTTCACTCTCTCCCAATACTTTGTCTTCGCGTGGTGGGAGTACAACACAGTTCCATAGTCTTTGACGAACAAGCAACGCAAACTCACGCTCTGTTCCACGGAACACTGCAGGCTTTGTCAAGTAGAGTTCCTCTTCTGCTGGTGTGATATCCGGAAGTAAACCCTTGTGACGTGATGATGCCTCGTGTGAGTACAACCTCAAAAAGTTTGAATTGATACGTGCTTCTCTACTCCGACAAACTGTTGGTTGACTTGCTGGAGAATGTGGATGTGATGTCACTTTGAACGTATCCAGTTCTCTATCCTGTGTCACTGATAGATGTGGTATTCTATCATCAGTGAGTCGTGGTTGAATATCAAATACATTGCTCTGTCTCTTTGTTGCTGTGGCAAAAGAACGTAATGATGATGATAGTTGTGATACAAGACTTGGTTTCTTCGTAACGTGCTTTGTCTGTAATACTGGAACAACTGGTTCGATAGTTGTTGTTTGGAAGAAATCGTCATCGATATCCGAGAGATAATCTGTTGTTTCTTCCAAAGGATGTGTATGTGCTTGTTCGAAATAGTCCATAGATGACGACAAGAGTGAATATGTTGAAGAAGGACTATGTGAATCGATCGAATCTGTAGATTCTGAAGATGATGAAAGTGTTAAACGCATCGATTGGTTTCCCAAACGTTTCTGGTCCAATACTGATTGGAGTGACGGAGTGGTGGCGATGCTACCGGAGTGCTTGATTGGCACCACACTGGGAATGGGTATCGCTTGGGGCATCGTTGTGATGGCCATAGCTGTGTGTGCTGTGTGTATAAAGGGGATGTCGTTTGAACGAGTTGGAAAAAGATATCAAAATAGACTAAAAGCTTAGAAAAATTGTGGAACTCGTCCGACTTTAAATTCACTTGTTTATATGCGTCACTGGACCTTTTGGCGCTGGCGGAGAGATTGTCAAGCGGTAGGGGGAAAAAGGGAAAAGGGAAAAGGTCTAGAACTTAGAAAAGAACACACAAATAGCCTTGAAATTCTAGGCAAAAAAAAACCAATTAGAAACTAATTAATACAATTATATAACTATAAAATCACATATACTAAAACATCAACCAATTGTTAACCACTTAATTTAAACGGCGGCCCCCACTCCCTCTCCCTCCCTCCCTACGGCGCATTCCCCTACCATTTGCGGAAATATTCCACATAAGCGCAAACTGGTAGGCGCAACACATCATCGGGTCATCCCTCCTTTTCTCCCCAACAAAAATAAACTACCAAAGAACACCCGGACACCAGTGAATTTCAGGATCATTAGAGGGGGTGGGGAATCTACATTGGTGCTGCTTTATGGATGTGGGAACCCCCAAATTGAAATAAAATATAACTAACCCAACAGACGGCGACACACACCACAAAAGAAACTAAAAAATGTCTCACAGCCTCTCAAACGGCCCAAATGCCGCGCACCTATAATACATTTCACATGTCCGCAACACCCAGACACCCCATATCCGTAGGCTTTTCCGTGTTGTCCGGGAGGTTTCCCGCATTTGGGAAAAAGTCCGGCGGAATGTACAGTGGAAGGTGTAGACGAATATCTCTTCTTTTCTTTTTTTTCGGTAACCATGGTAATTGTTCAGTGATCTTCTCCAACTAAATGATGTGTTTGAAAGAATTGGTATGGGTTCATTACTGTGAATTCCCAACACATTAAAAGAATCATGAAAAGAGCATCCAACCACATCATCTTTACAACTGTTAAATTTTCATAAGCCCATGAAAGTCCCAAGATTAAACAACCAATTGGAATTCTTAAACCAATACGTCCCCATTTAGGTATAGTATGCACCCCGGGTTCTGTTGTGTCCTTATCCGACATTGCAATGATGGTAAGGGCGGCAAGTGCAACAAGAATCCCACCATGATAATACATTAATACACCAAATTCTTCTTCAGGAAGATATTCTTCTTCCAATTCACTTAAATGTGCACCGGCATCTCCAACCACTAAAAGAGCTGCAATGGCAAAGAAATGGGTATAGATGAATACCATTGCTGAAGTAGCAGAACGTCGAATGGCATGAATAGCTTTAAAAGAACCATCCTTATTGGCATAGATTCCTAAAAAGATGAATGCCATCACCAATGCCGAAAGTCCTTTGGCTAATTTGGTATTCCAACCTTGTCTTAATTTAGACCCAGCAACAATGGAATAAAGAAATTCACCAATTGCAATAATGTAAAATGCATGGAATCTTTCAGCTTCATGTTCAATGTTTAAAGCTGTTGAATATTCAAGTTTCATGATATTCTTCTTGACCCATGGATGAACACTTGCACAAAACACAAATTGTTCAACAAAGTACCAAATACCGGCAAAGATACATTTGCCCCAATTGTTATCAATTAAAAGAATGAAGAACCAACATGCCGAAGTAAATGTGACACAAATGGAGTAAAGCCTTAGTTGTAAACCATGTTCAGCAATGTAGAACGAATAGAAAAAACACATCCATGCAGAAGAACATCTCGCTAGGAAATATGCCACAACACTTGTCAATAATGGTGTCTTGTTTTCCAAATCATCCACAAACAAACAGTTATTATCATAAACCACAAGTAGCATCAATTCCCACAACACAAGGACTCTTTGCGACAAATCGTCATTAAAGTAATAGTTCATAAAATCCTTCAAGTCGGCCCAAATAGTCCAGGCAGGAATGAACACCAACACATATTTACCGACACTTGCACCAGTATGTTCTTCAACAGCAGCACTTGCAAGATTGGCAGCAATCCCCACATAAACCAAATCCAAAAACAATTCCAATCTCCCTGAAGTTCGTTCGTGCTTCGTTCGGAAAAGACGACCGTTGTGGAAGTAATTGAGTGCGTAGGGCCTCGTAAACCATGGATTGTGTGGGGGAGGTTCAATGAAGGATACATCAATGTCACCATATTTGATGACGAATTCTTGGGCTTCTGGGTCAATTGTGGATTGTGGAATCGTCTCTGGTGATGGAGGCACGTTACTGCTTACAATACACTGTTGTTTGGGCATTTCCTTTGGTGTGCTTTTTCTCTCTATTGCTGTTGTTGTTGTTGTAGGCGAAAAAAAATCGTTGCTGTCACAATAATTTTTTATTTTCTTTCTCTTTTGACTTGCAGGGTCCAGACCCATCATTGATTTTGTAACAACACACACTACATACATATAATAACCTTCCTTTTTTTTTTAACCCGATCAACATAACACTTTGACAATTATAATCATAAGAATAACAACTACACTCACAACAATAACCCACAACTTTACGTTTTGCCACCACATTTTCCTTCTGACTCTGACTGTGTGAGCTCTGAAGCTATTTGATATTGTTGTTATTCTGTCTGTTTTGTTAACCAGCAAGTTTATCCTCTCATTTCTCTCCAAAACTTGTTCAATGTTATCATTAAGTACCATTTTAACTTGTGAAAGTTGACTTTTGTTCATCTCCAATGCTCCTTTATTGAATTCATTCTCCTCATGTTTGATAATTTGATCAAACCATACTTTATTAAACAACAACAACTCTTGTTCATTAGACAATCTCTTGTACTCCGCAATGATACTTTCAAGTACTTTTAAGGGTAAAATACGGGGTACATCTTCGGAAAATACCGTTAAAACTGTGAATATTCCTTTAGAGACAATTCCCTTTGCATAATAAACCGATAGTGCAATTTTAGTATTGTGTAATGATAGAGGAAATGATCCAGTTTGTGTTTTATCATTGTTGATTTGGGGCAATATAAGCGAGTTTATAGACTCTGTAAGATCATCAAGTTCATTTTCTTGAATTAAATTGGGCTTTTCATTAACGAATAATAATGTGGAGTTTATGCTGAGTGAAGTGTAGATCAAACAATTGGAAAGAGTCTCTGGTTGGTTCATATCTTTCTTTGTGTTTTTTGTGTGTTTTATATAGGAAAAGTGTCTTTCTTTGGTGGGGGAAGATTAGAAAATTGTACCTTTCAGTGGCTGGTGCACGTGGCTGGTGACTACTGCGCCACATTATTTATACATATAAAAGAATGTTCTTTTTTTTCATATACATTTCATTCATATTCCCGTCATAAAAATAAAATTGATATAAAAAGTTCCATCAATTCCCAATATATTGAATCACAAATAGGATACACTTCCAATATAATTAATCCAAAAATAGATTAATCAAATAGAGAGAGAGATAGAGAGAACTTAATCGTTGTTACGACTGGCAAGGATTCTCAAAATGTTCAGGAACAAGTTTATCACATCCAAGTACAAGCAAATTGCAGCTGGAACTTCCTCTTCAACGTTGAACTTTCTCATGATAAGTTGGGTATCAACCAAAATGTACCCTGAAAAGACCAATGCACCAATAGAACTATAGACAAGTTCAGCAGTAGATGATGGTGTAAAGAAGAACCAGATGAATCCAATACCAATCAATCCCCAGAGTGCACCGTTGAGAATACCAGCCCATGAAGTGAAATCGTATTTGCTTTGGAATGCAAACATTGTCAACCCAACAAAGATGATCAACGTTATACCCAATGCTTCCATCACAATCTCAGTGTCGTATAAGCTCGTGGCAACACCAATCATGTATCCTTCACACAAGGTGAACCCTGAGAGTAAGATCAAATTGACAGGGTACTTCTTTGATTGGATGAATGCACCAATCATAAACCCAATCGAACCGGCAATCGAGACAAAGAACATCCAGGTGTTATCCAGACACCACTCCTTCACTGCATCGTTCATGTTAAGCAGCGCACCCATAGCCGTAGTCAATGCCAACTGTGCAAAGAGCAACGCATACACCTTACGGATGAAGTGCTGTCTGATGCTGAGTTCACACCCAGAGACAACGGTGTCGTATTTGAAATCATCGGGAATTTCACGGGGGAGTTGCTCCTCCGGATTGTCGGTGTACGCCGGTGGGTTGCTCAGTGGTGCGTAAGACATGTCTTCTTTTGTATGTGTGTGTGTATAACTTAATCAGTTATTAAAAAACTAAATGGGGGGTTGCTTTTAAAAGTTGAGTGGCAATGACACAAAAAATATACCAATGAGACAAAATATCAAGGGCTCATAACCTATTTCGCGAAAGCTCGCGAATCGGAGCAATCGGCGACTTCTGGACCAAAAAGGAAATAATCGCGTCATGCACACTGTCATTTTGACACGGGCGACATGTCTATCGTGCATAATGTCTTTTCTCTTTGTTATGCTTTAATTGGTGGTAACAAGAGGTGGAATTGGATAGAATTCCGTGCCGAGACATATACTGGTATTATGATTGGCTGAAGGAGATAACGGGTGTGCATTTGGATTCGGTTCTTTTGTCTGATTGGTGAGTTTCAGGGGTGGGGTAGTAAGTAGTACGCGGATCAATCAATCAGCAATCCACATTATAAAATGGGGACTCTGGACTAAAAAAAAAAGTATATAAGTTCCAGTTTGATTCTCTCTGTGTTTACTCAAATCACTTCAACTATTTTCAAACTACATCAATTGAGACACAAAAAACAACATGGCTCCACTCGACATCTCCCTCAAGGGCAAGACCGCAATCGTTACCGGTGGTACAAAGAACCTCGGTGAACAGACCGTCTATGAGTTGGCTCAATTTGGTGCAAACATTGCAATTGCTTATCATTCTTCTTCAGAAGCTTCTAAAGCTGAAGAAATTGTCAAGACTCTCAAATCCAAATACGGTGTTGATGGAATTACTGTCCAAGGAGATCTTTCCAAAGAGGAGGATGCCAAAAAGTTGTTTGAAGAAACAAAGAACAAATTTGGTGGTATTGATATTGCCATCAACAATGCTGGAATGGTTTTGAAAAAATCAATTGGAAGTGTGTCCACTAAAGAGTATGACACCATGTTTGATATCAATTCCAAGGCCTCTTTCCAGTTCATGAAGCAGTGCTATGAATACGTTAACAAAGACGGATCAATTGTGTTCATCGTCACTTCCCTCCTTGCTGCTTATTGTGATGGATATGGTATTTATCAAGGTGCAAAGGCACCTGTTGAGTATTTCTGTAAGACTGCTTCTAAGGAATTGCACCACAAGGGAATCAATGTGTGCTGTGTTGCACCTGGTCCAATGGATACTCCATTCTTGTATGGTCAAGAGACTGATCAATCTGTGGCTTTCTTCAAGACACAGGGTTTACACAACAGATTGACTGAAGTTGGTGATATTGTTCCAATTGTCAGATTCTTGGTCACTGAAGGTAAATGGATTACTGGTCAGACCATTTATGCTTCTGGTGGATTCACTGCTCACTGATGTGTTCTTGATGGATGTCAGTTTTTTTTTTTGTTCTTAGGTTTCACAGATGATTGAATTATCAATATATATATACATATGTAGGTTCTACGACTAGTTTACATGTTACTGGAGATTTCATCTTTATTCATCAAGTATCAACATCACTTACCGTTGCTTCTCTCGATACCGTTTTTATTTTCTTGGTCTCGGGTTCTGTTGTTTTATCTTCAGGTTCATTATCCTCATCCACAGTATCATTGGCAGTTGCCTCCGTCGTTGACTCAGCAGGTACAGTAACAGTGTTTGTTGTTTCACCAGCAGCAGTAGCAGCAGCAGCTTTTTCTTCTTTTCTCTTTTGTTTAACAGCTTCTTTATGTGCTTGGTATTGATCGAGCTCA
Organism: Petasospora hungchunana; assembly: GCA_030563225.1. NCBI lineage: Eukaryota > Fungi > Ascomycota > Saccharomycetes > Phaffomycetales > Wickerhamomycetaceae > Petasospora > Petasospora hungchunana. The sequence continues at coordinate 48,905 of JAKUBL010000001.1, read as the reverse complement.
TCTCTCACAGCTGGGATGAAAGAGGAAAACTCCGAAGTTTCAAGTGCATTGATGATATCTTGTGGTCCAACTGTCTTTCTGTCAAATTTCTTTGCGTTCCTACGAGCATGTGCAAGCAAGTAACTTACAAATACCGTCGCACTTCTCTGTAATGCCGTAGATGAATCCTTGGACACCAATCCACCTTCTGGAAGGATGGCTTTTGCCAATTTGTTCACAGTGGATTTTGGAAAGAGGATATCATCAATAGAGATCTGGTCACGTTCTTTTGTTGTAACGTATGCTGTGTCGTGATCTTTTCTCCAGCCTTTTGGTGGCATTTTCTGTGTTTTTTTTGGTATGATGTGTGTGTGTAAAAGAAAAAAAAGTCTATCAAGTTTTGGAGACCAGGATATTATCAACAAAAGGGGACGCGTTGAAAGAGTTGAAGTGTTGAAGAGAAACGACGCGTCATACGCGAATATTCCCCTTTTCAACAACATTTCCTGATATGGTCATTTTCCCTTATTTAAATAAAATGGTGTTCGGGTGTGTGTTTTCAAATCGCGATTTTCCCCCTGATCAGAGAGAGAAGAAGAAGGTTTGGTGGGGAAGAAGAAGAGAGACAGAGAATGTGTCTAAGAATTTGTAGCTGTAAGGAATTTTTAAATTCTAAAAACAATTGGGGGAGGGAATTGAAAATACAATTTCACTTCAAAGATCATCACACACCACACCAAATCTCTAAATCTCTGTAAGAAAATTGCTACCAAATGCCTTCTATATATAGCGGAGAGGGAGATGCCACCGCGAAAAAAACTGTGTGGACAAAAAGTTACAAGTTCTTTGGCCAAAAAAACCAAAATAGCGTGTCTGTGTGGGAAAGGGAAAGGCAACTTCTCTTTACATAACGTTTTGCACTGCGGGACGGTCGCCTACAAAAACAAACTGCTGTCAACACAATAAAGAACAGCACACAACAACAGCACTGAACGTACCGCCCTGCTTCTTCTTTTTTGTTTTTTTTTTTGTTTCTGCAGGAATTGAGTTGGACCGCCCGTGTTTGCTCGTACTGCCTCCCCCCCTCCTCCAACACACACAAACACAAACGAAAATATCTTTTGACTCGGCGGCAAAAGGAAAACAACACACACAATGTCTCGCCAGGAGCGTCTCGCTGAGGATTACCACGTCAATCCGAACTTCACATCCTCCCAGGAACCGCAGCTGCTGCCGAAGGTGAGGCCTTCCACAGCGGCTTCAGCTACACGGAAACCGCCCTCGGCGGTACCAGCAACGCCTAGAATGCTGAGAAACACCAGCGGTAACTTCCTTCCACAGAGCGGTTCCACACCGTCATCCCAGAACCAACGCAGTTTGGTGTCTGAGCCGACGCCGTCGCCTTTTGCCCAACAGCCACAGTCCCCTTCGTACCAAGTGCAATCGTCGCCCCTCAACAGCAGAATGTCGAGCCGCTCGCCATCCAAGCTCCCACAGCTGAATACCGATACGCAGAGGACCCAGAAGTCGCCTACCCCAACAAGGCTGCTTCCACCAGCCAGCGTCGAACAGCCGAAACAACCGCCACAACTCGAGTCTCTGAGTACACCATCCAAAAGTACAAATCACAAGAAACCACCGCCTCAGCAATACCATCGTCGTTCGATTGGAGATTGGGACTTTGTGAAAACAGTGGGTGCAGGATCAATGGGTAAAGTGAAGCTTGCAAAGCACAGAGGAACCAATGAGGTTTGTGCCATCAAGATCGTTCCAAGAGCTGCAAGACTCTATGCTCGAGCTCATGCGAATGACGCTCCACCATCTACTTCAGAAGAGGCATTGGCGAGAAAGAAGGAATACGAAAAAGAGGTGGCGAGAGATAGAAGAACAATCAGAGAGGCATCATTGGGTAGGATCTTATACCATCCATACATCTGTCGTTTGTTTGAAGTCAAAGTGATGTCAAACCACTACTACATGCTCTTTGAGTACGTTGCGGGTGGACAGATGTTGGATTACATTGTGTCACATGGGTCTTTAAAGGAACGTCACGCAAGAAAGTTTGCCAGAGGTATTGGATCCGCCCTTGACTATTTGCATAAGAATAACGTTGTCCACAGAGATTTGAAAATTGAAAACATTATGATCTCCAAAAGCGGAGATATCAAGATCATCGATTTCGGTTTATCAAACATGTATTCATATGACAACTTGCTCAAGACATATTGTGGATCTCTCTACTTTGCTGCACCGGAATTGTTGTCCGCACATCCATACATTGGACCAGAGGTTGATGTGTGGTCCTTTGGTGTTGTGATCTACGTCTTGGTGTGTGGTAAAGTGCCATTTGATGATCAGAGTGTTTCAGTGTTACACGAAAAGATCAAAAAGGGCAAAGTCGAGTATCCAGAATTTTTGTCTTCAGAAGTTGTATCATTGCTATCTAGAATGTTGGTTGTGAATCCAAATAAGAGAGCACATTTGTCCGAGGTTCTTGCTCATCCGTGGATGACTAAAGGATATGAAGGTGGAGCACAATCATTTGTTCCACACAGAATCCCATTGACGTTACCATTAAATGAAGATGTCGTCCAAGAGATTGTGAGATTGGAGTTTGGTCAATCTGAAGAGCATGTCATTGATGAATTGACACATTTGATTTCATCCAAACTCTACCACGATGCGACACGCAGATGGGAGGAGACTTCTAGAGATGTCCATTCCCATTCTGAATTGCATGTTGACCCAACAAGCGCATTTCATCCACTGATATCGATATACTATCTCGTTGATGAGATGCTCAAGCGCAAGAAGACAAGAGAAAGTATTCTTGACATTCCAACTGTCACGAACGAAATGAAGTTGCCTGAACCTCAAGAAGTGGAGATGGAGGATACTACAGGATCTGAACAACAACAACAACAGCACAAGACTGAGGATGCGCTGGCCACACCTACACCACCTCCACAGCTGACATTCCCAGAAGCTGCACATACATCTCCTATTCATGCCGCTTCACCTATGCCTGTCCACGATGCTAAGCATCCACAGATCACCATCTCTGATACTACTGGTCATGAAGAGGTTGTACAGCAACAGGCCAAGAAGCATGATGAGAGTAAGGGTTTGAACTCACTTTTGAGAAAGTTCAGTCAACGCAGAAGTCATTCCACAAGACGTCCATCTGGTTATAATAACACTCTACCGGCTGCTAATGATGATGAACATGTGAGACAATCAAAGGAGCAAGCGGCATTGGTACGTCGTGTTGGAAGTATGAAGTTGAGGAAGACTCCATTTGGTGATGATGGTAACAGTATGAAGTCTTCGAAATCTCATAACAGAACTGTTTCCGCATACACAGGACAAGCACATGTTGCTTCGGAGCATGTTCCACCATTACCATCTAATCTTGGTCCTTCCAACTCTTCTGCACAGAGAAAGTTCCATCCAACAGCAAGAGCAAAATCTGTTGGTCATCGTCGTGAAGCATTCAATGGCGATAGTGGTGGATCCAATTCCAATGCGCCACCTATCCCAGATGGCAACGATGATGCGTTCTTCGATGAGATCACATTGGATGAGTTCTCCACCGGTGCGGACAAGATCACACTGGTTGATACCAACAACTCTAGTGCTCTTCAATCAGGTAGAACAAATTTGGGATCCGAATTACCGGAACATCAGATTCTTCAAGAAGCTGCACATGCACCTGTTGGAACTATGCCATCTATTGAGTATCCGAGATCTATGTTCTTGAAAGGATTCTTCTCCGTTCAGACAACGTCTACGAAACCATTACCTGTTATCCGTGCCGATATCATTTCCGTATTGACGAAACTTGGTGTTGAATTTACCGAAGTCCGTGGTGGGTTTGTTTGTGTTCACAAACCATCGATCAAACAACCATCTTCTTCAAACATTGCATCTTTGGAAGAGAAGCCTGGACATGAAGAATTTGAAGAAGGAAGTCTTGGTCTCGGGAAATCAAAATCATCCAGTGAGAACAGTTCTACCGAACAAACACATAGAGCTGGTGGTGGTGGTGGTGGTGGTGACAACACATCTCTGGGTGAAAGTTGGAACGAACAAACCTCAACTCCAAGTTCTGCTCGTACACATAGAAGGAAATTCAGCATTGGTGGATCTATTTTGGGATACAGACGCAAACCATCCACAAGTGCCATGCCTGCCATTCCAGCAACACCTATTGCTGCATCGATCCATGGAGGTGTTTTGAATTCCCCAGTTGCACATCAACATGGCACACATGGTGACTTTGATTCTTCGGCATCGTTGGATTCGTTGAGTAATGGTCATGGTGGAAGTGATATGCTTGTTTCCAGCAGACTTGAACAGAATAGAACTCAGACTGTGACAATGACGGATGATCATGATGGGAACAATTTGGCTGTTCCACAACAACATACTTCGTTGAGTGCTACACGTTCTCCACTCAAGTTTGAGATTCATATTGTGAAGGTTCCATTAGTTGGACTGTTTGGTGTTCATTTCAAAAAAGTTTCTGGTAATACGTGGATGTATAAAGCTTTGGCTCAACAAATTTTGCGTGAGATCAACTTGTGATTGCTGTTGTGTTTCTAATTTTTTTTTTCTATTTTTATTATCTCTTTTGAACTAATGTTAATGTCATGGTCATTCTTCTATAAGTCATTCATTCTTCTATAATTCATTATTAGCAACTTGTGTTTTTTTTTTCATGTTTGTAGCATCTCCTTCAGCTCTTTATTTGTATTGAGAAGAGTTTGAATCTGTGTTACTGCTGTTTCCAACACAATTGATTTTGGTTGATTTTTCTTATTTTGATTAACAGGAAGGATTTTAACTAGTCCTTTCATTGAATCTTTAATCAATCCACGTCTTTTTTGTTCACTTGAAGTATGATGTTTTTTCTTTTCTTCATCTGTAAGTAATTTTCTCCTTTTTCTTTTCTTTTTCTCTTGTTCATTATCTTCAATTTCTGGACTTGATCGTAATTTAGGTATATTTGATTGTGAAGTTTCAACTGTTGTTGTTGATGATGATGATGTTGATGTTGATGTTGTGAATTCCTGTTTTGGATTCTCGATAATACTATCGAGGAATTGTTCTAATGCTGTTGATTCATTGACAGATAATAGTTCTGAATATTTGGGAAATTGTTGAAGAGTCTCAAGATCGAATATTGGCACTGGTGAGCCTAATCTTGGGGAAGGTGTACGAGTTTGAAATAAAAAGTCTTTAAACTCCGGATCTTCAAAGTTGAAAGAAGTTAATGGAGATGGTATTGTTTTGGGGAAAGAAGGTTGAATAGCAGCAGCAGGTTGTTGTGTAGGAGATTGAAATGCTGGTGATTGTGTAAGAAGAGCATATGCCGATTCAAAGTCGAGGTCAACGAGCTGTTGTTGGTCTTCACCTTGAGGAGACTTGAAAAAGGCTCTAATACTGCGGAGATCGGGTGAAAGACTCGCCAGGGGAGGTGTTGAAGGGAATGTGAGTTTCGGAGCACCTTCCATATTGTATAAAATGAAGTTCTTTTTAACAGTGTTGTATGCTTGTATGGTATGGGACTTAAGTGTTGAAGATGATCAACGAAATTATCACATGCTTTTTTAAGGGGAAAAACGTGTTGATTATGTAATAATTACATAATCACAATTACATCATGATTACATAAGCACAATAGGAATTTCTCTTCTTCTATGATTATAACACAGCACCAAAGCCAAAAGTCAACTTGATAGATCTAACATAATAATCTTCAAAGTTTCCCTGGACAACGTCCTCCTGGCCGACAGGGATACCGGAGAAGAGCACATTGAGTTTTGTTTCGGCATCTCCTTGGTGGAAATCAATGGTGAGTTTAGCATAGTGACCATCTTTCCAGTCTTTTAATCTCCACAATTGTTCAATCTTGGAGTTTGGCACAAGTTTGGTGATTTTACCAGAGACACCTCCACCAAAGAGCTTGAATTCTGTTCCTTCTTTCATCATGGAATCCGGAAAATCTGGAAGAGAACGAGTCCATGCACCGATTCTGTTCTTTTCAAGAAGTGTAATGAAGAGTTGTTCTGCAGTGGTGTTGAATTCGGGCTCAAAGTGGAGTGTCGTGGTGTTGTACTTTGGCACGTTGCCCGAAGATGGATGTGCTGCTGTTGTTGTTTTGGAGGCAGTAGATGCTGCTGCTGCTCTCACAGTGGATGTTGGAGTTGCCATTGGCTTGGAAGTGTGTTGCTGCTGCTGTTGTTCCTGGTTGGCCCTGGTGAATTGAGAAGTGACTTTATCAGCAGACACTTGGATATCCTGACCGTGTGTGGTCATGAGGTCTTTACCGAATTGGGCAATGGCGATTCTGAGTTGTGGAACAAGTTTCTGTCTAATCACCTCTTTAATCTTGGAGTTCTCAGCAGTCTCCGAGAAGACGGAGATATCAAATTGATATTCATCTTCTTCTGTATCATAAGCAACTTCTGGAATTGTAATTGAGCCAGTTGCCTTGGTATTATTATTACCAACTTCACCATCGAATCCAAGAACGAGCTTCACATCGAACAAACTGATGATTTTACCCTTTCTTTGAGAAACCACAACGTCACCTTCAACAGAAGTCACTTTTGTAATTTGCACTTTTTGTGTTTCAGTCTCTGCGGAGATGTCAATTAACTTCTCATCAAAATAACGACGTGTCCAATCGATGCAGTTTTTGTCGACCCAATGCCAGTTGTTTGGATTGTTGACCACCATTTTGTTGATTGTGTGTGTGTGGATATAAGTGGTGAGAGAAATGGAAAAGAGAAAGAGTGTTTATATATATATATATAAAGATACTCAAAAAAAGATCTGGAAAATTCCATTGCAATTTTTCTTCTTTTCCGCGCTTGTTGCTCTTCTCTCTCTCTCGGACTTCGGAGTGTAAACAAATATATAAATATAAATATAAATATTTATATACAAACACAATGAGCCACGGAAAAAGAAGAACACCGTATAGTCGACAAGGATGTCGTCGATGCAAACGAATGAAGGTGAAATGTGACGAAAAAATACCAAAATGTACTCGTTGTTTTAAATCTCAATCAGAGTGTCAATACCCTGAGACATTTACCAAATCCGGACTTGTTCTTCAATTACTAGATGATGAGCTTTCGGATCAGATGGATTTGGCTATACAACAACAACATATCATTCCAGTGAATAAGAGTCCTGTGTCATTACACCAACCACATACAACTCTACAAGTTGATGTATCGTTACTTCAGTCAAATTATCTCCCCAAAGTTGCACCTGATTTAAACTCTGTCTTGTCATCTACAACTCTATTCCACTTCCCACCGGATTGTTTCTTGACTAATGACATGGATCCGACATACAAGAGATATTTGGATCTATTCTACACAGAGTTTAGTGAGATATTGATGCCCATTAAAGCCTCTCCAGATTTCAATTCAATCAGAGATGTTTTACTCCAATATTCTATGAAAAAAGAGTATTTATACCATGCAGTGTTATCATCCGGTGCAAGATTATCATATAAAAGGTCTCTACTCAAATTGGATGAAGATTATTTCACTCAATTATTGAAAAAAACTTCGGAAATGCTTACAGATTATACATATATCCAAAAGTATTGTGAATCTGATACAACAAAAAACCTTGCAAAAACCAATGAAATTGTTTCAGAAGTTCTCGAGCCTCTTTTATTGACAATCTTGTTATTGACATCTGATAATGCTTCGAGTATGAAACAAAGTTGGAGAGGTCATCTTCGTGGTGCAAAAGAATTATTACATCGTGTCTTTATCGATCATAAATTCCCAGAGACGAGAATCTTGGTGTTTTGCAAATGTTGGTTCACAGTTTTGGAGATTTTAGCAGGATTGAGTGCTCCATATGGTGGTACGTTATTATTATTAAGTCATGAAACTTCAGAAATTACCAAATTACAAGAACTTATATCATGGGATTTCAACAATGGAATGGAATCAAGATCTTTAATAGATCTCAAAATGTTGACTGAAGATGGATTTGTATTCATATTTGGATTTCATTGTCGAATGATTCCACCATTGATGAATTTGATTGGTAAGATGAGAAATAATACCAAAATTCAACCAAAATCATCTGAAATATTTTCATTAATTTCAGAATTTCATAATCTTCGTGATTATCATTTCAATTCTTCTTCTTCTGAATATGACCAAGAAACTGTTGAATGGTTTGAATGTGTTCATCAATCATATGTTGATGCTGCACTTGTTACAATATTGACAAATTTTTTACAAATTTCTTCAACATCATCACCAAATTCAATCATTCAAGAACTTTCTCATTCAATAATTACAAGAACATGGAAACTTGTTGAGAAATCTTCAACAAGGGAACCAATGTCGCAAATCAAATTGATGATGAATCAATGGCCATTATTAACAGCTGGACTCAATTCTATTGCTAAAGATGATCAAAAACAGGCAAAAGAGATGTTTCAACTGTTGACTGATTTAGGATCGGGATCGGCAAAGTATTCATTACAAAAGATCCAAAAGGCATGGAATGGGGTGAGGGATGTGACTTCTGAGTCTGAAGTTGATATAGTTACATATTGATGTGTATATATATACATTATTAGAAATCTACAGAATATGACACAAAAAACGAAACAATAGAGATTTGATTCGCGACAAGTTCTTTTTGACACAAAAAAGGAGTCTCTTCCCTCTCCCTCTTTGGAAGCATTCTTTATCTCTTGTATATATATATATATATGTGATTGAGCTTATACAAATTAAATGATCAAAAAAGGAATCTTTCATTAAGTCATTAGAATTCTATTATATATAGTTGTATATATATATATATATATATACAAATATAAGCACATTCTTTCTTTTTTCGCGAATTTACTGCCACGTTTTTGCGCATTTTTCCGCCACCTGATAAGCAAAATTAAAAATCTTTGCAACCATCTATAAACTTCCCCCACACACAAAAAACTCTTTTTTTGCATGCTCCGAGAGATTTCGCTAGTGGAGGTGTCTTTCCTCACATTCCAGGCCGTTGTCCAGGTCATTCTCGTCTGCTTGACGGGCTTCTTCGCGGCCAAATCGGGCGTGCTTAACAAGTCGGCCCAAAAGTGTGTTGGAGAACTCAACATGGTTCTCTTTACACCGGCAATGATCTTCTCAAAGTTGGCCCCTTCCTTGTCATTGAAGAAGATCTTTGAGATCTTCTTGATCCCGGTGTTCTACGCCATTTCCACGGGGATTTCGTACATCACTGCCATTGTTGTGGGAAGATACTTGAATCTTGGTGAGACAGAGGGTAATTTTGTCACTGCCATGTCGGTTTTTGGCAATTCAAACTCGTTGCCCGTGTCCCTCACATTGGCACTCGCCTATTCGCTTCCCAATCTGGAATGGGATGACGTTGAAGATGATACCCCGGCCAAGATCGCTTCGAGAGGTCTTTTGTACCTCGTCATCTTCCAACAAATTGGTCAAGTGCTTAGATGGTCCTGGGGTTATAACACGTTGTTGAAGAGACCAACACCCACTACTTCTTCTTCTTCTCCTTCTTCATACACAGATCTGGAAACTGCTGCTGCTGTTGATGCCCAGCCAAACACCAAGAAGAGTAATACGACCCTCACAACACACCCAGTTCCAGCAGATGATGGCGCTTCATCCGGCTCAGAAGTCTCTGAATACCTGCCAATCATCTTCACACAGAGCCCCGCCTTTTCGCGTGTCACACAGGTGTACACGAGGTTCATGGCCGTGATGAATCCACCCTTGTGGGCGATGCTGGCATCTGTCATTGTGGCCACCGTCACTCCACTCCATGATTCCTTCTACATCGACAACGGCTTTGTCCAACACACCCTTTCAAAGGCTATTGACCAGCTTGGAAGTGTTGCCATCCCATTGATTTTGATCGTGTTGGGTTCGAATTTGTACCCTTCAAATGAAACACCACCAGCATCTCCGCATTACAAGAGAATTCTCATTGGTTCGCTCGTTTCGAGAATGATCATCCCACCAATGATTCTCCTTCCACTCATCACAGTTTGTGTCAAACTATTCCCCGTGTCCATTCTTGACGATCCAATCTTTTTGATTGTGGCATTCTTATTGACTACGGCCCCACCAGCAATTCAACTCTCACAGATTTGTCAATTGAACGAATTGTTTGAAAAGGAAATGGCGGGTGTTTTGTTCTGGGGATATGTCATTATGACATTACCAACAACGATTGGTATTGTTTCAGGTGCTCTTGCCGTGTTGAGATGGGCTAAAGCTTGATATATCCATCTATCTTCATTTGTGTTGTTGTATATATATATGGGAGGGTATTTCATTCTCTCAAATCTTTTTTCCCCTCCATCTCATCATTATGCAGAAATTTTTTAACGGTTTTTATGAATTTATTATATCGATTTTGTAGGAAATGTCATAATCCGTGAATGAAGTTTTTATATAATATGTACAATCTCTCTCTTTCTCTTGTCTCTACTGATCCTTCTTCACCACCGGCTCATTTGGAATATCTTTGAACAACTTTTCATAAATCTGGGAATAGTTGTCAACAAACGTCACATCAAATCCTTCTCTCAAGTTCTCCGCCAATACATCATAATCACCCTTGTTATCCTTTGGTAAGAACAACGTAGTAACACCATTTCTCTTGGCGGCAATCAATTTCTCCTTCAATCCACCAATTCTCAACACTTTACCAGTCAATGTGATTTCACCAGTCATTGCAATAGATGGTAATGGAACGTTCAATGCAAGAGAAATAAGTGCAGTAGTCAATGTGATACCAGCACTTGGACCATCTTTTGGAGTGGCACCTTCAGGACAATGTAAATTAATATTGTGTCTCTTGAAGAAATCAGTCTTGATATATTGTTTTGCAACAGCAAAGGAAATTTTGGAAGATTCCTTCATAACATCACCAAGTTGACCAGTAATTGCCAAATTCCCACCAGTTGGTTGACCATTTTCATTTGTTGCTGGTTCACCTTGAACTTCAACATACATTGAAGTACCACCAATAGAAGTCCAAGCAAGACCCATAACAACACCAGGTGGTGTGGTTTCGTAAAGTCTATCACTGGTGTAGATTGGTGGTCCAATGAAATCCTTCAAGTTCTCAGGTGTGATCTCGAGATTGAAATCTTCTGGAACCTCGAGTTTTTTAACTTCGTTATTTTCTTCAAACACTGTATCTTTGGTTTCCAATGGCTTGTTGAGATCAAGGTTTGGAACAACTTCCTCTTCTTCTTTAGGCTCGACAGATTTGGTCTCTGTCTCTTCCTCCTCCTTTGTTTCAGAAATTGTCTCAACTTCAGGTTTGATACCTTCAACTTGAGAAACAACTTTGTATGCAGCTTTTCTGAACACTTTTTCAATCAGTTGTTTCATTCTTCTGACACCGTTCTCCTTGGCATAATGTTTGACAATAGCTTGTACACCATCGGTACTCAATGAAACATTTGCATTCTCCAATCCAGATCCTTTTTTGGCCAATGGAATCAAATAGTTTTCGGCAATCTTCACTTTTTCTTCTGCAACATAACCTGGAAGTTCAATAATTTCCATACGATCCAATAATGGTCTTGGAATTGTATCGAGAGAATTGGCAGTACAAACAAACAAAACCTTGGATAAATCAACTGGAATATCCATATACTGATCCAAAAACTCACCATTTTGTTCAGGATCGAGTAATTCCAATAATGCAGCGGATGGATCTCCTTGAGAACCACCATGTGTGACCTTGTCGATTTCATCAATCAAAAACAATGGGTTTTGGGATTGTGTTTTTTTCAAACCTTGAATGATACGACCTGGAAGAGCACCAATGTAAGTTCTTCTATGACCTTTAATTTCAGAAACATCGGAAATACCACCAACAGAGAATCTGAAATAGTTTCTGTTCAAAGCACGTGCAATGGATTTACCAATAGATGTCTTACCAACACCTGGTGGACCAACAAAACAAATGATTTTACCATCAACTGCACCAAGTAAATTACCAACAGCAATGAATTCCAAAATACGATCTTTGATATCGGCCAAACCATAGTGATCTTCATCCAAGATCTTTTTGGCATTGGCAATGTCAAATGTTTCTTGAGTGTATTTACCCCATGGAACTTGAGTCAACCAATCCAAATAGTTTCTAGTGACACTGAATTCCGACATGGCGGTTTCCAATGTTTGTAATTTAGAAACTTCTTCATCAAATACTTTTTGAACTGCTGGTGGGAATTTCAATTTTTCTGCTCTTTCTTTAAACTGATCAATGAGTTTTTGACGACCATCATCAATACCCAATTCTCTCTTGATTCCTTTAAGTTGTTCCATGAGGTAATATTCACGTTGTCTCTTTTGAATCTTACTCTCAACTTCTTTAGAAATCTTGTTTTGTAACTCAGCATTCATAAACTCTTTTTTCAACACAACTAATGCTTTTTCCAATCTCTCTTCAATGTTCACAGAGTCAAGAACATCTTGTAACTCTTGTGGTTCGGCAGCACAAACAGCAGCACAGAAATCAGCCAATTTGGAAGGTTCCTCAAAGACATTGGTAGAACCTTGCATGGATCCACTGAATGTAGCAATCTGTTCTCTAAAAGCGGAATTCATCTGAGAGATGTCCTTAAACACTTTCAGAATCTCCGAAGTCAATGCATTAATGACTGGTGATTTCTTGTCATATGGTGCGTCTTCCAATGGTGTAATGTTGACTCTAGTCACCTCATATTTGGACAAGAATTCTGTAGGATTGTATTCGTTTTCTTCATCGAGTTTTTTCAAAATACGTTCCTCTTTTTCATTCATCACATTTTTCAATGTCAAATCTTTACCTTCTTCTTGAAGTTCAGATTCAACTTCGGCTTCCAAAGTTTTAGTCTTTTCAGCTTGTTCTTGATCAATTTCCTCTTGGGTCTTTGGAGGTAACAAATCATCGATTCTAATTCTTGTATGAGGATATGCAATCATTGTCAAGGTGTCACTTCCCGTCATTTCATCCTTGGTTGTAAAGCTCGAGGTGATTTGGGCAAAGACACCAATTGGGTGGACTTCATCCTTATGGGTGATCACATCTCCTTCGGCGTTCTCATCCTTGAAAAGGAAGATACCAATGTATGGTTTCTTCTTACTGTAAAGCTCGTTGATGGCCTTGATCACCTGAGGGTCTGTGATGGCAACCGGTCTGTAGAACCCAGGAAACAACGGACGGCGCGACATTGGCAGCGCCAACACCTGTGGATAAACTTCTGGAGCACTGACAGGGGATTTCTTTCCCCTGCTATCTCCACTATCATCCGAACCACCATTGTCGTCACCGGATGAAGGAGCACCAGCACCAGCACCTGAAGCAGTAGCAGCCTCACCAGACTTGGACTCTGAGGAGATATCCTTCTTGTCCTCCGTAGGTTTGGGCGTTCTTCTCTTTCTCTCCTTTGGTGTCTCTTCCTTGTCCGATTTCTCTGGCTTGTCATCCTTCTTCTCCTCGGACTTGTCATCCTTATCCAATCCGCGTTTCACACCGTTGAGTTCTTCAAGAATGTCCAGCATTGAAACATCTCTGTGACTTTCATATAGTGGAATTTCACGATGATTGTGGTGGTGGTTAGCGGTAATGGACGAAGCGAATCTCAATGACACTTTTGTCAAGGCGGTTCGTTTCAGAGATGTTCTAGAAGCTTCTCTCACAACTCTCAAAGATGCTCTGGCGGCGACCCGTCCAGACAACATGTTTTTATGTGTGTTTTATGTGTGTTTTAATGATGGTTTTAATGATGGTTTTAATGACAAAAGTGAGGTGGCGATTTGTCAAGTGTGGGTAAAAGGCGGTGGTGTACGGGTGTTTATACAGAAAGCGGGGGTTTATATATGTGTAGTATACTGTTACCCTACTTGTAAACACACAAACTTATTAATACACTTATATATAACCTTTTATATTCACACAGGTGAAGCACACACCCATTGGAGGATATGAGGGTAGAAATAAACACAAGAAAAGAAAAGCAAAAAAGGCTTTCTTTAAGATATATATATATATAGAACAAAAAAAAAAGCCTTGATATAAATAATGTGGCTACTTATTTTTTTTGTGGTAGCCTACCAACCAGTCAGTACTGCTCGTTAGTGTACTCATACAGAACGTGATCGTCTCCATCTTCTCTCTTGAGGACCCCATTCTGGTGTTGGTCATCGTCCTCGTGAATATTATGGCTTCCTTCAAGATCGAGCATATCATCCTCACTGACCTTCATGTCATTCATAATGTCATTGGAAATGTGACCGGGCATCACAAGCTCCGTGTCACTGTTGAGAGGGATGTTGGTGATCTCTCGTTGTAACTGCTGGTGTTGCTCGTAAAAGTTTATCGAGTTTTGGTTATTGGCGGCAGCGGGTTTTCTTGGACCTTTTCTTGTCTCTCCACGTTCCTGTTTCAATGCCTGTTGTTCTCTGTACTTGGCCAAATAGATCTTGAGCACTTCGGAGTAGTTCTCGAACCCGAGACTTGACATTGCAAAGAGGATATCTTCACCGTTGATTGTTTTTCTCTTTTCTGAAAGACATTTATCACTTGCTTCACTCGTAATGAACGATATGAATTCGGAAACACATTCTTGCATACATTCTTTGGCATCTTTGGAAACTTTTGCTGTAGTGGGTAATGTATTCTTCATAAGTCTTGCAACATTTGCAATAGGAAGCCATCTGTCTTGTTCTCTCAATTCAACCTCTTTATCAGCAGCAGCTTGGGCAGCTTCTTGTGCTGGATCGATATCCATCGGTGTAGAGTCTGGACCGGTGCTCATTGCCGTGATGTATTATATATAAAAATTTGTGTTTGTTGTTGTTGTTGTTTGTTTGTTGTTGTGTGTGGGGATGAGTAGTAAGTAGGACGGACACAACAAAGACAAAAGATGTAATTTCAAATTAGTGGGACAATAGTAGAAAATAGAACAACAACAAAAAACAACAGAAAGGAATTGAAGTATCTTCAAAAGCAAGTAGGTTCTCTTATCTCCAAATGAAACAAACACCTCTTTATTGTTTTGGTGTTACAACTGAACTTGTTATTTATATGCTTATGTTTGTAACCACTACGATTAGCTCGATTTTTTCCTCGACGATGCGAAAAAATGACGAGGATTTGCGTTAACAGAAGAAATATATATATATATATACACCAAAATATATATCTTTTTATCTTTTTATCATCAATTTCATTTATATAAAGTGTCTGTTTGTCTTTTGATATACAACTGTTATATAATTGTACTTTAATAGAAGTTCCTCTCTGTCTCCCCACACACAGACATAGATTTCTTTACGTAATTGTATATTACATAATCACACTCACACCAAATACATAAAAAAATAAATAAAAAAAAATTAGCGTCTCCTGGTTTCGATCCAGGGACATCAGGGTTATGAGCCCTGCGCGCTTCCACTGCGCCAAGACGCTTTTTTGATATTGACTTGGATTGGAGTGAGTGTGTTATGGGAATAGAAGACTAACAATTTTATTTGAGATTTCCCCAGAGTGTTCTGTTAGCATTTAATTGGAAGAAGAGAGAAAGAGAAAAGTATCCAGAAATATATTTATTCTATCCACAGTCAATTGAAAAAGCTACTATAAATTAAAATAAAGGAGAGTTTTTTTCTGGCTGCAACAACAATAACGGATTTTTGTGTCAGAATTTTTAATATGTGTGGCGTTCTTTTAAAATGGAGGGAATTGAATCGTTCGATAATCGCGAGGTGGAGAGAGAGGCCCCGGGCAAAAAAAAAAAATATCTGCTGCTAAACGACCGGGAACGAGACCGTGTTTACCTTTTTTGCCTTCCCCCCTATTTTTTCAAAAGAGGATTACATTACATCTTTTTTTGCACTGCCTCAACGCCATATCGAGTTGTCGATTCAACTGGACAACCGAATCTTTCTTGAGTGCTTCTTCTTTTTTTTTTCTTCATAAGTTTAACCATTCTCTTGGAGAAATATGGACCCTGGTTCTCCTCATTCAACAAGTTCAGACCGTAGACGGTCATCTTCAAAGCCAACTCTCATCAGTAAGGATGGTAAGACTGTGAGTACAACATCTACGGGGAAACGCAAGTTCCATAACAAGAGTAAATTGGGTTGTGATACATGTAAACGTCGTCGTGTCAAGTGTGATGAAGGTAAACCTGTTTGTCAAAAGTGTATTAATATGCGCATTGAATGTACATATTCACTTTCTACAAAAGTTTCAAGACAAAGAGCACCTTCGGAAACGGATTCAGAAAATCTTCCGGGTTCTTCTCATGGGAAATCACAAACTCATTCACCACCACCATCATCTTCACCACCTCCGGTTGTGAAAAGAACAAAGAAGTCTCAAAAGACAAATATCTTGGCAGATGTGTTGAGTAGTAGTAATTCTCCTCGCAGTTTGGAGGATTTGGTACGTCTCGGTGCACTTGCAGGTGTTGCTGCTCCAAATACAGAGAGTTCGGGAAGACAAGAAAAGAATCTGTTGAATGAGGTGCTCAACTCCAATATGAACATTCAAGATTTGATGCGTCTTGGTGCCATGGCTGGGTTCGGTGGTGCTGGTGCTGGTAACGGGGATATGACCTCGAAGTTGATCAATGTGGCAAAGGCCCATTTCCAACAGGCTCAAACCCAGGCAGATGATTATGGAAGTTTCCCATCAATCACAATCAAATCCCCCGGACCAGACCCTTCTACACTTCCACAACTCACCAGGGATTACAATGGTACCAATTCACTCTCAGTGGATATGGGTATGGC
The DNA here is from genome assembly GCA_030563225.1 of Petasospora hungchunana. Taxonomy (NCBI): domain Eukaryota; kingdom Fungi; phylum Ascomycota; class Saccharomycetes; order Phaffomycetales; family Wickerhamomycetaceae; genus Petasospora; species Petasospora hungchunana. The sequence goes on along the minus strand of JAKUBL010000001.1, from coordinate 32,106 downwards.
CAACAACCCTACAATCTCACCACAACCTACAATGTCCCCTGGGTCAACACATTCCCCAATTTCCCTGCATCAGCAACCAGCTCCGATGGCCTCTGCCCACGATTTCAACACCCAGATGGAGTCGATGACCTCGGGGTCCATGCCATATGCTCCTTCGTCTACGGGACTCAACCTTGTGGATTTGAAACTCATGTATCATTACACAACGACTGTTGCTCCCACAATCACCACTGCAGGAATCTCGGAAAAGAAGATTTGGATGGAAGATATTCCACAACTTGCATTTGAGTATGCATTTCTTATGCATTCAATATTGGCATTTTCTGCTACCCATTTGTCAAGAAGTGAAAAGAATATGGAACGTTATGTGACTTATCATCGTGGAGAAGCATTAAGATTGTTGAGAGAAGCCGTATTGGAGATTTCGCCGGAGAATACCGATGCATTGGTTGCTTCTGCTTTGATTCTAATCATGGATTCATTGGCTAATGCATCTCTTCCATCAGCCTCGTCGATAACGTCACTCCCCGCTTCGGCATGGATTTTCCATGTTAAAGGAGCAGCTACTATCTTGACAGCAGTATGGCCATTACCACAGACGTCTCGATTCTACACTTTTATTTCTGTGGATTTGAGTGATTTGGGAGACATAATTAATGATAAGGAAGGCCATATATCTGACTTGGTATGCTTTGACGAATCAATCGCAGATCTATACCCTGTGGAATACGACTCTCCATACCTCATCACACTGGCATATCTCGACAAATTACACAAGGAAAAGTACAAATCAGACTTCATTCTTCGTGTGTTTGCCTTCCCTGCTCTCTTGGACAAGACTTTCCTTGCTCTTCTCATGTCTGGAGACCTCTCAGCAATGCGTATCATGAGAAGTTACTATTCGTTGCTGCGTGGCTTCACTACTGAGATGAAAGATAAGGTGTGGTTCCTCGAGGGCGTGTCAAACGTGTTGCCGGCAGATGTGGATGATTATACCGGCGGTGGAGGAATGCATATGATGTTGGATTTCTTGGGAGGAGGACTTCCTTCAATGGCAACATCGAGTCTCGGGTCTGGAATCAATATCGATATCAATGACCACTTCATGAACCCTTGAGAGAGATATATAAATATTTATTTTGCAAACTCCTAATTACTAACTTGTACATGATACTAATCCTTAGAGATCTCTAGATCCAGATACTAATCATCTCTCGATCCATAGATAAGGTGACACAAAAAAGACCACGAGTGGTGTGTGGGTGTCGGAATGGGATCCCTCAAGCTCGAAGATTAATTCCGACATGTTTCGTAACAATAGAGATTAACAAGTTTATTATCTATAGTACTGTAGTGTGTTGACAGGCTCATATGACTGTAAGCAGAGGATAGTATAAGAGGAACTGGTCTGCAGATTGGTGTATTTCTGATCCATCCAACAAAAACTTGTCATTAAATGGTGTACATTTACGCAATGGATTTTAGGAAGATATTCAAACAACTCGAGGTTCCACATGCTGAGTCCCACCCTCTTTCGATTCTCCAGAACCCAGATCTTGAGTCGATGCCCCCACACCGTCGCAATTGGGGCATCTGGTCCTTTGCTGGATATTGGGGAGTCTTGAACTTGTCAGTGTGGACGTTCTCTGTTGGGTCTTCATTACTCTCTCTAGGGCTTAACATCCAACATGCCATGGGTGCGTTGACCATCGGTAACATCTTTATTGTGCTCTACACATGTCTCAACTCCCGGCCTGGTGAGGTTTACCACATCGGTTACACGCTCTGCCAGCGTATGGTGTTTGGTGTGTATGGCTCGAGCTTGGGTATCTTGATTCGTATTGTGCTCAGTATCGTGTACTACGGCTCACAAGCATGGCTTGGTGGACTTTGTGTTGTCGTGATGTTTTCTACATTCTCCAAGGACTTTTTGAATATGGAGAACACATTCTCTGATTCTGTCAGCATGACGACTCGTGACTTTATTGGATTCTTGGTGTTTCAGTTGATTTCCATACCTTTCTTCCTCATCAAACCGGAGAAGATGAACATCTTCGTCAATGTGAGCTGCATTATGGCACTGTTTGGACTTGTGGCTGTGATGGTTTATCTCATATGTATCAACGGTGGGCCTGGTCCAATCTATTACGAACCGGTTGAACTCTCGACTTATGAGACGGGATGGATGTGGTTATATGCCATGTCGATCTGGTATGGTGCGCTTTCACCTGATATCACTAATCAGTCAGACTTTTCTCGTTTCAGCTCTAGCAGTAAGAAACTTGTTATTGGGGTGTTTGTTGGTATCTTCTTCACAGAAATCATTCCACTTGCTGGACTCATCTCTGCCTCATGTTCGAAAGAGTTGTATGGTGTTGAGTATTGGCTTCCTACTGATATCTGTCTCCAATGGCTCCAGGACAACTACTCGCCACGGATGAGATGTGCATGTTTCTTCCTTGGTCTGTCCTTCTTGTCATCAGAACTATCGCTAAACTTGCTCACCAACGGGTTCGCTGGTGGAATGGATCTTGCTGGGGTTTGTCCACGTTATATCAACATTCTTCGTGGTTCGATCCTGACTGCATTGTTATCTTGGTGTGTCCAACCTTGGAACTTCTACAACACGTCATCTACTTTCTCAGCAGTCATGAGTTCCTTTGGAGTGATTATGACACCAATCATTGGTATCATCGTGTCGGATTTCACACTGGTGAGACGTGATAGACTCAGGATCAACCATCTCTATTCCACTTCTAAAGATGGAGACTTCTACTATACAGCTGGTGTCAACTGGAGAGCAATCTTTGTCTTTGTGGCATCAGTTGCCCCTGGACTTCCTGGAATGGCTGCTGCTACGAATCCTTCCATCATTCTCAAGACAGAGATTATCAACTACTACTATGGCTCCATTGCATTCTCATTCTTTGTGCCATTGGTGCTCTATTACTTGATTGCAAAGTGGATCTTCCCTATTAAGAGTGCTGGTGTGAGCGAAGGTGAGGATACGTACGGTGCTTTCACTATGGATGAATGTTTGAAGTTGAATTTGATCCCTGCTAGTGGTATAGAAATGATTGATGGTCTTGGTGATGACGCTGGTTCGTCAGATGTCAAGATGAAGTCAGAGATTTCTACATCTGAAGTTTAGATTATATATCAATATAGTTTTAAAGAGTTTTTTTATCTGGTATTGAAGTGGTTACTAAATCACTCCAAGGAGTTTCTCTTAGCTGCTTGTGAAACAACAGTACTCCAATTGGCTCTCAAGACGACAAACACTTCAGACATGGAGAGAACAAAGATACCAGTTCCAAGACCAACCCAGAGTCCAATCAGCTCCCAGTCTCTCATAAAAGCCAAATAGAGAGCAAATGGCACAGCAACAAGATAGTAGGCTAGTAAGTTTAAGTTACTTCCAATTTGTTGTCTTCCCTGTCCTCTCAAACAGCCGGCAGCAACAACATTGATAGTATCATACAACTGATTCACAGCAAGAATCTTCAGAGCATTAACAGCCTTTTGTTGAACTGCCCAATCTTCAGTAAACAACACCACCAGTTTGAAGCGTCCACAAAAGAGACCAGAGGTTGTGAAAAGACCTAATATGAGAGAAATCCACAAAGATATTCTCATAGCCAACTTTGCATTCTTGATATTCCCAGAGCCAACTGAACCAGCAATTCTAGTTGAGCTGACAACGCTAACACCGAATGGGATCTGGAACACCAACGTTGCTGTGGTAGACAATATTGATTGAGCAGCAAGTACTTCTGTCCCGAATCTGGCAGCAGAAACAGTCAACACTTCAAACGCCAGAAACTCTGCCTCCACCATGATAACTCCAGGAAGAGCTAATGAGGCCATTGGCCCCCAATTTTGGAAAGATTCTCTCACTTTCAAACCACTCCAGCACTTTCTGCCATCCACAAACACAACGTAACACAAAAGCGAGAAAGCCATGAGAGTGTAGCTGATTGCTGTTGCAAGAGGCGCTCCAACAAATCCTATTCCATAGGTGGGATGCCAGACGAGGAAGTAATTCAACAGAGCATTGAAAGGGGTGCAGATGAACAAAACGTATTGGGCAGCATGAAATATCCCTTGAGCTTGTAGGAACCTCTTGCCAGTTTCGAATAAAATATACCCTGGACACCCCAAAGAGATTGTACGTAGATACAACTGTGCCAAAAGGGTCAACTCCTCATTGGGAACAAACACACCAAGAATGGAAGCGGAAAACCACCAGATCAGATTCACTGGAATGGCAACGCACAAAATCATTGCACTGCAACGTTGGAAATGAACACCAACCATACCATACATCCCAGCGCCGTATGCTTGTGGACAAAATGTATCCAAGCAAGTGGCCATTCCGTTAAAGATGGAGACGGTGATGTTGAATGTCATCGTGGCGAGGGAGACAGCAGCGAGTTCAGTGCGTCCAATGTGGCCGACAGAGAAGATGGAGACAACCGTGAGTGAGTATTGTAAGAAGAAGGTGATGATTACTGGTATGGATGCCTTGATGATGGAAATCGCCTCTGAAAAAGGTGTAGAACCGTCATCTTCAGGGGTTGAAACAGAGGCAATGGAGCCGTAGTCAACGTCTGGCATAGGGTCAGTGAGAAGTTGTTTGTACTTTGGTACTGACATTGAATATTTCCTTAGTTGGGGTAATAAACAAAGCTATCGAACTACTGGTGCTATTGTTCTGTTCTAATTCGAAAGTGCACAAAGAGACAAGTTCCCCCCCCCATGAGATACGGGAATCTCAAAGTTCAACAAACAACCATCGGAATCGCCAGCTTTCCGATCCCTACTCATCTTTCCGACTCCAAATCAACTATCTCTCTCTCTCATCTGGATCGGAATATTTTCTTGGCTGCTTCGTTTCCGCAAGGATTATTACTCCCGAGTGGGCTTGATAACCCCAGATCGGAATTTCATCTAGCGTCGAAGCAGTGCCGATCGGAATCGGAATTGAGGTTGCTTCGCAATCGGAATATCAGATGAGCTTGTCATGTTAGCCCGATGTTTTCCAATCATAGAGTTGTTTCTACGTTTTAATTGGCTGTGATGTCGTTTACTAGACCACGAGTGCCGTACTGTTCACACTCTTGGTCTCTATAAAGCCCCCAAGATTCCCCCCTGTAGTTTTCCTCTATCAATACACATTTCTTCACAGACAATGCTTTCATTGACGAGTTTGTATACATTGGCCATCTATATGGTCAATGGTGTCTCCTCTCACCCAGTCTCGGATCCATCCAACCAACATGTCCTCATGAACTGCGAGGTGGCAGAAGCTGAATCTCTCCCTCAGTCCAGTCTCTCCTTTATGGACCAGTTCTTTGGCCCAATTCTTGATGGCTATGCTGATCCAATCACCACTTACAATTCCAATTCCAAGAAGTCTCCAGCCCCAGTCTCCAACAGAATTGACCAGATGCTCATCAGAGACGATTACCAGTACCCAGACCCAGACGATCTCAGAGACATCAATGGTTCTGCTGTTTTGTACCGTGGTGGTGAGTTTGCCGGTTTGAACTCCTTTGCCCATCTTCCATACGGTAACTGCTATGATCCTGAACACTTCAAGACTGAGAAGTTCGATATCGCTATTGTTGGCTCCCCCTTCGATTCAGGGGTTTCATACAGACCAGGAACGCGTTTCGGCCCACGCGGTATCCGTTCTGCTTCTCAAAGACTCGCTGGAAGTACATTCTCTGTGTATGATGGTGTTGATCCTTATGGTGGTTGGGCTAAGTTGGTTGATTGTGGTGACCCTCCAATCACCCCACTTGACAACAGAATCGCTTTGGATCAGATGTACAGAACCCAGCGTGCCATTGCTAAGCACTCGACAACTTCCAAGAATATCTACCCAACCCCAAAGATCTTTACATTGGGAGGCGACCACACCATTACTTTACCATCTTTGCGTGCTGCCTATGAGAACTGGGGCCAAATCGCAGTGATCCACATCGACTCTCACTTGGACACTTGGGACCCTCACTACTTTGGCGGAAACGTCACCGAGTACCAGTCTGTGAACCACGGTACTTATCTCCACTGGGCACACGAGAAAGGTTTGTTAGCTCCAGATGCATGTATCCATGCTGCTATCAGAGGTCCATACCCTGGGCCAAGAGACGTGGAGCATGACATTGATTGTGGGTTTGACAGAATCTTGGCTAGAGACATTGACAAGTTGGGAGCTGAGGCTATTATCAGAAAGATCAAGGAGCGTGTTGGTGACTATCCTGTGTACATCTCCGTGGATGTTGACTCTATGGACCCAGCTTTCGCTCCTGCTTCTGGAACAGTTGAGCCTGGTGGTTGGACTTCTAGAGAGTTGTTGACCGTGTTGGACGGATTGGCTGGATTGAAGGTCATTGGTGGCGATGTTGTTGAAGTTTCTCCACCATATGACACAAATGCTGAGGTCACTTCATTGGCTGCTGCCCAGGTTGCTGACTCTATTATCGCCTTGATGATCTTTGATTCGGCTGGTAAGGATGTCGAGAAGCACTAATTGTGTCTTAGAGATCTTTTTCTTGTGTAATTCTAACTCGAACTGATGTCAGGCCTTTCTCAAGGTCAACTTTATAGTCTCATAAGAGTAGCAGCTCCAAATAGATCATTCCAATCATAAAAAATAACAAAACTTTATGAAATTATCTTATTATTTATATCGGCTGACGAACAGTACATTTTTAGCGTTTGTGAAGTCGCCTCGCTGGCGCAATCGGTAGCGCTTACGACTCTTAATCGTACGGTTGTGGGTTCGAGCCCCACGTGGGGCACTTTTCACTTTTTTTTGCACCCGTCAGATCTAGGAGTTACCCGGCTGTGACTTCATGAGGACTGAACTAAGCTACATTGAGTCAATAAAAGGTTATCAATTGTATAAAAAGGCTATACTTTACCATGGCAGCTTCTCACCATCCTGACTCAAGAAAGTACCATTCTGCTCCTTAGTGAGTCCCTGGATCACCTTCAACTGCTTCTCAGCAGATTCGTGAGGAGTGATGGTCAAACTCTTGAACATCTTTGAAGACTCTGGATCGGTCCATTCAGCAGCATCGTTACCCATGTCAGTTCCAACAACACCAGGAGAGCCGGCAACGACGATGAAGTCCTCCTTCTCGAGTTCAAATGAAAGTTCCTTGACAAAGTGGTTCAAAGCGGCCTTGGACTGACCATAAGCGGAGTTGGAGTTTGGGAAGAAGCCACCAATGGATCCAACAAGTGAGGAGACGAACCAGATAGTCTTGGTAGTCTTCCTGGAGAGGAATGGCTTGACTTTCTGAGTGACCAAGACGGAACCTAGAACGTTGGTCTGGTAGTGCTTTAGCCAGACGTCGGCAGACACCTGAAGAGCTGGCTGGAAGGCCTCTTTGGTCAAGACACCGGCATTGGAGATGAAGTAGTCAATACCACCAGCTGCATACTTCTCCAATTGAGCAGTCAAACCGTCAATCGAAGACTGGGAAGAAACGTCCAAAGTAATGATGTGGACGTTACCACCGGCAGCGAGAGACTGAAGTTCAGAGGAGTTGGATGGGTTTCTAGTAGAAGCCAGAACGACATTGGAAGGATCGGCAGCGAGGATCTTGACGATCTCAAGACCAATTCCTCTGTTGGCACCTGTGATGAAGTAGACTGAAGACATTGTTGATTGTTGATTGTTGTTTGTTGATTGTAGTTTGCTGTAGCGTTGTTGCTTGATGGGAAAGAATTGGACTAATGGGTGGAATATCCAGCCCTTCTTATACACTTTCAATCCAATTAACAATTATTAATCATGTAGAAGCCAAACCGTTAGAATTTCAACGTGTTGAAAGTAAAACAACAGGGTCTGAAGCCAGAAAAGGTGTCAACTATCAACGGAGTTCCGCGATGACAAAGCCGCGCTGACAAAGCCGGAACTCCGCGTCCCCCACCATTTCTCCAATTTTTCGTAATTAGTCTCACTACTTTGATAGTCCAATTATTCAGATATATTAGATATATTAGATATATTTTTGTCAGGCACACACGCTCAGAGACCCAACCAGTGGAAGCTCTTCTTAACCTCAAACTTCTCAATGAGCTCAATGTCATCTGAAGATGGACCAACGTTGACGGAGTACTCACCCTCCTGAACGTGCCACTTGTTCTCCCACTCGTCGAAGTAAGAGACAGAGTCCTTCAAGGACATCTCCAAAGTAACAGTCTTCTCCTCGCCAGCCTTCAAAGCAACCTTCTCAAAGTCCTTCAACTCCTTGACTGGTCTGATCACATCCGACTCGGTCTTGGAGATGTAAACCTGAACAACCTCCTTACCATCAACAGAACCAGTGTTCTTGACGTTAACAGAAACAGAGAGCTTGTTAGAGGCCTCATCAACAGAAACCTTCAAGTCGGAGAAGGCAAAAGTGGTGTAGGACAAACCGTAACCGAATGGGAACATGACCTGCTTCTGCAACTTCTCGTAGTATCTGTAACCAACAAAGATGTCTTCACCATACAAGACACGACCTCTCTCGGTATGGAAGTTGAGATAAGTTGGGTTGTCCTCGAACTTCTTTGGGAAGGTCAAAGAGAGCTTGGCAGATGGATTGACATCACCATACAAGACATCAGCAATGGCATTACCCAACTCGTTACCACCGAACCAAGCTTGGACAACGGCCTTAGCGTCCTTGATCCATGGGAATTCACATGGAGTACCAGACTGGTTGACAATAACGGTGTTAGGGTTGGCCTTGAGCACGGCAGACACCAAATCATTGGTACGCAATGGCAAACCGATATCAACTCTGTCATAACCCTCTGACTCCCACTCACCGTTTGTACCAACACACAGGATAACCTTGTCAACAGACTTGGCCAGTTCACATGATTTCTGAATCTCCTCAACAGGATCAATAACACGAGAACATCCAAAACTGAGAGCACCGTTACCGACAAAGTCCATACCCTCTTTGATCGTATAAGTCTGACCAGATCCAAACTCAATACGGAAGGAGTAGTCAACGCCTTTCTCCATGTGGACGATTCCCTTCTCCTCAACCGTTCCGTTAGTGAAGAAAGCACGACCTCTAGTCTGCTTAGTCTTGTTGTCAACAACGAGTTTGTCATTGACAAACAGCTGAGCTGTTCCCATAACAACAAGACCGAATTCATAGTCTGCAGTTTCTTCAGGGGTGTACGTACCTTCAATATCAATGTAGAAAGTTTCACCTGGAGTCAGTTTCTCATGGGTGTAGTCGGCAAAGAAATGGAACGAACCATTGATCCCAGCCTTGTAGTCGAACTTCTCACGGTTTGCAGTGCCTCTTGGTGTCTTGTAGTAAGAGAAAGTACATCCCTTTTCACCGTTAGAGGTCAAGTGCTGGGCAACAGAAGGAAGGGAAACATGGGCGTAAGCACCGATGGAGTACTTTGGCGCAGAGCCGAGCTTGTTGGTGATACCTTCGTATGGAGTGACGGTGTAGTATGGCTTTAAAGAGGCAGATCCACCACCGGAGTAGACTGCAACCTTGGCATTAGGACCAATGACAGCGACAGACTCCTCCTTCTTCAAAGGCAAGACACTGTTCTCGTTCTTCAACAGAACGATGGACTCACCAGCGATCTTTCTCAGCAAAGCCGCAGTCTCTGGAGTATTGTTAGCAGCGGTCTCCTCGCCTCTTTCTGGGATCCCAGACTCTTTACAGAACTTGATCAACTTGAGCACACCTTTGACTCTGTCGTTGAGGTCGCTGATGTGCAATTCCTTGGACTGGATCTGCTGGGCAACGGCTTCCTTTGTTCTCATTCTTGGTGGGCCCGGCATCTCAATGTCCAAACCGTTCTGGATACTCTCCTTTGCGGTATAAGTTCCGAACCAGTCGGACATGACCGTTCCATCCCAGCCCCATTCCTCTCTGAGGACGTCCATCAAGAACTTCTTGGATTGGGAAGCGTGCTCGCCATTGACCTTGTTGTACGACGTCATGAAGGCCTTTGGATCGGCATTCTTTACTGCAAGTCTGAATGGCTCCAAATAGATCTCTCTCAATGCTCTCTCGGAGATGATCGAGTTGGAAGAGTTTCTCTCATGCTCGAGATCATTACCGATGTAGTGTTTCATCGTAGCAGCAATTTGCTTAGATTGCAACCCTTTAACAACCTGGGAAGAGGCGACTCCGGACAAGTAAGGATCCTCGGAGAAACTCTCAAACCCACGACCACCATTCGGGCCACGCTGGATGTTTGCAGTTGGGCCGAGATCAACATGAACAGCTTTGTGTCTTGCCTCGACACCAGCCAATTGACCCGCCTCATTCATGAGATCCTTATCAAAAGACGAGGCCAGAGCGGTGCCGTTGGGAAGAACAGCACCTGGCAGTCCATCGGTGAAGGAGAGCGAGCCTCTGATGCCGTTGGGCCCATCGGAGAAGCGAAGAGCCGGGATGTTGAGACGAGGGATGGAGAGAGTGTGCCAAAAGTCCACGCCCGAGACCAGGCCGATCTTTTCGTCCAAAGTCAATTGCTTGAGGGTTGCCTCGATGTCGAAGTCAGTCATTTGTATGTGAAGAATTGGGTGAAAGAAGGAGGGAAAAGACAGAGGGTGGGCTGCGCTTTTTATATATAGGGGGCTTTTTTAGTGAAATCTGGGGGGATGGGACAACTTTCGCAGAGACTTGATGGAGAATACGAGAGACTAACAAGGCTGTGAATACTGGGGGGACGGGTCTGGATGCGGGGAACAAAAACCTTCGGCAATCTCGGGGCTCCGGCCAAGACTTGGCGGGACTGGGCCTGGGACTAGACCCGATGGGACTAGATCTGGGTTGATTTGTTAGTTAGTAAAAAAATAGTGTTCGTACTTTCATTAAAAAGATGCCAAATATGCAAACAAAAAAAGATAATCATTAGAGGGAGAAAAAAAACCAGGAGACTCAGTCCTTGAGGATGTCAAATGCCAACTTCTTCACAACCTTCTCCCGTACATCATTCGTAGAGCTCGATCTCTTCATCTTGCCAACTTTATCCTGGGCAAAACTAACGTATCTGACCCTGTCTTTTCTCGGAGGCGTCACAAAGTTCGGAATGGCAACCTTGTTGTCGTTGAGCCAGAGCGTGTCCAGTCTGTAGACGCCCCTGCGTGGGTCCAGCAACGCAGTGGTGGAGTTGGTGTCCTTGGAGTGGTATGTGATGTATCCCTCGTGCTCGTCAATATCGAGGTCTGCCAACGGTCTTCTTCCCGTGGATGAGGCAGCACTGTTTAGAGGAGAGGTTGGTGGTGCATTCTCCTTGTTGTTCACCACGTCATTCTCGTCGCTGATTGCTAATGTCGCAGAGAGGCGAAGCTCTGTGCTGTAGTCAACAGGGTCCTCGAAGATCTTGAAGCCGAGAACAGGCTGTTGCTTGCTATGCTGTTGCTTCTTCACCGGGGACGCCGAGGACGACTGTGAGCGGTTCACACGCTGTGGCGAGCTGTGGAGAGAGAGAGGCTTGAGCTTGGGCGACGATCGGATGTTGGCGTCCTTGGAGGAGAGGGCAGGTCTGCGTGGCGACTTTGTAGGCGACGGCGTCGTTGATCTGAGCATATCTCTCCTTTTTTTCTCTTGTGTTTGATGGGTGTGTTCTGTTAAACTGTGAAATGTGCGATCCCACAGCCCTTTTATAACTGCGAAAGGTTCCCGCCTTAAACTTCAAACCAAAACAGTGGCCCTACCGGGTTGTGCTTTTTTTTACGTGTACCGCGTCCTCAATTCAGGCCAACGCGTTCCTCTTTTGGGAAGCTGTCACCGGGGAAACAACATCCCATATTATTCCCAATTTGGATATATAGTGGAGGGGAGAGGGAGAGTGCTCAGCTATACGTTGGCACATGTTCGACCTCGAATTGGCCCTTGGAGTAGACCCACGCCAGCGATCTCGGGACAGAAGGCCCAGCCTCTTCTTCCATCAGCTCAGCGTACATTGGTGGCAGTTCTGTCTCTCTTTCTCCGCTCACAAGAAATATCGGTGCCTTGAACATCACTTCACACCCCTTCTCTTCTAGCTTGTCGAACTTGTCTCTCCAGGAGCTGCTGTTGAATCCTGATGAATTCGACTCAAACGACTCATCTGGTCCCTCGGTATATGAATCCACTCCTCCACTCTGTATTAACGACTCAAGTGTAAAAGTGACAAGTATCCAATGCGATACCCTTACGCTTTTGGGGTCATCGAGTTCCTGTGTATCTAGATTGCTGGTGAAGGCATGGAAAGGAGGACCTGTTGGAAGTTCCACATCCCAATTCAACTTGAACGGTTCATATGGATCGATTCCCCCTTCTTCAAAAGTCTGTATTTTCAATTCCTTCTGCAAGGGCCAAGTGGTGAATCCCCCCGTTAGCTCACCTGTGTGGGGATCAATCTCAGGACACTTTGTTCTCTGTAAGAAGGAAACTTTCACCTTTTTCACCACAGCTGTATATATCAAGGATGGATCAGGGAGTGTTTCAAAATGAACACCAACGGTGTCTCCAAGCCGGAAAACACGAGAAGACAAGCCGACGACATAGGGCAAGAGTCCATTCCAGACTCCGTGAGTCTCCAATGTCTCATTAAAGTGCATTGAGTCTTGTTGTGGTGCTCTGTTGATGGTGATTGGAAGCAGTTGTATCGGGGATGATGTGCGATTGTTGCGCTTGAAATGGACATCGAGGTGGTATTCTCTCTCCATGAACATGGAGTACTTGACAGTCTCTGGCAAGCATGGGTCCAACAAGAACTGGAATGGGATAGTGTGGACGCCTTTCAAGAGCCGTGAATCGGCTGTTGTGTAGTGGAAAGTCTCACACAAGATGTTTCTCTTCATCCTCGTACCGGAGCCTGGGCCCTTCACACAGAGGAAATCAACACAGGAACCGGTGAAGACAACGTCAATTGCATCAATGGGCACAGATTCCCGCTTCACTTCAACACGTAACACCCCTCTAAGAACACCAGGCTCTGCAACTACCCGCTCAGACGGTGTAACGCCTGTAAGAACGACATTCTGGGCAGCGCAGAGATCCACCTTCAACGGCATCACCAAGTCAGCAACTGCCCCAACAACCGATCCAAGCATTGTTGAGTTTATATATATATATATTAGATCTTTCTTTATGCTCCAGATGAGGGCGGCTATATATGAAATGTAAACAAACTGCACACCTGGACACCACAATTAGCCGCCGAAATAATCACTTGCAGGGGATTTATAATTTCTATCAGTTTCCCTTTTCTGTTAATTATAAAATCAACAAAAAGAGGGGGGAGTATTAATTCAAATCAAGGGGTAATTCCAGCCGAGGCCGGGTAAGTGGATCAAAAAAAATGGTTGTGAGCACTCAACTCCTTACAAAAAAAAAAATCTCAACTACCTCTTTGGGCATCCTTCTTTCTTTTCACTAAAAGAAATCACTCACACACACAAAATGGCCGATCAGATTCAGCAAGTCGCCAGGAAATTGCACGAGACGATGATCCGGGAGGGTGAGGGCAAGTTCATCTCGGAATTGAACCTCCGAGAAATGTGTGGTGTAACTGATGCTGTACAGTTTCAGCCCATCATGCAAGCTCTGTTGAACCAGAACCTCGTAAAAGTCGCAAGAACAAGTGAGGGTTTGCTCTATCAGGCCGTGGAGATGCAAGAGGCTGCTAAGCTTGTGAACATGACACAGGACGAGCAGATGGTGTATTCGTACATCGAGGCGTCCGGGAGAGAAGGCATCTGGTCCAAGGTCATTAAGAACCGTACAAACCTCCATCAACACATTGTTCTGCGATGTCTCAAATCCCTCGAGAGTCAGCGCTATATCAAGAGCGTCAAGTCTGTCAAGTACCCGACCAGAAAGATCTACATGCTCTACAACCTGATGCCGTCGATCGAGGTGACTGGTGGTCCGTGGTTCACCGATGGAGAGCTTGATTCCGAGTTTGTGGACTCCCTGTTGACAATCATCTGGAGATTTGTTGCGTCGAGGACGTTCCCAGATGTGTTTGGCAACGATGCTAATCTCAGGACAATGCCACTTTTCCCAGCTAATCACAAGAACTACACCACAGTCGATGAGATCTTGGAGTTCATCGTCAACTCACAGGTCACCTCCGAAGAGCTCATTGAGAACGACATCCGTTCGTTGTGCAATGTGCTGGTCTATGATGACAAGATGGAGAAGGTGGAGTTGGACTGTTACAGGGCAACGCTACAGAGTGTTGTTGATCAGAAAGAAGAGAGAATCGAGGACAAGTTCTCCATCTTTGATGCCTCGAGCTATATGGCTGGTGAAGCGGAAGATGAGAATCTTATCTACTTTGACGAATATCACTTGTGATAAAATTAACTAATTAATGACCCCCCCCCCATCTCAACTCTTTGTAGATGAATTTTTGTGCCCCAAAGTCGTCATATCCATTCATCTCGAGTTCTTCCTTGACAATGAGATTCTCTTGCTCGATGATTTGCCAGAGGAGAGCTCTCTCCTTTTCATACATCGATCTCACTGGAATTTGTAAGAGGACTCGGGCATCTCCAGATTTCTCCAAAAAAGTGGTGACCATATTGATAACCCAACGTGGATGATCCGGTGAATAGATCGGGTCTGCAATAACAATAGTCTTGTACTTTATATCGAGTCCCTTGTTTTGTATGAACGTTGAAGGATCCGTCCAATCCAACACCAAACATTCGGTCGTGTCCAACTTGTTAATCTTCACATTCGTCTCCAAATTCTTTAAAATCTCGGGGAGATCTGTGAGAGTAACGTCATATCCTAATTTCCCCAGTGTAATACCAACAAGACCGGTTCCTGCTCCCAATTCAAGAACAGGATCCAATATCAACTCTTTGTGTCTTGTGACGAGAAGTTCACTCAATACCAAAGATGAACCCCATGTTTTCAACCCAAGAGAATCGGAGGTGAGTGCAGGTTCATTGAGAAAGATTGGAGATTCCAAATCTTTCACCACAATCCGTCTTTGGAAGTTCGGTCTAGCTGTTCTTCCACTGTTTTCAGATATTCTTAACGAAGCTTCTCTCAAAATCTCCTCATCGTTAATGAAATGCGATGATGCAAGGATCTTGTTGAGATATGAGAACAAGTCCTGTGTAAAGTGTATACTCATTATATTGTTTGAAAGTTTTGTGTATCCATTGTGTAGTAACCATTGTCTTGTTTCTGTGTATCGTGATTCTGGTATTCCCTTATTCTCAAGGATTTGTTCTGTGGTCTTGATCTCAAGTTTAGATGGTCCAAAATTGGTTGTTTCTTCTGGTTTCAACAAGTCAAGAATCGTCATTATGACATCTCGAGGGATGTTGTTGATTGGTGGGAGATCAAGTATGTGTATTGGCTCATCGTCATCATCTTCTTCTTCTTCCTTTTCTTCTTCTGCAAAGACTAGTGATGATTCTTTGGGACTGAAACTCGGTGGAGTCGAAATTACCGACTTCTCCTCCGACGTGAAGAAACTCAAAGGATCAAACATTTCTTTGTCTTTTAAAAAACATCCACAAAAAACAATCAAACTTTGGACATATATATGTGAACTCCATCACCTATATATAGTGGTGTCTGGATGTTTTTTCCACAAATAAATGGTGTCTGGATGTTTATTGTACTCTTCAACAACACACTTATAACCATACTAAAATTCTCAACTCCACCACCACCACCCAAAGAAATGTCCCAAGAAGATATAAAAGAAGAGGAGACATACCACTCTGAGTCCGACTCCGACTTTGATCCAAACGCCGCTGTTGCCAATGGCTCCGACTCCGAAGACGATGCTGATCATAAAGCTGATGATGACTATGAAACTGAAAAAGAAGTCAAGAATGCCAAATATGACCGTATTGAATCTGTTGAAGGTGGTCTCGTCAAGACACGACACCAGCGACAAGTTGAAGAGCAGACGAACGTGAGGAGTTTCAAGAATGTGATTGGTGTTCGTGGAGAAGTTGATGTTGATGATGCTTGGGGAAAATTACAACAACAGGCAAAGGAAAGATTGGGATATCGGTATAGTGCTGACGCAACGAGTGACAAGAATCTTGGTGGAAGTTCCGGTGTGCTTGTTGCCGATGAAAAGATCAAGATCAAAAGACGTTATGAATATGCCGGTGAGATGATCATTGAAGAGAAATGGGTTGCTAGGGAAAGTGCAGAAGGTCAAGCCTATCTCAACTCGTTGAGTGAAAAAGAGAGACAAGAACAGAATAACGATGTTGAAAACTCGGATCAAACAAAGAAATCTGGGTTTAATGAACGTGGTGAGAAGCTAAGGATTGTCAGAAAGAGACCACCATTACTTGAAGGTATCATCAACGGCTCGATCAAACCCAAGTTCAACACGTTGGAGAAGTCGAGAGTCGATTTTGCTCAGCTTGTGGATAAGGAGGGCATCAACGACGAATTGGTGCAGAACAGTAAGGATGGATACTTGGAGAAGCAGGACTTCTTGAGCAGAGTCCAATTCCACAGAGAAACACAAGTTAAGGAGATCCGGAGAAAAGAACTACAAAACAAGCAAAAGTGAATATAAATTTTTTTTTATAAATGAGGCACTCCCAAACTTGTCAGTGCCATGTTGACGATACTGAACATGCCTTCTCCAAGCACCATTCCGGAACTGAACACAATCATTCCAGTTTTGCCCTTGTTGGGAGACTTCTTTATCCACCAATAGGCAATGACACCACCAATGAAACGGGCAATGGTGAAAGAAGGTGTGTTGTAGATACCAATACCAACAGCAACACCTGAGGGCAACCACACAAGTCTGTCTTTAAGCAATGGGTGGTCTTTATATACGTTCTTAACAAACGATATCACACCAAACACCACGGCAAAGAAGATGGAAAACTCTAGGGCATGTGGAGGAAGCCCAGCACCTGTCACGAGTCTTGAGCAGTCGATCCAAATGACCGCGGTGGGGATACGAAACACATCATTAGGAATGTCATAGACGATATTGTAGGCCTTGTACATCACGGCACTGAGTCCAATTGACCAACATGTTCCAATGACTTGGGCAATGAACTGGGCATAGGGTGAAGCACCTAATAAATGGCCAGTCTTCAAGTCCTGCATCAAGTCTCCAGCTTGTTGGGCCCCTGCTTCTGCAATGGCACCGGCGACGAGGTTGACAAGGACGGCACCTGGATGGTTTCTTGGAACGACAGCAGCCAATAAGAGCTGGGAGAGCTTTCCGATGCCGCTCACAGGGTTTAGATCTGTTTCTCCTAGGGCTCTGACACCAAGAACTGATAGGAAAAGGGCAAGGACAATGGCAATGACGAGGGAATAGACGGGGACGACTTCTGTTCCAAACAACCAAACCATGCAAATGACACAGAGCAAAGATGAGAGAATGAGTCCGATCCATACAGTTTTCATAGACACCAAATACTGTGGATCGAGCTCTGTTTCGTCATTTTCATTTTCGTCATCATCTTCTTCTTCTTCCCGAACATACAACTTTGTGAGTGTTTGGAAAGTGACAACGACAAATGCCACAACACTATCACTCACCATCACCGCTAATGAGACCCACAGAATCCAGCCCTGTGCGCCTGTTTGCCAATCGTCAACTGGACCTTTTGCCCACTCCATCCACTGTGCCATTGGGGCGAGTACGCCCCATCCAAGAACAGCACCAAAGAGCATGTAGCTCACAGTCGGAAGACCCATGATGATACCTTGGCCGATGTAAGCTGGAGATGGTTGGAGTGTCCATAGGAAGCGGCGGGCCAGATACGAGCCAAACACGGGGATTGTTCGTAGTTGTGGCACAAAGTATGTAGTGACTGTGTATATCGAAGATACAGAAAAAGTTGTGACCAACGATCTCATGTTCTCGTAATAGGACTTTTCAAAAGCAGTTTGTTGGGACTCTGCCACTTCGATGAGGGATGTTGTCTCATTGGAGGAGCCAGTGTCGTTGTCATTCAAAGTAACGGGGTTCTTTTTCGATTGATCATCGTGTATCTCTGAGCCGTTCAACACAGAGATCAACGTTGCCGTGGCAGATCCCGAAGGAAATGGCAACTTCTCCTTCACCACAACTTGTTTCCGCAACGGCACAGCAAAGAAGATGCCAAAGAATGCCAATCCAGTTGCCCATACCGTCAGATCCCATAGAGAAAAGTTGAGCACCTCACCAAATCCAGTCTCATCAGCTCTCAAGAACTTCTCCAACGCAGGAACAACTCCCACAAAACCATAAGCGAGGGGTCCTGTCCCAACAGCAACGGCAACGCTCTGAACAAAGACATTCTCAACATCCGTAAAGTCCGAGACTCGTCTGAAAGTTGCAAATGCCAACAACGCAGAAGGCAACGACATCATCGAAACCCAACCAGTTTGTAAGCCAAATTGGAAGTTCGAGACCAAAATCAACGAGCCAACTGCGAGGCCTGCAAGGGTTGCCCGAAGTGTGATTTGAGGCAAAGAAGGCTTCTCTGCCCACGGCATCGTCGTCCAATCAAAGGCGTCCATCACCTTTTTCTATGTGGTGGTGTGTGTTTTGTTTTAAGAGCAGAAGAGCTTTGTAATGCGGTTTTCTATCGTTTCCTCGGAGTTGCCGGGTTCGTTGTCCCGATTAGGTAAAAATGCCGATAGGCTGTGTTCTATATGAATCAAAATAGCACTAATATATATATATAGCAATATATGAAGATACACATATATATATTACTGCTCCATCTCGCCGAACAGAATGTAGTCCAGAATGTCGCTCAACGTCACAACCCCAATCAATCGGCCCTCATCATCCACCACAAACAGTCTATGGAGTCTCGATTTGCGGATGTTGTCGAGAATGGTGGAGAGCCTGTCCCTCACAGTACACGTGTAGACACCTTCAAAGTCGTCCGATCTTCTCATCAGCGCCTCCCCAACACTCAACGATAGGTCGTTATAGATTCCTCCCTTGATCAGTCCCAAGACATCCACTGCTTCATAAACGTTCACCAGCTTGTTGCTCTCGTCCACAATTGGGATCGACGACACAGAGCCGTGTGACAGCAGCTGAATCACGTCGATCACGGGCGTATCCATTGTCGCAGTCGAGATCTTCTTGTCGGTACCGATACCCAACTCTTGCAACGGCAACTGGAGGTCCTCAATCTCTTTGCAGTTGAGCGACACAAACTTGAGGATACGGTACTGTGTCAGCACACTCACCACGATCTCTCTGTGGGTGTCTTCATCTTCGTCAATCAACGGTATTCTCCTGGAACGTGATTCAATCATCTTGACACACGCATCGTACAATGGCTTGAAAGGATGGATCGAACCAGTATCAATCGGTTCAACACCAATCGCCTTCTCCACATCTTTCAACCCGTTGAGTGTCAATCTATCGACAAATTCAAACTTGTCCGGATTCTGGAAGTAGTACTGTATCACATTGATGAAATCGCTCGAGTTGAGCAATCCGGCAAACCTCGACGTTGAAGCATCCCACAACGGAGCAGAAACAATGTTGTTCTGGAGGAGAATGTTAAGGGACTTCTTGACGAGTAACGAGGTGTCCAGCACGATCAAACGATACGAAACGGGTAAGACGTCATATGAAGTTTTGGACTTGAGGAAAAGACGGATCGCCTGGACGGCCAGCGTCTGTTTTGCGCGTGTCTGCTGGATGGAGTCGTCGATGTGTGTCGACTGCAGACGCTCTTCAATTGATGGAATGGCTGACATTTTGTTGTGAGGGAACACAAAAAAAAGAGAGAGTAAATGAGTCTTGTTTATGTTGATGTGGCCGGTTTTTTGTTGAACCCCGCGCGCCCGTATTTGACTGTCATTTGTAGTCGTGTCAATAATATAAACAGTTACCCGGTCGTTGTATAAACACCCGAACACCATTTTATGGCTCTCTATAAAAAAAAGTTGAAATTTTTTCTTTTCTGTTCTTCTTTTCCCTTTTTTTTTCTTTAAATCTCTTTGCCTTTTGGCTAAGATCAAGTGTAGTATCTGTTCTTTTCAGTGTAACAACTGGAATGTCCTCATTGAGGACTTTTTGTTAGTTACCCTTATTTTTGGCTTCTGGCTGGAGGACCTTTTTCTATCCAGGCTTGCTTGGTGGGTCTTTTTTTCTGGCATAGTGTCGTTGCCATTGCACTGCTCGGCTTCTGACGCAACCCTTCTTTTTTTTAAGACTTGTTGGGGATGAGTTCATCTCCTGGTTTTAAAAAAATTGTGTCTAATTCTTGTTTCCCATTCTTTTATGGTTTTTCAATATATTCAGTTTGTATATGGTAGGGCTCTTTTGATGATGTTGATGTAGTGCCCCTACCCATTTCCAATTACTATTCCTAATCGGGAAAAAGGTAAACAACCGTTTCTTTTTTGGCTCTTTGGATCCACAAAAAGCATTCCACGGAGAAATTTCAACAAAGTTAGAACAGGCTCTTCTTTCTCTTGTACACCACCCTACAAACGTCTCTCTCTCTTTCTCTCTCCGGGCTGGTCCCCTTTCCACAGTCGCTACCGTACAAAAGAGATAGGCGGGTCCTACAACACACACACACAATAATGTCCACTACACTCTTGGAATCGCCAAAGTCCCAGAAGAGACGCACAACCCTCCGCTTCAACACTTCGCCGCCACAGCTCAAGGCACACGGCTCAACACTCTCCTTAGCGTCGCCCACCAAGTTGAACGTTGTCCATTCAGATTGGGACAAGCCCGTTGTACCTCAACTCAAACGTAACTCTTCCAACACTGACCGTTTCATACCCTCTCGTCTTACAGTGTCGAATGGAAGAGTCTCCAATGACGATGCGCTGCCTCCACCAAACGCATCCCCTTCACAACATATCAAGGCCCAATCCCAGATTTTCTATAGACAATCAGTGGCAGATGCATGTGGTATTGAAGTTGGACAACGTGTGTTACAATATCAACCATTACCACCTCTCAGCAAGTCCCTAGTTCAAATGAACCAAAACTCTGTTTTCCACACAAGACAGAAATCTACAATTGAACCGATTCGTTCTAGAAAAATCACTTCAAATCCTGAAAGAGTACTTGATGCTCCTGGTTTAATTGATGATTTCTATCTGAATCCATTGAGTTGGTCTTGTGATAATCAATTGGCAATTGCATTGGATACGACTTGTTATGTGTGGAATGCATCCACTGGTTCCGTTCAACAACTTACAGAATGTGATTTCACCATTGCATCGGTTAGATGGTCCGAAGATGGTTCATATTTATCAATTGGTAAAGATGATGGATCTATTGAGATTTGGGACATTGAAACAAACTCGAGGCTTAGGACCATGAAGACGAATGCAGGTGTAAGAATTGCATCTCAATGTTGGTCTAATCATCTGGTTTCTGGTGGTGCCAAAAGTGGAGAGATCTTTGTTAATGATGTTAGAATCAAGAATCATGTGACAGCTGTTCTTAACAATCACGTTGGTGAGGTTTGTGGGTTGGAATACAGACAGGATGGGCAACAGTTTGCTTCAGGTTCAAACGACAATACGATTTGCATATGGGATAGCAGAAGTTCTGTTCCACAATTCACAAAGACTACACATACAGCAGCGGTCAAAGCATTGGCATGGAACCCAGATGTCAATTCGTTGTTGGCAACTGGTGGAGGATCTTCAGACAAGCACATCCACTTCTGGAACACCACGACGGGTGCAAGAGTCAACTCTATTGACACTGGATCACAAATCTCATCGTTGTTCTGGGGATCATCGGATTCTTTTGGAAGAGAGATTGTTGCCACTGGGGGGTACCCAAACAACTCCATCAGCATCTACTCGTTTGATCATCGTATCAAAGTAGCAGAGATTGAGAATGCTCATGATTCTCGAATCATCTCTGGTCAAATTTCTCCCGATGGATCAACATTGGCTACTGTTGGAGGTGATGAGAATTTGAAGTTCTACAAGGTGTTCAACAAGAACAAGAAAAAAGACCAGTCCACGGCCATCACGAGTGGGAAGAACATGAACAAGATCATGACCATCAGATAAAAGTCTATCGTATAAGATCTAATTTTATCTCTATTCATTATCATAGTTTTATGTAGTGGTGTACGGGTGTGTATATAACAGTATGTTTATGTTTCGACTGTAACCTTCCATCTCTTCGTATAAGACACACACAAAAAACAAAGCAAAATGAGTTCTAGAAAGCCAAAGAGCTTTGTTATTCGGGATGAAGATTCTGATTCTGATTCTGATATAAAAACGAGTTCGTTGAAAGGTGAGTTGTGTTCATTATACGGGAAAGAGTACAATGTCTAACAAAGCTCATATAGGATCAAAGAAGAAGGTGACGAGGATGAAGATGAAGATCAACTCGATGAATTCAACAAGTGAAGACGTTGATCTCACTGGGACGATTACAAGGAAACAGAGTAAGAAAGGTGTGTTGAATATTCCATGGTCTGATGAGTTTGGGGAAGATATGGATACTGAGATGGAGGAGAAGACTAGGAGTAATGAGGAGATCACAAGAGATGACGAGGATGTTACAAAAGATGAAGAGGATGGTCCTGTTGTTGTTGATATTCCTTCTAGAACCAACACTGAAGAATACATCTCTATAATCTCTGAAGAATCAGGAGATGAAGATACAGAAATCCCTGATGATGAACAACAAGATATTGAGCTTGATGATGGAAGACTCGCATTATCCGAAAGAGAGGCATCATTACAGAAAAAGATGCACGATATGGAGATCAAAGAGGCCTTGTACGATGTTGAAATCTCAGATAATGAAGGAGATATGGGAGAATGGGCCAGTTCCAAAATGAAACAAGCTGGGTTCAATTCCACAGGGAAAAATAAAATGAAATCAGAAACTCTACCAATGTTGAATTTACTACAGAATGAATCTTTTGAAAATCAGAGAGAGCAACTGGTTGACGTTTTGATGAGGCTGAAACAGGAGAATGTGTCTATTTCCGAGAGTTTGGAGAAATTGAAGGTGAAAAAAGAGAGATATGAGAAGGAAATGGATGGATATAAGAGCATGTTGGAAGATATTGGCCATTCAGTATGATATATTAATGAGTTTTATGACGGTGTAACATATGAAAAATAGATAGACTAGAACATTATGATTTGACCTCAAAAAGTCCCTAAAATTCGAGGCTTTCTAGACCAGCCCCGCTAATCGGCCTACAAACAAAAAAAGATGTGTCATCTCGTTCAACAACAGTTTCTTCTCAATTCAATTTGAAATATTCCCCCCATAAAGAAAAAATGGCTCTTTTCACCCGTCTCTTTAGCACTTCCTCCACAAACAGAATCCGTCACCTGGTCTCGATCTCAGACCTTTCCACCACAGAGTTCGACACGCTTGTGTCCAAGGCCATTGGCTTCAAGGCCATCGTCAAGCGCAGTTCAACTGCTGAATTGAGAGAACAGCACGATAAACTTTTGGGGAAAACCGTTGCCCTCGTCTTCTCCAAAAGATCGACGAGAACCAGAATCTCCTCGGAGGGGGCTGCTTCCTTTTTTGGTGCCCAACCGATGTTTTTGGGTAAAGATGACATTCAACTCGGTGTTAATGAGTCACTTTACGACACTACAAAGGTTATTTCCTCAATGGTTTCCACCGTTTTTGCCCGTGTGAATTCCCATGAGGAGATCCAGAACTTATGCAAACACTCCGACGTCCCCATCATCAACTCGCTGTGTGATACGTATCATCCACTCCAGGCCATTGCGGACATTATGACCATCCGTGAGGCCTTCCCAGAGTCCAGAAAGGGTCTGAAGCTGACCTGGATCGGTGATGCCAACAATGTCATCAACGACTTGATGATTGCGTCGTTGAAGGAGGGAATTGACGTTTCCGTGGCTACCCCGGCCGGTATTGAGATGAAGGCCCAGATCGTCGACAAGGCCAAAGAGGTTTGTGCAGAGACTGGTGCCACTTTCGAATTGACACACGATCCTATCGAAGCTGCTAAGAACGCCAACATCCTCGTCACTGACACGTTTGTCTCGATGGGTGAAGAGGCAGAGACTGAGAAGAAGTTGAAACAGTTTGCCGGTTTCCAGATCTCTTCTGATCACACTGCCGTTGCTGCTCCTGGTGCAAAATTCATGCATTGTCTCCCGCGTCACAAAGAGGAAGTCACAGACGAGGTTTTCTACTCTGAGAACTCGCTTGTGTTCCCGGAGGCCGAGAACAGACTCTACGCTGCCATCTCTGCTCTTGACACATTCGTCGTGAACAAGGGCGACTTCACCAAGTAGATATATATATATATATATATATATATTAATAGTTTACCTTTAACTTACCAACCATCTTCACCTCGTTGTCCCAGTTGATGATGGTGACACCATCAGCGTGGGAATCTGCCAACCTAGCCAACTCATTAGAATAGAACGGCTTGATGGACTCATCAGCAGTGCCAATAGTGATGTGTGGATAGACGTTACTCAACTCCAACTCGAGCTTCTCTCCCTTGGACTTGTCAGTGAAATGGATGTCTTTGACCAATACAGATATTGCTTTAGTATCCCAAATTAAAGAAGAGAGTGTGAATTCGGCAATGATTGAATGGTCTTTGATGTTCATGTATGCTTCCCAGATGCGTTGATCCCGTTCTTCACCACGACGGGCTTGAGTGATGTGAGAGAGTGTGATGTGGAACTCTGTCTGGATCCTTTGTGATTCCTTGAGAGTGTGGAAGAAGGAGGATTCAGGAATGATGGATTGGACTTCCGAAAGGAGAAGCGATGGTGGGATGTCGATGCTAAAGTACACTGGAGTTTGTTCCTTGGTCTTTGGTCTTTGTTTCTGTTGTTTGGTCTTTTCCTTTGGGAAGAATTTGGTAAAAGTCGGCTTGTAATCCAATGCTTTTGAGAAGCTCGTCTTTAGTTCTTCATCAGATGGTATCTTCTCCACCAAGAAGGAATACTTGTCCTTTAAAGCCTCGAGTAAGATCTTTGCATTCACCAAGGAGGAATCACCAGTGACATCCATATCAATTACAAGATCAAACTCAGAATCTGGTGCCTTCTCTGGTGTACATGGCTGGAATCTCCCAATGAATCCTTTCATAATCTTCTCCACATTCTCAGGGTTATCAGAGGCGGCCTTGATGGATTGATGATTGTCACCGCGTTCAAACACACGTTCTCTCGTCACTTTCCAAAGCTCTTCGTCCTTAGCGTCCTCTTTGACAAAGTTGAGTGCCACAAATTGGACGTTGGTGTTGTATGGCAAATAATCTCTCTTCAACCTTCTAACTGTATCCAAAATCTGTTGACGTTCACGGAATTGGTGATTATTCCTGTCTAACACAACAACTCTTTTACCTTCTTTCAACTGTGTAAGTCCTCTTTTAACAAACTCCACTGGACCGTTTTTCCCATTTGGTATATCATCATTGATCACGATTCCCCAATCATCGAAGCACCCAATCGCCGTCATTGCCGTAGTTGTCTTCCCACATCCGATTGTGGCAATTGGCACAATGACGAATTTGGTGGATTCATCCAACTTCAATTCATCCAATGCACTGTTCAACTCTTCGAGTTCTTGGATCTTTTCACGAGAAAGGATCTCAGTCACTGGCATTCCATATGATTCCAAGAATTTATTACGCAATGAGATGATACCAAAACCTTGGTTGAAGTCTTCACATAGTTTCTCATCAGCATCGAGTAAAGGTATGACAAAATCGAGATATTTGTTTGTGATGTAGATGTGTTTTGATATCTTGATCTCGTTTCGGGAATGTTTGGAGATGTACTTCTTGGTAACTTCTCTCCATTGGCGATACATCAAGTATGGTTCTTCGAACTTGAACTTGAAGAAATAGTCAGTGTCATCGTTCAATTTGCATCGAATGACAAAACCTTCGGTTTCCCTACCGTTGTACGAGCCAGTAAGAGCACATTCTTCCAAGAAGGTCTGCAGTTCTGTGATTGTGGACTTGTAGAGGTATTCAGTGTGTCTGAACCCAAATTTTTGAGCAAATGCATCAACTTGTTCCATTGATTGGGTCTCGAACAAAGGTTTGTTTGTGTTGATTCCATGGAGATAAAGTCCTGCTCTGTCAATTGGATACTCAACTACGTGCTCTTCGAAAGAATCATCACAAAACTCGGCAACAGCAGTAGATCTCATCTCCCATAACGTTTTGGCAAAGCTTTCGATTGTTACATCTTTGGATTCCAACTGTTTTTTCAATGCCAATTCACCAGCCACGGCATGATTCCTGCTAACTTCGTCTCTGGCACCATATGAATGCTTGGAACAAACCAACAACGTTCCATCTTCCAACCCGGCAAAGAAGAGAATACATCCATTTTCCTTTGATGTTACCGTATATGGGCCCTTTGTGTTTCTTGTGAGCCAATCCCAACGTGTCATGGAGACCTCCCCGACGTTGAAGAACTTGTCATAACCTCTCACTACAATCTCCTTGTCAACAGTAAAGAGTCCTCTGGCATGGCTCGGGAGTTTGATCTTGTCCTTGCCATAATCCCATTCGTTGAACTTCCATGAGATGAGGGTCTGGGAATTGGGTAATTTGAATTGTGTTTTCGTGGATTTGCCGCGTTTCAAGGATGTGTTGTCCTCCAGCTGTGTGATGAGCTCGTCAGCTGTCTGTGGTTGCCATTTGTACATTTTTTTGTTGGTGGGTTTGAGAGTTTTGTTGTATGAGAGAGATGAGGGTTTGTGTGTGTTTTTTTCCGGGGACTAGCGATGGGGGACTAGGAGACTAAGGGTCTAGATAAGGGGGTCTAGAAAACTGTGGCTTTCGAGATAAACATCATCATCGAGGGGAGTCACTACTGGTCTACAGTCCTTGAAGAAAAAAAACACACACACACAAACACAAACACACCTTCTTTTCCAAACAAGACGAGTAGACCATGTTCCTCACACGGAGACTGGCCATTCCACTGCGAAGGGCCTCGGTGGGTGCCGTCAGACACTCTTCGACCACCTCGAGATCGTCCCCATCGCTTCTTCTTCGTCTCGTCCCGGCTTTTGCTGCCGGTGTCGCGTGCTGTTATGGCTGGAGTGCCTTGAGAGAGCCGGAGAAGAAGTCCACGACCCCGCTCAACACGCTGAGTCCAATTGAGTATGCGTCCCCTGCCGACTTCCAACGTGCTGTCGACGAGATCACCGCCATCTTGGGCAAGGACAACGTCAGTTCATCCCCAGCAGAGATTGAGAACCACTCGGATTCGTACTACCAGACACACCATCCACAGCCTCACGAAAAGCCTCGGCTCGTGGTCTACCCTGCAAACACCGAGGAAGTTTCCGCAGTGATGAAGGTAGCTCACAAGTACAAAGTGCCCATTGTTCCCTTCACTGGGGGTACTTCTCTCGAAGGCCAGTTCTTCGCCACGAGATGCGGTATCACGTTGGATCTCGGCCGTCTCGACAAGATCATCCAGCTGAACGAACAAGACTTGGATGTGACTGTCCAGCCTGCTGTTGGATGGCAGGACTTGAACGAGTTCTTAGGGCCTCATGGGCTGTTGTTTGGCCCTGATCCGGGACCAGGCGCCTGTATCGGAGGAATGGTTGGTACATCTTGTTCTGGAACGAACGCTGCCAGATACGGAACGATGAAGGAGAACGTCATTGGCCTGACGGTGGTGCTTCCCGATGGAACTGTCGTCAAGACGAAGAAAAGACCGAGAAAGAGCGCTGCTGGCTACAATCTGACTGGGTTGTTTGTTGGATCGGAAGGGACGTTGGGGATTGTGACAGAAGCTACGCTCAAACTCCATGTGAAACCAGAAGTTGAGACTGTTGCCGTGATCAACTTCAACGAGATCAAAGATGCCACGGATGCTGTTTCCGATATTGTTCGCAAGGGAATCCAGGTCAATGCCGTGGAGTTGCTGGACTCCAACTTGATGGAGTGTATCAACTTTGTTGGATCAACGTCCAAGATATGGCTTGAAAAGCCGACGCTGCTGATTAAAATTGGTGGTACAAAATCGATCATGAAGGAGCTCGTCTCCTCCATTGAAGGAATCGCTGAAAAGAATGGCAGTATCAAGTTCCAGTTTGCCGAAACGGAGGAAGAAAAAGCAGAGTTGTGGTCTGCTAGAAGAATGTGCTTGTGGTCGATCATCGACTGGGGCAGAATGACAATCTCGCCGGATATCAAGGTGTACATCACGGATGTTGCCGTGCCTGTTTCCCGTCTCTCGGGCGTCATCCACGAGACTCAGAAGAACATCGAGGCTGCCGGTTTCAAAGCCGCCATCCTGGGGCATGTTGGTGACGGCAACTTCCACTCTGTGATCATCCACACGCCGGAACAAGAGCCACAAGTTAAGCGCATCGTCTCCGATATGGTTGAACTCGCATTGGCTAATGACGGAACTTGTACCGGTGAGCACGGTGTTGGTGTGGGGAAAAGAGCCTATCTCGTTGAAGAACTCGGCGAGCCCGCTGTTGATCTGATGAGACACATCAAGATGTCGCTGGATCCACACAGAATTCTGAACGTGGACAAGATCTTTAAAATAGACCCGAACGATACGGGCAAGCACTAGATATGTATAGAGATGCTGTATAGAATGTTTTTGTTTTTTTTGTGTTACTAGTGTTCAGTATAGAGATTTTAGTGTGGCTCGGAGAAGGGCGGAGATAATGTCGGAGTCTCCGCCAAGACCCTCTTTCTCGTATTTCTCTTTGTGACTTGGAATCTACGGCAATTTACCCCAGATTTTCTTCCTATGTAATAAATACATCTATGAGCATTGATATATGTTTATTTCATTCAAAAACCAGTTCTGGAATACACCTCAATATACAGATATTATATCAAAAGCCCACCCCGACAATTCTCGCTTAGAAGATCGCGGAGATCTCATCCTTCTCCCCACACATATATAAAGAGGTGGTGGCTTTCCCCCCCCCTTTTCCGAGACAAATCCTATGACCCCAAAGCCCTCCAACAAATAGAACTATTAGAACTATTACAATGGACTTTGACGTTGAGGCAATCCTCAGCCAATTGACGCTGGAAGAGAAAGCCCAGCTTATTGCTGGCATTGATGCCTGGCACACCGCTGCTGTGCCCCGTCTCGGAGTTCCTTCTCTTCGTACTTCGGATGGCCCCAACGGTGTCCGTGGTACAAAGAACTTCGACGGTGTGCCCGGCGCCGTTTTGCCCAATGGAACTGCCCTTGGATCCACCTGGGATCGCCAATTGCTCGAGAAAGCTGGTAAGTTGATCGGTGTTGAGTGCAAACACAAGTCTGCACACGTCTCTTTGGGGCCAACTTGCAACATCCAACGTGGTCCAAATGGAGGCCGTGGATTTGAATCTTTTTCAGAAGACCCACATCTGTCTGGAATGTGTGCTGCTGCGTTTGTCAGAGGAATTGAGTCGGAGAAAGTGGCTGCCACTATCAAGCACTTTGTGGCTAATGACCTCGAACATGAAAGAAAGTCCTCGGATTCCATCGTCAGTCACAGGGCTTTGAGAGAGATCTACCTCGAGCCTTTTAGAATTGCTGTGAGAGATGCCAATCCCAAGGCATTCATGACCGCTTACAACAAGGTCAATGGTGAACATGCTTCTCAGTCGCACAAAATCCTCACTGAGATCCTCCGTGAAGAATGGGGATGGGATGGGTGTGTCATGTCCGATTGGTTTGGAACGTACACTTCAAAAGCCTCCGTTGAAAACGGTTTGGATATCGAGATGCCGGGCCCTCCAAAGTTGAGAACTGTCGAAGCGGTTACTCGCCAGGTAACCACCAAGGAAATGCCAGTCAAGTTCCTCAACGACAGAGCTAGGGCCGTCTTGAACTTGGTCAAGTTCTGTTCACAATCGGGAATCCCAGAGAATGGGCCAGAAGACACTGAGAACAACACCCCGGAAACTGCAGAGTTCCTCAGAATGATCGCTGCTGAGTCCATAGTCCTCTTGAAGAATGAGGACAACGTTTTGCCTTTGAAGAAGGAGGAGTCCGTTGCAGTCATTGGTCCAAATGCCAAGTATGCCGCTTATTCTGGAGGTGGATCTGCCAGTCTCAGAGCCTACTACACCGTCACTCCATATGAAGGTATCAAGAACAAGATCGGAAGGGACCCGGTGTACACCGAAGGTGCTTATGCTCATATTTTCCTCCCTGGTTTGGCTACGCAGATGAAGAACCCCAAAACTGGCGAAGTTGGATGTTATGCTGCCTTCTACCATGAGCCAAGAGGTACCGAAAACAGAAGAATGTTTGAAGAATTCAAGAATTTGAACACGTCTCGTAACACTCTCATTGGATACTACCACCGGGAATCAATGGATTTCAGTAAGCCGATTTATGGTGACTTTGAAGGTATCTTCACCCCTGATGAGTCTACCTATTACGACTTTGGCCTCGGTGTTGTGGGAACTGCCCAGTTGTTTGTCGATGACAAGCTCGTCGTTGATAACAAGACTGAGCAGAGACCCGGTCCTTGTTTTGTTGGATATGGGTCGGCTGAAGAAAGAGGAAGAATCTATTTGGAGAAAGGAAAGCAGTACAACATCCGTATTGAGTTTGGATCTAGAGCCACTTTCAAAGTCCAATTCAAAGTCATTTCTGGGTTTAAGAACAGTCATGGTGGTGTCATGTTCGGTTGTGCCAAAGCCATCGATGATAATGAGGAAATTCAAAAGGCTTGTGAGTTGGCAAATTCTGTGGATAAGGTTGTGTTGTGTGTTGGAACAAACGGTGAATGGGAAACTGAAGGTGTTGATAGATCAGATATCTCTTTGCCTCTGCGTACCAACGATCTCGTCAAAGCTGTACTCAAGGCCAATCCTAACACCGTTATTGTCAACCAGTCCGGTACTCCTTGTGAGTTCCCATGGATAAAGGAGGCAAAGGCTGTGGTCCAGGCTTGGTTCGGTGGTGATGAATTGGGTAATGCCATTGCTGACGTTTTGTACGGTGATGTCAACCCATCCGGTAAACTTCCATTGACCTTCCCAAAGAAGCTCGAGGACAACCCAACTTACCTCAACTTCCATACCGAGAGAGGTCGTGTCTTGTATGGTGAAGACATCTTTGTTGGTTACAGATACTATGAGAAGTTGCAGAAGCAGGTCATGTTCCCATTCGGTTACGGTTTGTCCTACACCACTTTTGCCTTCTCCGGATTGAAGGTTTCTGTTGATGAGGCCGCTAACAAGCTCTCTGTCTCTGTTAACGTCAAGAACACTGGTTCTGTTGATGGTAAGGAGGTTGTTCAGGTCTACATCTCCAAGACCGAGTCTGATGTGATCAGACCAGTCAAGGAGCTGAAGGACTTTGAGAAGGTTGCTTTGAAGACTGGTGAGGAAAAGACTGTTACTTTGGAGATGTCCTTGAAGGACTCTGTCTCTTACTTTGACGAGTGGGAGAACAAGTGGCACGTTCAGGAGGGTGAGTACTCCGTCAACGTTGGTCCATCTTCAGATGACATTGAGCTCATTGAGAAGTTTGAGGTTAAGAAGAGCTTCCACTGGTTGGGTCTCTGAGCATGTGTGCCTGACAAAAATATATCTAATATATCTGAATAATTGGACTATCAAAGTAGTGAGACTAACTACGAAAACTTGGAGAACTGGTGGGGCCGGAGTTCCGGCTTTGTCAGCACGCGCCTTTGTCATCGCGGAACTCCGTTGATAGTTGACACCTTTTCTGGCTTCAGACCCTGTTGTTTACTTTCAACACGTTGAAGTTCTAACGGTTTGACTTCTAAATGATTAATAATTGTTAATTGTATAAGAAGGGCGGGATATTCCACCAGAGAGCCCAATTCTCTCCCATCAAGCAACAAAGCTACAGCAAACTACAATCAACAAACAACAATCAACAATGTCTTCAGTCTACTTCATCACAGGTGCCAACAGAGGAATTGGTCTTGAGATCGTCAAGATCCTCGCTGCTGATCCTTCCAATGTCATTCTGGCTTCTACTAGAAACCCATCCAACTCCTCTGAACTCCAGTCTCTCACTGCCGGTGGTAACGTCCACATCATTACTTTGGAAGTTTCTTCCCAATCTTCGATTGACGGTTTGACTGCTCAATTGGAGAAGTATGCAGCTGGTGGTATTGACTACTTCATCTCCAATGCCGGTGTCTTGACCAAAG